>JBAIZL010000005.1:7958384-8028384 GCA_036971475.1 Prosapia bicincta
TGTAATTAATTCTAATATTATTTCATTCCATATTCACTTGAGCTGCAATTAATTATTCTTAAACACATGGGCATACTGTGTATATATTACCATGTGACAGTTGCCTATTATATTACTTTCGATTTTGTTTAATGAGGATGGCAATTCTGGAAGATATGTCCCATTAACTGTAAGTCAGTATAACTGAGTTTACAATGGTATACAGTTACTGAAACTATTGTCCTCATTAAACAAAAAAGTAAGTGATACTATTTGCTAGTCTCATATATTAACATATGTCCAAGTTTAATTTTGGAAAATATCTATTATGTAAATATGCTATGTTGCTTTATTTTTATTCTTCATCAATAGTAAATATGGCAATTACAATATTATTTGTATATATTTACAGTGTGTTATTTCTTGAGAATTTTATTTTTATTATGTTAAGAGTTTTATGTTTTGTATAAAGTAATGTTATATATATATATATATATATATATATATATATATATATATATATATACAATTTTTTTTTCTTTTCATGGTCTATTCAAAAACTTGTATACAAATCGTTTCTTAATTGATTCATAAAAAATGAAACTCAATTGTTTACCATATTTATTTTAACTGAAAAGGTTAGATATCTCTAAAGTATAGTCCCATTCTCACAATATTCACTGTTTTATAGGTTTATCAAGCTTTAAATTACAGTTTAAAACACTACCTTTTCCTGATAATAGTATAGAAGTTTATTTTGTTTTTAGTAAGGTGTATTATTTCTATTCTTATTTCAGTTTAGATAATAATTAAAATAAAATAAAAATTGTTACAAGTTTTCGCAAAAAGTATTTCACTAAAAAAGTATTTTAGAAGTAGGAATATTTCTATCATTAGAGTTGTCTATATTTTAGTATGTTTTTGATAACTTTGATTTGGCCAAGGATTAATGTTTAGATTGTAAATTAGACTACAATGTTAGTAATTATGAGATGCAGAAAGTCTTAATAAATGTGGGAAAAAATTAAAACCTGTCACAAACATTTTTAGAAAATGGAAAAAACAAAAATAATGACCTCGTTTAACAAGAATTTAGAGGACTATGAGAAATCATGGGATAAATATTTTTGGTAGTTATATTTCGTATTCTCACTTTACAACATACAAAAACTCATATAAACTCAAGGTTTTCTTTAAAATTTTTGTGATAGAAAATCCCACAATGTCTGTAAGGATACATAACAAACATTAATACATAGTAACAATTGACAAATAATTTAATATAGAACATAAAATACTGCAAACAAAGTTTTCATCATTCATCCTGCCAACTTAAAAGCTGTACAGGTGGTTTCTCCCAATAGTTGTAGCCAAGGCCTGCTTACACTTCTTCCTAAAAAAATTAGCAACCAATATTTAGAAAAGTTAATTATTTTAAGTAATTATTGCATTATGTCTTTATTCAACTATTCGAATAAATACAATGAAACAGAAGGTTTTATAAATAAATCTAAACTGCATATTAAATACTTAATGATATCATTTTGGCAAAAAAAACCACTACTTACTGATATTTTTCTGTAGACCCGTTTCGAACTAAATCAGTACGTTGTTCAATATTGTGAGTAATGGACAAGACATGCTGTGAAAAATAACAGTAAGTAGTGGGTTTTTTGCCAAGTGATATTATTTAGTATAGTATATTCAAAAAACCTCAAGATTTACAACACAAAAAGTGTAAGTTTTCTTTATTAAACTTTTTATTCAACAACGTTAGTAAACTTAATACCTTTGTTCCCTAGAAACAAGTTATGTCTTTATTTAATTATTCATCTCTCTAATATACAGTATATATAAAAGTACAATCTAAAAACTGAGCAGAAAAACACTGCGAATTATATTGTAATACATTATGATTTAATTTTAATCTTTGGAATGAAAATTATTACTTTATCCATTAACCCTTTGCACTCCACTACCAGGTATAAATCAGGAATGGTAAAATGTATTTCAGCTCTGAGCAATAACCTTTTCCGAAGTCGAGCAATACCCAGTAGAGTTTTTCATCATATCTATATAAGCCAGATATAACCCGTTTTTATTTTTCTGCTATTACACTCCTAAACAAATATAGTTTGGCATTTTTAAATTAGTATGCAAGAATCTTTAGGTTTTATATTACCTTTGTGCAAAACCTTATTGTTTTCTTAAGTTGGTGCTTCAGGTAAAACTTATTAATAGAACAACATGTCCCCCCACTTCCTCATCATCACAAAGTGTCTTGGTTTCTCATTTGCAAGTACTAATTTTCAAGTGTTTCGAAATATATTATTTAATTGTTTGCTTCACTTTTTTAAAGGTTAACATTATTGAAGTTTGATTTAAAGCCTCACTTTGGTGAATTGAACACTAATTTGTTTTGTCTCATTTCGCTAAAGATTTGTGGTTTAAAAGTAAGTTATATTTCGCAATGGAAGAAGCCAATGTTATGAGAATTATGGGAGGAGAAAGAAGGTATGCTATCAGAATTATCTGACAAGGGAATTAATTCAAATGGTTCTTTTGGTAAATTTTTTGATTTTGAAAATGATGAGTCCAATTTTGGCGTTGACCAATACAATGACAAAAGTAATTACTTTTGGCTTAATCACTCGAGTAATTCCACACGCAAGTTAAATATAAATTTTAGTTAAATATTTGATTTGTTTACATGTAAAATTTTAACTTATAAATTAATATTTCTTTTATTATTAAAAAAATATTGTATAATTGCAAAATATTAAATATTTAAAGACTTTATAAATGACTGCGTAACTGAGAGAAAAAATGTCTTGCAAGTTTTTGGAGCAGAAGCACAGGCAACGTGTTGCTAGTGTCGGAGTAGACTTGGCAAAGTTGTATGCCGGTTCATACCTTGGTTCAGAGTGCCGTACAAAACAAGCGTTCTCATTTTCGGAGTGCAAAGGTTCAAGTTTTCATTTAATTATGCCACATACTTACAAATACAGACCACTAGCCTGCTTGAATTATTGTTTATTGGAATAAGGATGAAATGGGTTCCTGGAGTGAATAGAAATCAAAAGCATAATAATTCTATATGAAGTACTTTTGCTAAGAAAGTAAAGTTCATCAACCCAAATCTCAAATCTGGCAGGCTGTGATTCACTAGAAAATCTGGCAGATTTTTTTATAGTTCTTATAGAAGTAACATTATATCCTCCATAACTTGTTAATTTTATGTGTAAAGTATATGTGTGTGTGTGTGTGTGTGTGTGTGTGTGTCAGTGGTGAGGTACACATATAGACACACTTATTCCTAGCTAAAATGGATTAAATTGAAAATTAAATATATTTTGAGAAAATAAAAATATTAAACTGATACAAGATGCAAAACCCTCCATAGCTTTTCAAACAAAGTTAAAAAGCAGTCAATTATCTGTTATCAGATTTAATTCAGTGCTACAGCTCTCTTACTCAATTAGACTCCTCCTACTTACACCTCAGACATACTCTTTGTATTAAGCAATCCAAGTTATTATTTGGTTAGTTGTGTCTTTATACTTTCTTGTTGATGAAAATATGAAAAGTGACAGATAAATTACGACTTTTTAAAGCAAAAGTCTTTTTTAGAAAAATGAAATAATTAAAAAAATTAATAAAAATGCAGTAATATTTTTTTACAGCCTAGTGACTCTTTTGTATAGTAAATAATTTAGTTTTTTTCAATAAAAATGTAAGATGTTTTGAGTTCTAACAAAATGAATTCTTAAAGAAAGAGATACACAACTAATCTTACACTATGACATATCAAAATGGTAACGTTGGAACAACTTCTCAACATGAGTAACACTGAAAGATAATCCAGGTAGAATCCATAAGAACTGTTATCTCTCAATACATTATTAAATATACAGATGTTTAGATTAAAGTTAACAGGATGTAACATATAGCCTTTCTCAGAGACTATAACTTCACCTTTGAAGGTTTAACTAACAGACAGAAAACAATATTAGAAAATGCCTCTTAAGATGAAAAACAAACCTTTTACGAAAAAATAGTTACACACTCTTGTCCAATGATGACCAGGGAAATACATAATGCCAATATAATTTTTGTAATTCAAAAATTGATGATTACAGAGGGTTTAAATCTTGTTTTTATGTTTTTAAGTGGATGCAATTTGACACTATTACATAATCACTTAACGTCATTAGCTAGAAAGGCATTTTTATGGTAATAAGATGCCTTAATTAAGTGATTTAAGCATGAAAATGAAGGTTTACTATGTTAGGTTGTCAGTGGTATATGATGTTTCATTAACTAAGTATTGTATTATGAGAATTTAAATTTGTTATCAATGTCCCATGCGATTCAAATGAGTTGCATGCTAGATCATGAATGGAAGCCGTGAAACTCAGAGTTGCATGCCAGATATATAGTTAAATCACCTAAAACACCTTTCAAAATTAGGTTCAACTTACACACATGGATATACGGTACTGAGAAAAACCAAATGTTAGTAAACATAAACGAGTGCATTATTACATTAAGTGTTATTTGAACCTGATATTATAATATAAATATGTTTGCAGGAGTAAATATTTTTGATTTAACCATTATTGAAAATAATAACGATCAAAAGCTAAAATTACCCAATTCTTGAATTTTGTAGTCCCTCACGTTCAGTGAATCTTATTAATCACTTAAACAATAGTTTATACAAAACTTTAAATTTTGTAAATTTGTTAAAACTTACTGAGACAGAACGTTTTTGATCGCTATGTGCCGATCTTCATCAATGTCTTCCTGACTCAACAGTGAAGACACTGATGAAGATCGACACATAGCGATCGAAAACGTTCTGTCTCAGTAAGTTTTAACAAATTTACAAAATTTAGAGTTCAGAAGTCATAAACTATTGTTTAAGTGATTAATAAAAGTACCTACATTGAAAATGTAATAAAAAGGTAAAATTTATGGATGTTTTAAATGACAATTTTTTTAACCATTAAAACTTGAATGCTTAATCTCAAGTATGATTGATAGGTATTTACTGAAGCATTCATTTCAGCTGTTATCTTTGGTTATTTTAAAATGTAGATGTTCATAGATGTTTTGGTTAAAGTAAACAGGATATCACTGTGTCATTTTATGCACAAATTTATTTTGAGGATATTATTGCAATTGCTATTAATTATAATTAAAAATTACTTAACTAAGTGAATACATAGGGCTTATTTGCTGACACGTTTCAAAACAATCGTTCCTTTTACGAAGCAAAGCCTCTACTGGTGGCATAACACGTAAGGTACAAAGGTGTCGGAATAGATTTATCACTGTGGAAGGGGTGTGTTATTTTGGTTGTGCGTATGTAATGGAAAAGGGAGTTGGCCTCAAAGTGTGTGGTAATTTATATGTTTTCTTTCTCGTAAAATGAATTATTGTTTTGAAACGCATCAGCAATTAAGCCCTATCCATTTAGTTAGGTAATTTTTAATTATAATTTAATCAGTGAATTCGAGATGATTACATCAAGAAACTTTGCTATTAATTAGCAAATATTTTATATAATGTTGAAAGAATTCTCAATTTTATCCTTAATTTCTAGAAACTTTTCTATAATTTCAGAAATATCAAGAATAAAAAAATAACCTTTGCAGGTAATTGATAACTTTCTTGACAAATACATGGTGTAGTATTTATATTGGTTTCCAACATAAATGGCATTGCTCAAAAATTATATCTGGGAATTTAAAAATGTGTAAGGAACGATGAGATAATATTAAAACTCTGAGAATTTAACTTTGATTTTCAATACATTTGTGTTACTTTGATTTTTGAAACATCAAAGTTTTTTGCTCTCCTTAGTTTGAAAATCAGAGAGTTTCATCAGTTGTGATTGTGACTTATTTGGCACTATGCCAGTGCAAAAACGGTCTCCGGTCAAACCTTTGAGACTTTAACGATATTTTAGCTTTGTTGTTAGTGTGATCCCTGCTTATTCCAGTTCTTTATGTTAGTTTTTAGGGAACTTTTTATAGTATATTTTTGTTACTACTTCCTGGCCATTGCGAGTTATAAAAATGTGATAAAAATGTTATGTTTGAAGTTCTTAGGTAATACTATTGTTTTGGTGATCAGCATTCAACATATTAAGTTGTGTGCTCTTTTGTGCTAAGTTCCATGGTTTATGACAGATGAGAATATCAAAGAATTCTCGGTAATAATTTATAGTCTATACATTCTGATCAAGCAATAGTATTTGTAACATCTCCTTAAAGACACTGTGTGACTTTCTACCAAAAGACTAATAGGAAACTTTCAGGCTATAAAGTTTTGTGTTTGTTTTACAGAGAGGTTATTGTTATGAATTTTCTATGTTCCAGAGAACTTTCTGCATCACCAGGTATGATTATCTTTGCAATATTGGTGCCATCGGGATATTATACTAAAATATACTAATGATGTATAAATTGTTAATAATTTTACTTTAATTATAATTGTAATGGATTCAATGCCATGAACGAATGAATTAAAACGTTATTGACATGTTATAGCTTAATGAGCTACACTTAAAAACTCAGATTATAATGTTGTAAGTTAATTATGTTATTACAGTGTTTAGTGTCTATGAACATGCCTCTGAATAGTTATGGGACTGTACTTTTCAATGCAACTTTATTTGCGGTTGTAAGAACATTATTAAGAATAAAAACTGAAGGCAATATCGATGACGCTAATGCTGAATTAGGAGCCATAATTAAAAAAATCTGGAAAAAAACAAGTCCAAAACTGTTAGATCAAGTAGTGCCACCTCCTGGAGGTAAGTAAAGATGTTTATACAACTATATTACTGATAAGCTAAATTATTACATCTGATCTCTGTCAGTGTTGTTAAAATCTACATTCAACAAACTACATAAATAGGGAGAAATTTAGATAAAAGAGAAAATTATGAGTAGCACGTTTTGAACTGTAACCTATATTTTATTTAAAAACTATGGTACTGTATGTAACAAGAAAAGAAATAACAACAAAGGTCCACATAATATGTCTTGGAGCTCCGAGGAAATTATGAAGTAGTTGTTGCTTCGTCAGTTCTAAACAGACTAAAAGAAACTTTTAAGAAAATCTTTAAAAGAAAAAAAGTTGGTTTCCTTATATGGGTGTCAACATAATGGCACATATTATTGTTTATAACTACATATTTTGTTAGGTTCATTATGCACGTTTATTGTAAACACATGCTTTTAAAAACTCATACACTTTGATTTTTACATATTTATCTTTGACTTGCTTTACACATAACCGTTAAATAAATTGCCTTTGATGAGTAATTTTACTAATAACATGAAGATATCGGAAAGTGAAATTCTATTTTTTAATTTAACATATAATAATGCGATAAACGTAACCTCAGTTTCATAAGTCTGAAGTATATATAAGTCTAAACTTAGCCATAACTAAACATGCATTTTCTCAATAGCTGATAAATAGCTCAACTAAAAATTAAATTATTTGTTTGAATAGCATATTTATGTTAAAGGTTGAATGTTAATTCCTTGATAAAAATATAAACTGAAAAACAATTTTGAATTTTCCCAGTTTATAGATCCTAAAACTTAAACTCTTTAAAATGTGTTATACTGGGGACAATTTTATTTAGATGTTAAAATATTTATAAAAGCTTGTTTACTACTAATATGCAAGTACATTAGAGTCTCGAAATTACGAGTCCTAATATTTCAAACATCCGTTAAATTTGAGCCTATTTTTATTCAGTCTATTTTATCTATTTCAAAGAAAATAATGAGTCGAGACTCCAAAAAATGTTTATATCATTACGGTATGCAAAGGAAATGGGTTGGGCTTCCAAGAAATGTTCATATAAAGCTCTATAAATTTAAACTTATTTAGTGCATTTTTATTTATAGTATTAGGGTTCATTGAAACTCCCATTTTTTATGATGCACAGGAATCTATTTCCATGTAATCCAAGTTTTCAGTAATACGAGGGAGTCTCGATCCCATTTACCACAAATTATCGAAACTCAACTGTATTGGCATGAAAATGTCTGGTAAAATTACTGTAATTTTATTTAGGCATGCTGGTATTCAATTTTCAAACTCAATAGGCTCCTACTTGAGAGTTTAAATCAGTCAAACATATACTCAATAATACTACCTTTGTTTCCAGTGGATGATGAAGTGACAGTGGGAAAATTCTATGCTACATTCCTTATCCAGGATTATTTTCGCCGTTTCAAAAAAAGAAAAGAGCAGGAACTGATAGATTGAGATAAAGAATCTCACAACACAGTCACTTTACAAGTAAATATTTTATAATATAGTTGGTGCTTCTCAATCTGTATATTTTTTATAATTTAGACATCAGTGTTCAACAACGTTCTTGTTCATCTCGTCTACACACACACACAAGAGCTTACACACATATGCACACACACAATAACACACACACCACCTACCCCCCCCCCCCCACTCAGTACCTCTCCTTAATCTCATATATTGTTGACCCATATTTTTAATAGTTTGAGTTAATTTGATTTGCATGACATTTTTTGTACTATAATTTTTTTACCACAAAAAAAACTCCCCGAGAAATATAGTCATGATTACTTCCATCTAAATATTGGCCATGGTCATCTGACTGCACAACTCCAAAAACTCGGAATGTACAATATGATGGTAACAAGCCTCAGTAATGGAATAGATTTCTTTAAAACCCATCAGAAGTTTAGTACTGATCATGGATAAACTAAAGAACCTATCAATTTTGTACTGAGGGACCAGAAGATAGATTAATTGATATTCAAGAAAACTACAATTTTCACATACATGTTTTTCTTATTCATTTAATTTTAATAATTGTGAATCTGGAAACTTTCAAGCTAAAACATTAATAAAAATAACTGTCCAATCATTTCACACTCTTTTGTTATAGCAGAAGGGGGGGGGGGAACTTAAAACAATAGAGTCTCACTTATCCTAGCTTTGAGTTCTGACATTCTGTCTTATCTGGCACCCTCAAAAAGTGAAACAATAAAAAAATGCTTTTCTTGTTAGAACACTCTAGTTTTAATTGTCACTGAGTGTATCGCTACCCCAGTGGATGCACTACAGAATTTACCTTCTGGCTTAGCTTCCCATACCACAATGCCATAGCTTTTGTTTCAAGTGTCATAGCTCAGTTCCTCAGCTCCATTCAGTATAGTGTAAACTGTGAATCAGTCTGCTACTGTTTTTTTTTAAGCTTGCAGTTTTTGTGTTTTACATCTTGAGGTTTTTCTATAAATACACTTTTGGTATTAACTTGGCAAAATAACCACTACTTACTGATATTTTCATCAGGCGCCTTTTGCACTAGGACAGTGCATTATTCAATGCTGTAAGTTACGGACAAGACTGTTCAGCAAAGTGTTTTTTTTTTTTTTTTTGATGAAATTCTATTGTTTTTCATGAGTAGGTGTTACTTTTGTGTTTTGAGTCGTTCTTATTGTTTTGTTATCATTACACTGTTTTGCCAATAAAAAGAAAGAAGGTCATTGTATTAATACAACAAAAACTTGATCCACTAGAAAGACCCAACAAAGGAGATAAAGCAGGAGGTTGCTGATAACTATGGTGCAGGACAGTAGGAAATTGGAAAAAAATGATTGGAAATAGAAAAATTGTGTTTCTCAAGAATGATTGAAAGTGCATTAAAGGAGAGAAAAACAATGAAGTAATTTGATGCTCTGTACTTACGGTTTACCTAGTTCAGAGACAAAGGTTCTTATTTCCGGAGCTTTCCTGCTGGAAAAGGCATTGCATTTTCAAAATGAATTCAATGAAGGTGACAGAGAATTCAAAGTGAGTGTTAAGTAGCTTGACAGGTGGAAAAGGTGCCATGGAATCCGCCAGTTAAATATTTTTGGGAAACTGTCATCTAACCTTGAAGAAATAATTAAAGTTTGTAAAATATTTCAACTGTTTCATTAAAAAGATAGCTTAACTGGAGATAGGAAAGTGCATGAATGAGCAGCACATTGTCAAAGATACGTTTTTAAGGAAATAGTCGTTTCCACAGAAATATACTTTTTAAAAAAGTAATATAAAAAAAACTGTATTATTAAGATACAACTCCCGAACATCAGAGAGAAGAGGATCTTGAACATGGTGGCATTAAGGTAATCTTTCTACCAACAAATGTAGATCCATCTAGCTATTTGCAAGCCAATGGACCAGGGTGTCTTGTAAACAGATAAAAAAACCTATTAAAGGAAGCTACTATCAACATTGTTAGAGAAAGGTGATCGTGGGCAGGCTGATGTGATAGCTAATTAGAAAGATATTAAATTAAAGAATATTGCTTATTAGATTGTAAAAGCCTGAGTTGTTTGCAAATGTGTTAACAACTGCCAAATTGTGAACTAAATTGTTAGGAGAAAATGAAATTGAAGATGAAGAGGTTCCAAAAATGAATAGTGATGTGTTCTTTCTTCATTCTAACCATTCCCTGGATGTGAGGAAGCAACTGTAGAAGACTTTGAAGCTTGGTTGCATGAAGACAATGAACATGTCATAACAGATAAAGAAATTGTTCAGCGTAAAAAATTGGTCGTAAAAAATTATGGCATCAATATTGACAAGAGAGAACCTGTTGTTAATCTTTCAGAGGTGTCATATAAATATGCAGTGAAACAGATCACAAGATTTTTTACTTTTATATAAAGTATGTACATTGCAACTTCTAATATTTACTGTATGAGTCAAATCTTAATCGACGTGTTTCCAGTTTTGTACAGTATCAACTTGACACATTGAAAATTTTTAAAACTTAAACCTCCTTTGTTTTACCTGAATTTTCAACTTTTCCCTATTATCTGACATTTTTGCTTATCCATGAGGTGGCCCCTTTATTATGGATGAGTGAGACTCTGCTGTATCAATTACAGTTTATTATCTGTCATTTTATCTTGATGAAAGGAAAATTGTACTTTTTTACTTTTCTTTCTTTTAAAATTTTCAATAGAAAAATAACCTGTAGCGATGATTTTAAATAGGCTACACAAAAATGATCAGGTATATTCTATTAACAAACTTCCTTCCTTATGAGATTAAAAAAATGTTATTTTTACTTCTAGATAAATAGTTCAAGTATACAATGTTTTTATCATCGTTAACTTTAGTTTAGTAAAACATCATCAAGTTTTGAACTACAGAAGCTACTTTACCCAATTACATACTGGCAGATGTCTTCATCTACTGGCAGTTAACAGAGAATTACACACGTTTTAAATTATAAATCTTTGAAAATGTAAATTGTAACGTTTCAGTTTTTTGCCACAGAAGTTTCACCATGATTTTTGAAGATTTACAAACAAATTGGTCTATATTACACTGTATTTATAAAAGTATTATTGAAGATAAAGTGTTAAAAGTGCATACCTTTGTCAAACTCTCATTGAAAACGACAAGTAAGTACCCAGTAAGTGCCCCTATAAACAAACAAATTAATATTCATAAGATGATGACACAAAATAAAATTAGGTAGGGCAGTGGTAATTTTTCAGTTATTTACCAGACTGAAATGGTGTTGACACCAAGAAGTATCTAGATGCCACCAGGTGACCAGTATAAGAATCTGTCAGTCTATCTTATGTAATGTTCTAAATATGTCACCCTCATTAAACAGTGTCCATCAGAAATTCTTCAAGGAAAACCGATATGGGATTAAAAATTATATTTGGAACCAATTTTTTTCTCAAAAATTTTACTTACCACTCTATGATCTGACACCTTTGCACATTGTTAGTGTACAATTATAAAACATGTCGAATACTGGGCGTGTGTTTTAACTGCTTGCAGTAACACTCCTACAAATCAACATTATTTGCCTCAAGTCATTGACCTATTGGCTGTTGGATCTTAATTCATTTAGATTATTTGTTTATTATTTCTTTATAAATTTTTATATAATTTCGTAAAAAAAACAATTTTTTATTTTCACAAAATTTTTGATTGATGATTAACAAGTATTCATTTTCTTAATCATTACAAAAAACTTAGTTTTATGAGTTTTTCAATAAGGTGGTTATTGATTTTAAGTATGTACTGCTGAATGAAAAACAAATTTTTGTTATAATATAATATATTTAATAACTTTAACATAAGTTTAAATTTAAACTTTAAATTTTGTAAATTTGTAAAAACTTATTGAGACAGAATGTTTTCGATCGCTATGTAGCGATCTTCATCAGTGTCTTCTGCTTGGAGTTATTGAGTTAAGTGGTGACGGTTTTAATGGCAGGCTTTTGATAGTATCAAAGAGTATGTGTTATTTGTATTGGGTTTGTTCATTAAATATGTTTCTACTTTGTGTTTTTGTGTGTCTGTAAATTTCATATTGTTCTAGTGTGTTGAGATGTGGTCCTTTTTTGTTGATGTGTAGGATTTCTATGGTTATGGTAAATGTCTGGGTATTTGTGTCCTGTATCTTTTATCTGGTTGTAAAATGTTGAGTTGGTGTTCTGTTTGTGATCTTCGACTCTTTGTTTAAAGCTACAACCTGTTTGCCCAATGGAGAATAACAACTGCACTTGTTGCAGTTTAATTTGTATATGCCTGGTGCTTGTAGTTTATCTTTGTTGTTGGTGTGATGTTGTATTTTGTATTGTGAATTTTTATTAGTTATGTATGCTATTTTGTATCATGTTTTTTGACATTGTTGGGCTATTTTATTTGATGTTTTGTTTATGTATGGTATTGTGATGTATTTGTTTTCCCTCTCTGTATTATTAATTTTAGTGTTTTTTTGTTGTATATTGTGCCAAAGTTCATCTATTATTGTGGTGTTGTATCCATTTGTGTATGGTAAATATTTGGTGTCTTGCTCTTTGTTTATGTTTTCTGTGGTCATTGGAAGCTCTTTAAATAAAGCATAGATCTAAATGCAGCATGCTTGTGTTGGACAGTGTGGTTGGAGGTGTTGTGTCTGTTTGAGATAAGTGTGTCTGTTGTTGTAGGTTTCCTCTAAATGTTGAAGCTGTGTTTTTGTGTGTGGCTTTTTGTTATGGTGTGGTCGAGGAAGTTTAGGGATCGGTTGGTTTCAATCTCTGAGGTGACGTGAAGATTTTCTAAGGAAACTGTATATTTCAATATTTATTTAAAAAAGCAGCATGAAAAGATAAACTAGAAAGCTTTTGAGTGATTGAATAAATATGGGCAAGGCCTTTATTTAATCAGTAAATCTGTTTCCCTTGGTTTAAGACCAATCCCTTATTCCTAAGCTCTAAAAATAAATCAATAGCATCTGTTGTCTATTTTTCCTACGTTCTACAAATACTCATGAAAAATATATAATTTATTAACTCAGGTGTAAAAGGTTCAAAATTCAGTTAATGATTTAATATAGCCTGGAATAGACATTATAAGTTTTTTCAATCTGACTTGTTTATATATTATTCTATATTTTTTGTTAGAACTCTAGGGATTTAAAAAAATGTAGTTTTATTACAAAATTTACAAATAAATATTAATATTAGTACTTTTAATATCATTTGGTAAGAAAAACACGACTCTAAAGCTAACATGAAACCTACCAAAATGAGCCCTGCTGGGAATTTCTATTATATCAGCAGCAATAACATGAAAAATAGTTTTTCTTCTTGATGGAAAATACTTGACCTAACTGTCGAGTGACAGGTCAACCGGACCCGAACCCTGCTAATCACTATCCTATTTATACACTATATTTTGAATTGCAGGAGTATTGAAAGTGCCAAAGTAACAGGTGTTTACCGTATTATAAGACATGTAACTATAATAAAGATGTTTTTTTCAAGCAAAAATTTGTAACATAATTTTTGGTACTATAATATTCTGTAGAAGCACTGCTTAAATTTAATATAATTTACTTAAAATTTTTGTTTCAATAGCCTTTTCAATGCTACAAATGTTACAATTAATAAAATGTTACAATCTGAGCAACCGTGGGTTGCCCCACACAGTTTTGATCCTGATATACCCTTGTATATAACCAATTTGGAAATCATTATTATTTTTACCAACAGATACAAATATATGTCATATTGTATATTTTCCATTTCATATAATTTAATTTTAAAGAGGCAGGATTGCGGGCTCTACATGATGCTGGTCCTGAACTGAAATGTGCAATATCTGGAAACCTAGAAGAACTTATTGATGACAACCCGGAACCAATGCATAGGGTAAGGTGTTCTATAATTAGTCAATTCTAATCACTGAACAATTTAATTCAAAAGCAAAGTTGACTCTTTGCTGGGGACTTTAACGATTTATTTGTATCATTTTTCATGTGTGAAATGAATATGAGAGCATATTATTATCAAATTATTCTAAAATAAAAGTATTAACTATTATGTATGAAGTAGTAAAGCTAGGTGATTTATCACTATACAGGTGTATTTAAACTGGATATTTCTAATTTAAAAATTAATTAAATTAATTAGAAAAATAATTTTTAAATGCCTCTTACCCAACTACGGCTGACCAAAACCTTTCTTAAACATTAATATTCCTAATGTCAAGTTAGGCTAAACTGTGGAAAGCCTAATGTAAAAGTATATTTGATAATTTTTCAAGTTTTTAACAAAAAAAATAATAATAATAAAACTAGTCCTATAATTGTGTCGCTGATAGTTTTTGAGAAAATGGTAAACATTTTAAAAATCAGAAATGAAATTTACACTTTTTATGTTCGATAAACAAGTAAATTTTCAAAGAAATTGGGGATAAATAAATATTTGTTATTAAAAATTTGTACACAATTTAAACCATAGAAAATTGATAAAAAAATTTGCTAACCAAAATTAAAAATGATTTTTAAAATATGAACACATTCCATGAAAATGTGTAACAATACTGATAATATTATAAGATTCATTCAACACAGATGTTTGATATGGCCACCATTTTGTTGAAAGCAGCATTTGGCACACTAAAACCCAGCATTTTGAACTTTTCCCTGACCCATCCACTGGCTACCAAATGTGTTATTTGCGTATTCAGTAACAGAATGTGAGAAATAACAGATGAGTCATCTGACAAAAACCATATCTTTATTCTATCTGTATAGGGAATGTCTTCTAAAAGATATTGTAGATATACCTTTGGCAATCTTTCCCATTGAGCTATAGTGGTAAAAAAAATTGGATCTATTATAATTTTCCAACCAGTTCATGACAGAAGTTGAATAAAAAAGTATGTCGTAGCTCATTTGATTTTTTTTCTGCCCATATGTGAGTATTACAAAATTTAGGAATTCCATTCCTTGAGAAGCAAAATTCATTAATTAACCCTTAGCACTCGACTGTCGGGGGAGCCCCGCCAAGCGTATATTGCCTCGTATGTCGGGGGTCACACGACACGATTTTCAATTGCCTATATCTCGTCTGCGGTGAAGCCCACGACATTCAATCTTTTACTGTTTTGTGTTACACTCTATTGACAATAATGTGAACTAAGTTGAAAATGTCTAGGAATATGTGAGTCATCACAAAATCTAGTTTGCCGCTACGTTGTAAGCTGCAAGTAGATTACAGTTTCGCAGGTTATTTGTTTACTCGTAGTTTGCCATGGCTTCACGTGCAATTAGTGATTCTGAAATTCCCGATCTTTTACTTGATCCTGATTTATTAGAATGTAGTTCACTTTCATAAACAAAATAATTAAACCAACAGTTATTTGTAAATATAACCAGTTTTGGGTGGTGTAGATTTAGCTGCTCAATATAATGAACCGTGCAGTTTTACGAGACGAACAAATAAATGGTGGAGGAAAATGTTTTTCTGGCTATTAGATGTAGCTGTAGTAAACATTTTTATTATCTATAATAACAAAAAAAGGAAATGAGAGAAAATCCTGTTAAACAAAAATAGTTTTGGCAAAACTTGGTGAGGGAATGCATTGGTGATATCCGGAATAACCTGTATAGTAAGAGGGGTAGACCATCAACTACTGACAAAGAAGAAAGACTGAAAGGGGAAATTACATTTAATCTTTACCAATGATAAAAGTAGCTCTAAGGATTGTGCAGTTTGCAGTAACAGGAAGATAAAAGGAGGTAGAAGGGAAACAGTTTTTCACTGCAAAACATGCAGCAGAAAACCAGGACTTCGTCTGGAAGAAGGTTTTCAGAGATATCATACTCTGCAAAACTACAAATAAGATAATAAAATCATGTACATACAGTATTAGTGAATAAATATAGCTTAGTTTACTAAAATCATGTAATAGAAAACAAAGTTTTCCATAAACAATAATGCAACTTGCCGGTGAGGAATTTGTCTCAATTTAATTACAAGTGGGGAAGCAAAGCATGTTAAAAAAATCCGAGCACTAAGGGTTAAAATATGATATAGGAATTAGATCAATTAAGTATTTTCTAATAAAGCACCATTAAAAATCTTTTTTTTTTTGTAACTTTGTAGAACTCATTTTTGCACTGGTCGTAAGAAACAGGTACAAAAGTTGTTCTTTTAAATAGTGTGGGCGTAGTGCGGTCAGTGTTTGTTCTAAGGGAAAAAACTGTGAACTCTGAATTTTATAAGGGCATACTGCAATGTTTGCAAAATGTCTTACAAAGAGAGAGACCAAAAAAATTGGCAAATCGCTTTCTTCTTTATCATGATAATGCGCTATGCCATGCCTAGCCTCTCATTAGCATTCGCGGAAAAAAGTGTTCCTGTCTGTCCACATCTCCCATACTCACCCGATTTAGCACCATGCAACTTCTGGCTCTTCCCAAAAATTAAAACTGTGCTTAAAGGGAAACGTTTTGACGCCATTTTCCTAACGTTGAGAGGGTACAACCCAGCAGCTAAATGCCCTTCCGAAAGAAGCCTTCCAGAAATGTTTCCTGTCCTGGATTCAACGTTGGGATAAGTACATTGCCAGGCAAGGACAGTACTTTGAAGGAGGTTAAATCGAATTTCGATGTAAGTTTATTACTATTTTAAATAAAAAATTATTCACCATATTTTTTATCATACTTTGTATCTTCCTATAAATTAATAACATCAGTTGAATTCATGCGTGTAAGAGAATTAATAGTATTTCCAATAATAATTATAATTTTTAAAATTATGACTAACTACAATAACCTTTCACTTTTTCTGGCTAGTATAGAATGGTATTCACAATAAAGTGGTATTCATTTAGATATGTTACAACAATTTAATATCTGTACATTTGGTAAACTGTAAAATCAACTGTTACTGCTGCCAATTTATAGAACAAAAGGTTTTAAATAATAACATTTCTTGAAAAATATTTTTGGATTTAATTTTCCATTTACATAAATGTACTGTTTATATATTTTTTAATTTTCAGTATGCTATTTTAGATTAAAAGTTTTACATATTATTAAAAAGAATAGTAACTAAGATAATAATAGTAATAACAAATGTTTTATTATTAGTTTTTTTAAAGATAAATTTGTAAATATATATATATATTTTGCCTCTTTGGTGTGAAAAAAGACCATACCTTTTCAGTAGTGCCAAAACAATTTCTGATAGATCTGACCTCTGCAGCATTTGTAATGGCTAAGTTAAGGCTGTGCGACGCGCAGTGTACATATACTGCCTTCGGGCAACATTTCTGCACAACAGCCTGAGCACCTTTGACCTTTCCGCCCATGGCTGATGCGCCATCATATCCTTGTCCTCTCAGATCTTTTATTTCAAGATTGCACTCTTCAAGCCCTTTCAACAGTGTTTCTCCAAGCACCTCGCCAGTCGTTGACTCTAGAGGCACAAACTGCAAAAACTTTTCATTAATCTTATAACCATCCTTTGTGTTATGAGAGACATACCTCACAGACAATGAAAACTGTTCTTGAGTCGAGACGTCTGTAGTCTCATCAGCTAACACACTGAAAAAAGTAGCATCTTTAACATCTTTGACTATGTGACTTTTTATTACTTTGTCACAAGCATCAATGATTTGATTTTGCATGTTCCAGCTTATATAAGTGGCATTTTTACCTCATGACTTGAAATGGTCTCTTAATTTTTCATCACCTGCTTCAATACGCATCCGCAATAGGGCTCTGAAATTCCCCTCATTATCATCTGGCATTGCGTCTAAGTTGAAGTCTCCATAGTCTCTGTGGCCTCGAAGAGCTATTCCCTGTCGTCCACAAAAAATTACCGTTTCTATTATGGGTTTTAACCTCTCCGCAGTTTCTTTTGCCTGATTGGCTTTGCCTATATCCAAAGATCTGTCTATGGGATTCATCTTCCCTCCCATTACTGTTTTCAAATTGTTGAGATCGATCATGGCATGTTTGTGGTATTGTAAATGATAATGTGACTCAAATTTTTCAATAGCCTTTTTCCAATTTTGGAATCCTTCTTGGACAAGCTGGCCTGTTTTCTGGGATGATCTCATACCCACTTCAGTTGGAGCAAAGAGTACACAATAAGTGCAGTAAGCCCGGTTTTCTATCTCAGAGTATGACAACCACTTATACTTTTGCAACCAGGAATACTAAAACTTCCTCTCCTGCTTTCCATGAGTCGTCGCTGGAAACTTTGTAGTTGGAAGATGGAGACCACAAGTTTTCCAAAACATGTAACTTCTCTGTGCCTGAGAGCCACTTATTTTTGTACAAAGAAATGTCCATTTTACTGCTGCATTCTATGTTGACATTGTCCGATGTATGACTGGAGGTTGAGGCTGAAGTACCAAGTTCATCAAGAGCAGGACTGGCCAATTTCTTCCGATCAGGCTCTCCAATCTAACCCAAAATAATTTAAGCAAATTAATATTAGGTCATTTCCATGCGTGACTTACTCTACATCAGAGAATTATGCAAATGCTAATTACTCAAGTACTACTTAACTTATGGTTAAACAAAAACTTTTAGTATATCAGATTACAGTTGAGCATGCTCTATTTTTAGCAACATTTAAAAAACTTACACAAGTTATGACTTTCTAACAAAACCTAAATTTGTCATCATGTGACATACTCTACATGAAAAGAAGCCGTCATTTCATTACCATGCTATATTTAATTTAAAGTAATAGACTTCAGATTATTCTTAAACAAATATGAAAAGAACAACTGTGAATAAATGTTTTCATTTTGTTCACTTGTAGTATGTATTACATGGAATTAACCATTAATAAACATACTCAACAACCCGGTAGTGGAAACAGTCCAACGCCCGTTCTAATGTTGTTTTATTGTCATTTTAGTTTTCAGGTACCGTTATTAATCTCCTCGATAGATAAATAAATATAATTATTGTCAATTTGATTTACCTTTTTTACCTATCTATAGTAGGCCTAACATTATTCAATTTATTAATTTTTCAATAAAACTCATCTTATTTGGACACGGCAAGGCGCGCCGGCTAAATGCTAGTACATCCGTGGTATCAATGGTGAATATATAACATTCGTGGTGAATATAAATATAACATTTACACTTACCTTTGCGCCACTGGTAAGACTCTCATTTTTGCAAAATAGTCCGTCAAAAGCCGTTTCATAGTGAAACATAAGAGTTGACACAAAACACTTGCCCTTGTAACCTCTGTCACTATAATAAAACTCAATTTATTATAATAAAACTCAACAAATTACTTTACGCTAACGCGAACAAAGAACATGAGCCGAACACACCTCAGAAGGCGAGTGGGCGAGGCTTGCTGCTGGTAGGTTGTGGAAGGGGGAAACCGGTTTTCTCCCACCCGCAACTACAAACAAAGTAAGCGCACGCAAGAAATGTTCCTTTGTGGAATTTTGAATGCAGCTATTTATTTCGTAGTTGTAGTGAAATGTAACTCTCGTAAACCAGTATTCAGTATGCGATGTGTCTACTATTGGCGGATTTAAAAACAGAATGTAATTTTTTTTTTCTTGAGGGGGGGCTACAGCCCCTTTAGCCCCCCCCCCGTGGGTGCGCGCCTGCCTATGAGGAAAAAATTATAGTATGTGCCAATACTATAACTGCTTAAGGTATTTACAGTGTTCAATTATGTGTTCCCCTAGACAAAGGTTTTACTTTTAATGTTCTATTACTTGTTGTTCTTTTACTTTTTGTTTGTACTTCCTCACTTGTCTTTTTCTTTGTTCTTTAATTTAAATTATATGTGTTCACTATAATATTGTCTCTTGCTGTAATATCATCTGATGTTCCCATTTTGTAAGTTATACAGTTTTTCAGTGTTCATTACTCATCAAGTTGCTTGTTTCCATATACAGTATGTTACCATAGTATATTATTTCATATTATTCAAAAAATTTATTAGATTTTAAAAAGTGGATTTTCATAGAAAACAATTACTGTTGTTATATTAGAAATTTACTTTACATTTATTACCTTACCTTTTTTCTACAATCTTTCTTCTCTCTTTGATTTTAAAGTGCTCTTTTTATGAATTGTAGGAGTAAAAGAACCATTTTGTTTATGATGTATGAGAATTGCCATTTTAGATTATGTATATCATTTTCATGAGTTATAATGTAACTGAGATGTATCCTTAAAGAAATCAAAAGGTCTGTTATGATCCAAGCTACCAGTCAGACATCTCCTGAAACAACCATCCTCATTGAGGCAGAAAGTAAATGCTACTTATGGGCAAAGTTTCTAGTTTTTAAATTGTAGTCCAAGACCAAAAAAAATTGTTGAGACACTTTTTTTTTTAGTAGATATTTTTTCAATGCATATACTTAGTACTTTGATCATATCATACCTTACTCTCATCATATCATACCCAGTTTTCATATCATCAACAAGTTTTCAGTTGCAAAAATTATTGTAGTTGCAGATATTTTTAAAAATTATTAAAAATTGTTTAAAATTGAAAATTAATTACAATAATTCTTATTATTCCTTTTTTTAGGAGGAAAATATTAAGTGATACCTCAAACAAAAAATTATTTAAGACATTCCGTATGTTAGAGCAATCTGAATAAATATCTATATTTGAGCAATAGCATTTAAATAAACTAATGTAATATTTTTTATTGGATTTTTTCTCATGTTATACCATCAATTATCCATTATTCATAAAGAGGCATGAAGTAGAATCTGTTACCAAACCTAATGCTATTATTGTATCCATAGAATAAATGTTGTAATTTACAGTAATATCTATGAATATATGTTTGTTATTAAAAAAAACCTTTAGCAATTTCCTGTAGTTATTCTGTGTGATATGTTTGTGTATTTCAAAACAAATTTTTCTAAATGTTGTATTTACTGTCGTCCACTATCTCTTTAATGTACTTTCTTCAGTAAACTGTTAGAGGTGTTGTAATATTGCCTGATATATTGTTGCAGTTACCTTTAAACTTTCATTTTATTTACAGTCATTTTATATCCTCTTTAAAACTTTACAATGTATGAAATGCGAGTCCTTATTGACTTAGAAAATTAGATGTTAAAGAAAATCTGGTACCTCTCATTACTCGAAATTTTAAATAGTTGAAATAAACTCTGTGATGATGAGTTATATATGTTTAAAAATTTGTATTAGATTTTGAAAATTCTTCTATCAACCAGACTACTTAACCTAGCAAAAAGATGATACTGAGAAAATTAAAATTGGAATAAGGTAGAATTGGAAGAGTGAGAAAAGTGCAATACTTGAGCGAGTATAAAACAAAATATCTAACCAGTAATACCTTGTTCAATGCTTCCCTGTACAACACTGATTCTTTATAGATTTTCATGAAATGCCTTCAAATTCACCAGTGATTTTTTTATCAATAAATTGTAGTAGGCGTCAAAAACTTGAGAACAGACAGAAGTTAGCATTTTGCTACACTTCCAGTTTCTGTTCAGTATAATTGAACGACCTGTCTATGATTTTTATTAGGATATCTATGTAGGCTTCATACAATAATGTGTTTTGAGGAATCAGTCTTATTGAACAAGCAACAGTGAGAACATTGACTGTCTGTTTCATTCAAGTGTATTAAATTTCAGTTTAAAAAAATTTTAATTTTGAAACAAAGAATGAGTATCAGTTTAGTATGAAATTACAAAACCTAGAAATTATTTGTGTTTTCTATAAGTTGGTAAAATTCTATTTGTTGGCTAGTCATTCTCTAGTATTTGTATTTCTCTTGGGGTTATCATATATATATATATATATATATATATATATATATATATATATATATATATATATATATATATATATATATATATATATACCACTTACACCATAATGTACTTATAAAAGAATCTTACTTGGTACATATGCGAGTTAACTTTCAAAAAAGACTAATAACATGTCTCGTAATTATAGAGCATCAACTGAGACTTGACTGTGTGTGTGTGTGTGTGGGTGTATATATATATATATATATATATATATATATATAGTAATCCTTAGATGAATTATTTTTTCTTGTTGAATATGTATGGTGAAATAAAATAACTTTCATAAACAAGAATATACGAATATTACTCCATTTTATTGTTGATTGAAGCTTTTTGCTAATTTACATTATTAGCATTTTCTAAATTTATAAATCACTGTCCAGTTATGTTACTAGAGTAAGAATGAGTCTTATTCTAGTCACATAACTGGACAGTGATTTATAAATTTTGAAAATGCTAATAACGTAAATTAGCGAAAAGCTTCAATTAAAAATAAAATGAAGTAATACGCGTATATTCTTGTTTATGAAAGTTATTTTATTTCGTCATATATATATATATATATATATATATATATATATATATATATATATATGAAGTTAATATATTACTATGTAAGTAATTTTATCCACCATTAAGCGCAATAATTTTACCTTGAGTGATGAGGCACCTTTCGGTCGTTGACCATTGTCGAATCACTGATGTTTCTCTGCTATGGATGCTCGGTCCGTGAAGCCGGTGTTTGTTGACGTTACGCGCACTTTTTCTTGATCTGTGTGTATGATATTTCTATCATACATATGGATGACCGAGCATCCATAGCAGAGAAACA
Source organism: Prosapia bicincta (assembly GCA_036971475.1). Classification (NCBI taxonomy): domain Eukaryota; kingdom Metazoa; phylum Arthropoda; class Insecta; order Hemiptera; family Cercopidae; genus Prosapia; species Prosapia bicincta. Next base: position 7,981,363 of record JBAIZL010000005.1, read on the forward strand.
TCAGTGATTCGACAATGGTCAACGACCGAAAGGTGCCTCATCACTCAAGGTAAAATTATTGCGCTTAATGGTGGATAAAATTACTTACATAGTAATATATTAACTTCATAAAGTCAGTGCAACGGCAAAACAATGGATAATGTTAAATATCAAGAATATATATATATATATATATATATATATATACATACATACACTTTTTGTTTACTTAGCAACACTGTTTTCTTGCATTCACTTATCACTTACACTATAATGTTCTTAATCTTTTGATTGTATATACAAAGTAAGTTGAACTACTTTTTAAAAATCATTTTGGTTGGCGGAAAATGTTCAGGAGTCGTGTATGCTTCTGGGTGTTTTGTCAGCACTGTAAAATTCCTAACACTGTGTAAGCATCGGACGAGCAGAAAGTCAGGCTTCATCCACTATGGACGTTACATTTGTTCCTACTGCCGATTACGAAATTTGTGCTTTCAAAGCCAGTTAGAGGAGACAAACTTCTGTTTCTATGCAAATACCATATTATATTGTAAATTGTTTATTTGTTTTCTAATAGAGAGAGAAGATTATGTTTTAGTGCAAATAACTTTGTGTATATGAAATTCTTTGTATTGCTTCTGTCTGTCAGGTTTTTGAGTAATAAATATAAATATACAAAGCAAGGAAGAAACAATCTTGTGATTGAGTACAATAACCATTGTATAAAAAAAAAGTTTTATGTTGTTTATGTCCGTTGGTTTATTTAAAATTAAATTTATACTAAAGACATGTAAATATTTACACATATTGTAGTATAATTGTTAAATTTATACATACAAAGTCAGTTTAAGAAGATAAACTTCTGTTTCAATGAAAATACAACATGCATAATAATGATGAAATAATAGATTTTCATGAAATGCCTTTAAATTCACCAGTGATTTTTTTATCGATAAATTGTAGTAGGCGTCAAAAACTTGAGAACAGGCAGAAGTTAGCATTTTGCTACACTTCCAGTTTCTGTTCAGTATAATTGAACGACCTCTCTATGATTTTTATTATGATATCTGTGTAGGCTTCATACAATAATGTGTTTTGAGGAATCAGTCTTATTGAACAAGCAACAGTGAGAACATTGACTGTCTGTTTCATTCAAGTGTATTAAATTTCATTGAATTGATTCCGAATCTGGAGATAAAAATAAACCCTACATCCAAACATTTTACAATTCAGCAAAAGGGGGAGCAGACGTTGTTGATTAGTACAAGCCTGGATATTCAGCTGCATGATGCAGCAATCAATGGCCCCTGACAGTGTTTTTTGGCATACTTAATACCATTGGAGTGAACTCTTTCATTGTGTACAAACATGCTAAAGGGAACTTAAATATAGTCCGGCGATGCTACCTCAAACAATTGTCTACTGAGCTATGGCGTGGTTACATGCTTCAACGCCATGGACGGGACGAACTTCCACGTCATTTGAAAAAAAAACATTGAAGAGATGGTGGGTTTACAGCCACATGGGCGAAATATTGCAGAAGATGCACGTGAAGGACGATGCGGTCTATGCAACTGAAGACAAAACAAGAAATCAAAAACTTGGTGCTTCAACTGTCTTAGATTCATCTGCAGAGAACACACTGTACCTTCTTGTCAAGACTGCGCCAACCTAGGGCATCAATCGGATGAGGAACTGTAAGGAATTTCATTGCTATAACCCTCAGGTGCTTAGACATATTGTATGTAACTTTTTGTTTAAAATCATAAATTTTTACAGTTGCATTTCATCACTATAATTGTAATATTATGATTAATTTACTTAAACATTCGACACATTTTGTTTCAAAATTATTTCCTTTACATTACAGCTATCGTAAACATCCAGTATATTTTCTTATTCAGAAATTAGTTTTCTTTTAGAATATATTATTACACATAAGTCTTTATTAAAGAGTCCGTATGTTATGGCAATTTATCTAGAGTCACAGCTATCGTAAACATCCAGTACATTTTCTTATTCAGAAATTAGTTTTCTTTTAGAATATATTATTACACATAAGTCTTTGTTAAAGGGTCCGTATGTTATGGCAATTTATCTAGAGTCTTGTATTTCTTTCAAACAATAAATTTGTTAAATCTTAAAAGTTATTTAAAATTATATAGTACATTAATGCCACAACTAAAACCAATATAACTTAAGTAAATACATTTAACCTAATTAAGATACTTGTATTTTTAGAAAAATATATTGTTCAGTATTTTTTTTTGGATTAATAAAATGACCTGGTCAAATCTACTTTTATTTTTTACGCGACCTCTGCCAGGTTAAAAAGATGAATCTCCGTTTTAGTGTAAATAACATTGTGTCAGTTTATAGTCAACATTTATAGTCAGTCGTCTAATTCAGCGGTTTTTTTAAACTCAAACTTTTTACTTTGAGCCCCTATGCATAATCCAGCTGTATGCCCTCTATATGTAAGCTTCTATATATTATAAGTGAGTCGCTTTTGACATTTTACAGCCAATTTTTATTTAGTTAAGTTTTGCACATTCTATGCATACTTCACTAGAGTCTAATGGGGCAATATGTTTAATCCTAATCAAACAACAAATTATATACAAACAATTACAATTTATTATTTATTCATTTCAGCTACATAATTGTTATTTGTAACTCAAAATAATAATAATAAAAAGACGTTCAGCGCGAAGGATTTGCTTGTTTTCTTTCTGCACATAGTTTGTCAAAACTCGGTGTCAGTTCTGATAACGCTACTCTAAGTTACTTGGTCAGATCCATTCTTGAGCGATATTAACTCTTCATGGCAGCTAGAGCAGAAAACCCAGTTTCACAAGAATAAGTGGTGGCGAATTTCAATTCAATAAGTATTTTCAATTCTCATCCAAGTTCTCATCAAAATATTTCTCAAAGCTTTATTTGATGATTTCTAAGTGTTTAAGAAAGCATTTCTTTGCATTGGTTGGAATAGTTTTGAGATTGAATCCCTCAATAATAATTTTAAGATTAGGAAGTAGCTCCAAATTGTCACTCGTACAAACCTAGCTTCTTTACAAAGCTTTTTACCTGTTCAGTCCATTGGAGAAGGTTTGCATCTTTTTCTGTAATGACTTGTTCACTACATTTATTTTCTCGAAGAAATCTGCCATGTACGCTAATCAAAGCAAAAACATCTGAGTCAGTGAAAAGCCGTGACTTTTAGTGGTTTTGGTCAAGCAAAAGTACAAGGACTTCATGTCTAAGCTCAATTATTCTGGTCAAAACCTTTCCTCTCGATAACCAGGGAGCTTCAGTATGAAACAGTAAAGCTGTGTGTTCTGAGCCCATACCTTCACATAGAATGTTAAACACTTGAGACTTTAAAGGTTGCGCTTTAGTGACATTGACTGTTTTAACGACCACATGTAAAATTTCATCAAGTTCCTGGGTCTACCTTTTGCTGTTAAGCCTCTCTATGAATTATCCAGTGTGTTCATCTAGCTTCTAGAGCTACCCTTTTCATCAATCCTCAAAGTCCAGTGTATTTTCCTAACATAGCCCGAGCTCCATCTTTGCAATTTCTTGCACATTTGATCCAAGACATGTCATTATTTTTCAAAAATGTATCAATCATTCGGAAAATTGTTTCACCAGTGGTATCGGCTGAAAACGCCTCACAAGAAAGTAACTCTTCTTGCATTGCCTCTCCATGGACGAATCTCACATAACAAATTTAATGTGAAACTCTATGAAGATCTGTAGCTTCATCAACTTGTATGGGAAACTGGAAATTTTTCACCTTTTTCAACAATTGCGTGTGAAGATCTTCTGAAATGTCAGCTATACTTCCTGATACCGTATCATTTGACATTGGTATGGCCTATAACTGTTGAGCCAAACCTAGTTGAAACCTTATCAGTTGAGGCTGGTAATATAAGGTCTTCTCTAATAGTGTGTCTTCTCTAATAGTAGTTTTTCTTCTGAGCGATTGTCTGAGAAACCTGATAAAATGCCAATAAAGCCTTTGAAGGTACACTTGTAATTAGGAATGGGCCGATTCCTAAAATTTTCGATTCCGATTCTAAAATTTTCTTTTCGATTCTCGACTCTTTAGTCAATTCTCAATTCTTTCAAGTTATATTAGCTTATATGCTAGGTCTCTAATAATTTATTTATTCCACATCTTGGTCATATAGCAAAACCTTTTAAAAGTTTGACAAAGATAACAAAACTGACACTTAATCTATAACTTATAACAACACAGCAACGAAAAAATGTAGTTACATAAAACTTAAACTTCTTAAGACTGATCAATCGCCAAACGTTGAAACAAAACCACAACGCAATAGAATAACAGGTGCGATACCACGATGTTGTATTCACTTTAGCAGAAAGGAAATGCCAACTGCCAGTGGAATGTCATGTGAAGACGATGTGGATATCACTAAGAATGACAACTTATTTATATTGTTAGTAAAATAAAAATATATATTACTGGATAAATACATTTGCTAGATAGAAAAAGTTATAAAATAGAGCAGGATATGAAATCAATATAACCTCAGTAATAGTCATTTTAGTTTGTAAAGTTGAGATATAAAACTACTTTTTTTGTATTTTGTTCTGATATCTATGAATCAGTGGTAGCAAGACACGGGGGGGGGGAGGGGGTTGAACCCCCTCTAGTGAGAGAGAGAAAGAGAGAGAGAGAGACGAGCGATGACAAATGATCAGAAATGGTTACCATCTTCTTTGTTGTTGCTTCATTAATAATAATATTTTCGTTATATTTCCGTTTGCTTTAATCATTTTATTCATTCAAAGCAACTAAAACATAAATAAGACATAGTTGGTAATTAATTATTTTTCCAATATATTACTCCACACACATATTTTAATAGTTAACAAAATAAGAACCTGAATTGACACTTTTATCAATGAAGAATCGAGTATCAACAATTCCTCGATAGCACCTAGAATCGACGATTCCTGGAATCAAGAATCAGAATCGACCCATCCCTACTTGTATTGTTAGAATAAACATTTTTTGTAGATTTAACAATATTAAGTTTTTGTGAAAAATCTCTTAAGTTTGTTTATGCGAATTTCGATGTTTAGTGTCAAGATGTCTTTTTAGTTTGTTAGGTTCCATGCTGTCAGAGGCCAGGACAGCTAGTCAAATTACACCCAGGGGCTGTTCTTGGCAATTTATGATTGTTTTTGCAAAACCTAGTGATAAATAACTGTCGTCATATTTGCACATTTTGGCTATGTTTTGTCCACTTGGGCTTGTAGGAAGAGTGGTTAAAATTGTCATGTTGCCGGAATCCTCATTGTGACCTTGATATAAAGTCAATGAAAATGGAATATTTTTCTTTTAAATTAGGATAAATACGAGGTAGCGCTTTGTCTTGTTGGAAATACATGTTAACAGTGGGACAACCTATTAAGGCTCAAATAGTTGATTTTGAAGAAAATATAGATACTTCTAACCAGACAGCCGACGATTAAGGCCATACGGTCCGACCAGAATATTTCTTACTGCACAACACCAGACATTTATCGAGAACCGAGGTTGATACTTAGATTCAACAGTAAGATAAGGATTAGCCTCAATTACAAATATGTTTCTTGTATTGGTAATTCCATAATGGGACCGGTGTTATACGATTTTTCAGCTCATTTTAAATAAAATTTATCTCAATAACAAACTCAATTAATGCTCTCAAAACTTCAGTGAGTGAATTTCACTGAGGGAACTGAATTTCGGGTTAAATCTTTGATCCTGTATAACTCGCCAAAGATGCCTAATGTTAATGCGTTGTTCAAAACCCATGATGCGATAAACATGACCTCACTCTAGCGCACCTGGCAGTTGGCTGACATGTTCCAGCGTGTTGAGATGTAGTGTCAGCAGTTGCAGCTATACAAATTCATTCATCGTATTTTTTGATCTCACCTCGTATTTATTAAAAAAACTAAGTGAAAACTATGAACTTACTTGAAAATGCTATTCGAAAACTGTCGCTTCAATAATGAAGCAAATGATACAACTGTTTCAACATGTGTCAGCCAATAAGTTAATAGTTGTCAGTTAGTTCTATAAATAAATACTTATTACTGATTAAAAAGTTATATATACAGGGTTTTTAAGGAGGAATCTGCCATGCTACACAAGCTTATTCCTCTCACCAAAATAATGAAAAAAGTTCATATAAAGATAGGTCCGAAAACATGCTTCATTGGTGAGTTCTACTGGGTGAAAGATTCAACCTGCAATTCAGCTACATCAGTGAAATTAATTCACACTGCAATTTTTAGAGCATTAATTCAGTTTATTAATGGGATAAATTTTATGTAAAATGAGCTGAAAAATGGTACAAAACCTGTCCTGTAATGTAATTAACAACACAAGAAACAATCATATTTGTAATGATGCCAATCCTCATGCTACCTCTGAATCTATCTACGTTGGTTTTCGATAATTATCTATTGTTTCTCCTAAACTATTGGAGATAGAATTCTGGGATAGGTTTAATATGATTTATCAACCTCGGTTCTCGATAAATGTCTGGTGTTGTGCAGTAGGAAATATTCTGGTCAGACTGTATGTCCTTAATTGTCAACAGTCTGGCTCGATCTATTTAAATTTCCTTCAAAATCAACTATATGAGCCTTTATAGGATGTTCCACTGATAACATGTATTTCCAACATGACGAAGCTCTAGCTCATTTTTATTGAATTTAAAAGGATACTATTCCATTTATATTAACTTTATATTCATCAGCTTTTGAAGAATAAAACTCTCTACAAATTCTATTCACACTTTTCTTTGTTTTTAGGCAATTTAACGAAGTTATTGCAATCCGAACGCAAAAAAGTGTGTTTTCGACTAACATTTTTTGCTTTACAATGCAACTTCTGGTTCTTCCCAAAAATAAAAACTGTGATAAAAATAAAATGTTTTGACCTCATTCCTGACATTGATAGAGCCACAGCCGATCATCTAAACGCCTTCTCGAAAGAAGCCGTCCAGAAATATTTCCAGTCATGGATTAAACATTGGGATTAGTGCATTGCCAGTCAACGACAGTACTTTGAAGAAGATTAAATCAAATTTCACACAAGTTTATTACCTTTTGAAATAATAAAACTATTCACCATATTTTGTTATTACACCTCCTACTTATGATTTAATCAGTGAATTCAAGATCATTACAACTACCAGCTTTAACTTTTTAAAACTGGAGTTAAATATATTTTTTTCAAATTTACTCATGTACAATATAAAATCACTCTTGAAATTCTGACCGACAAATGTCTCTAAAATCTTAGTGAATAATTGCTATATTTTAGTAATGATTTTCTAAGCTTCTTGTAAACTCGCTAAACACATATTTCCAATAAAGTCTATTCGTTATTGATATGGGAATCTGCTTTATCACTTGTTAACCTACTATCTATGAGTATTAGGGTACAATTTTGATCTTTTATAAATTATATATAATTTGTACACTTCACTAACAATATTCTAGCTGTTGATACATGAAGAAACTTCATTGTAACTATAATAATAATTAAAATACTTTCTTTATTCTTCTCCACAGAGTCTTAGGTATGGCATTTCCTCTAGGAAGCTACAAGAGTGCTATTTAGCTAAAATCATTTTTTAATTAGTTTTTACTCTTCAGTTTGTTTCAGCATTTCGTAATTGGTAAAACTTACATCAGAAATGTAGTTTTTAGTGTAACTGCAAGTGTAACAATTTTATATTTGGTAATATTGACATCAGCAAGAAGAAAATTTTGGGACAGGTTTTATACGATTTGTCAGCTTATTTTACATAAAACCTATCTAGTTAACAAACTCAAATAACGCCTTAAAATTTTCAGTGTGAGTTTATTTCACTGAGGGAGGTGAATTTCAGAACCTGTATAAGTCGCCAAAAAGCATTTCCGGACTTATGTTTATATAAACTTTTTTCATTATTTTGGTAAGAGGAATAAGCTTGTGAAGTATGGCAGATTACTCCTGAAACACCCTGTAATTATAGAAAATAAGACATTTTACTATACCAGAATAGCTTTCGTACTCAGCCAGAAGTTCCTATTCTCAAACTAGCCTTGCATCAATATAAATGTTATTGAATAAACTAACAGAATCAACATAGACAATTTACTATACACAATAGATCTGAACTAAAAAAAAGTTATTCATTCTAAATCGGTTTGTATGTAAATATTTGTTTTAAAATAACCCAATGGAGAAAAAAAGAGAAAGTTTGCTATACCCAATAGTTTTTGCGCTAAAACAAAGTATATCTTCTTAAACATAAGATTTGTATAAATTAATAATAAAATGTATGTATCAGTGGTGTAGCCAGGGGGGGGGCACAGAGAGCACTTATCCCCCCCCCCCAAAACCAAATAGCTTTAGCAAATTATATTAACCTATAAAACAGCGCTAGGTTTTTAGCAAAATATCTTCCTGATGAATCAACAATTGTGTAATTTTGAGTGCCAAAAAAGCATCAAATTTTATTTCTAGGGATAAAAATGTTCAAAATTTCCTCAGGGGGGTTTGCCCTCTGACCCTGCAGGTCATGCCCCCTCTAAACCATTGTCCTCGATACGCCCCTGGTATGTATATAAGCATGGTCATTCCACTTTATTGAGCCAATCGATCGTACAGAATTGAAGTAATATTAATTTGTATGGTTAACTTTACTAAAGTTGCTTGATGTTATCATCTTGAATTCACTGATTAAACTATAATAAAATTACTTAACTACGTGAATACATAGGGCTTACTTGCTGACACGTTTCGAAACCATTGTTCCTTTGACGAAGTAAAGCCTCTACTCCAGGTGTGTAGAGGTTTTGCTTCATCAAAGGAACGATTGTTTCAAAACGTGTCAGCAAGTAAGCGCTATGTATTCACTTAGTTAAGTAATTTTTAATTATACTTTAACTTTACTGTCACTTTGAATAAGTTCAAATAAACCAACAGACACAAACAACAAAGAGAATTTACTATACACAATATAATTGCCCTAAAACTAAAGTTTCTCTTGTTAACCTGGCTGTCTGTGATATTATTTGCTTTTGAAATACATAAAGACAGAAAAAACACAGAATTCACTTTACACAATAGTTTTGACACCTCAACAGAAGCTTTTGTTTTTGAACAGGCTTTATATGTAAATATTTGCTTCAGATTTCCCCAACAGAAAAAACCAACATAGATAATTCCCTATACACAATGATATTTGCACTGAAGTAGAAGTTGTATTATTATACTGGCATTGTATATATACTGAATAACTCAATAGAGAGAAACAACACAGAGAATTTACCTTACACAATGGTATTTACCACAAACAGAATATTTTGGCCGAGACAAACAACTTGGATGAACTACTATACACACAAGTTTGCCTTCTTAAACTAGCTTTGTATGTAAATCAATGTTTTTGAAAAAACCAGAGACAGAAACAACATATCCAATTTCCTATACACCATGATATTTGCACTAAAACACATGTTTGTCTTCTTAAACTAATCATGTATGTACAAGGAATGTTTTTTTTTTATTAACCTTAGAGAGGGCCCATGCAGAGTTTTTTTTCACATGTATCATTATTTGTTAAGAAAATATCTTTATAGTTGTCAGAAGTTTATTTCCGTCTCATTACTCCGCAACCTGCATTCTAGGAATCGGCCTAACCTATTTTAGTTCATATTTTCCTCATAGTTTAGTTTGAATTTAATCTTTGTCATGCGTGGTCAGATTGCGAAGGTTTCCTCCGGAAGCGCCCTTTCATGTAAGTTATTTGTTTGAAGTTCCTCGTGTAAATATTTACATTACAAAAGACTTTGTGGAGTTAAATTACTACTGTTTGTTGTTATTATTATTTTAGTGTTGTATGTCATTTTAGTATCTAAGCTTCACATTTTACTGTTGCTCCATTTGAAGAGGAGATAATTCGTAAAATGCTATGTAGTGTTAAAAAAGAAAAAAATCAATAAATACTTTCTACCAAAAATTTTGTTAGACAGCTCTTTGATGATTCTGATAAAAACGAGTCTCTTCTCCAGATGATGAACCTGACAATGAAGTCAATAAAATTGTAAATTAAACAAATGAAAACTTAATAGGTAAATCTGAAAATGAAATGCTGACATTGTTGAAATATTGGCAAATTTTGATGTTATAGAGAAAATCCTGCTAAAAATCAGCCAGGAAGCTGTTACAGTACATTTTTACAATAAAAAATAACCTTTTTTTAGTAAAAAAGGAAAAATGATGGGGTATACTGAACCAGAAAAGCAAGGGAGAACAGCAAAAAGAAACATAATTCTCATGAGAGAGGGTCATGTTCACGTACACTAGTGGTGACTAGTAAGCTTAGAAACGAACAATTATGAATTGTTTTTTTAATAAAGACTGTAAGTTTCTGCTAGAACCTGTTTTGTTATAAAGCCAATATTTTTTTTCATCTACTAATTTTTAGGGTTATATATTTGAATAAAAATATTCCTTATTTTCACTAAATAATATGAATAATTTAATATTTTTATATGTAGGACCTACCATCACGATAAAATATTGTTTATGTTTAAACATTGAATTACTTTATTACAGAAAAATAACCCGCAAACACCACTCCCGTAATGAAAACAGTTGTCTATTATACATGCTTACACGTTTTAACAATTCAAAATATTTTTAGAAATATGGCGTTTAGAAAATTAAAATTGTAGAATAATGATCTCTAAAATTATTTACAATGGATTTATATAGTGTTTAATTGTGAAGTCACCCAAATATAAAATCATAAACCAGTTACATTTTGAAGGGTATTTGTGTGGAAGAAATCTCCACAAGCACCCTCTCCCATTTGAAACTTTATGCGCCAGCTCGAAGGTTAAACCTTCACACAGGAAAAATATGGTCATTTTCCTGTACACAATGGTATTTGCACTGAAACAGAGATTTGTCTTCAAACAAACTTTGTATTTATAAAAATGCATTTGAATAACCCAACAGACAGAAAAACAAAGAGAATTTACTATGCATAATGTATTTGCACTAAAACAGAAGTTTGTCTCATAAATCTTACTGTGTATGTACCTATATAATTGTTTTTTCATTAACACTTAAGCAGAAACTTTTCTCTCTAATATGACTTTGAATGTGTACACTTGTTTTTCCCTATAACCCTACAGATAGCAACAATATCAAAATTTACAAATCCCAATGATCTATATACTAAAAAGATGTTTGTATACTTAAACAAGCTTTTGTATATATATACAACTTAGACCAGAGGTTCTCTAGGTGTGGGGCAGGACCCCAAAGAGGGGCGCAATAGAGGCAGGGGGGGCAACAGCTTGGTTGAAAAATTAATTTAATTTACTTACAAAATAATAAAACAACCTTTTTTTTTTAAATTACAAGTAGTGTATAATTTTTAGTCAATGTCGTACAAGGGCCGAACATTTTATTTTTTTTAGTTTATCGGTAGTAAAATAATGTGCATGTACACTGACTTATTTTCAGTACACTGCAGGAGATGACTCTTGTGGTAGCTAGCACCTAGCATACCTGGTTGTTGTGGTTACACAATGCCTCGAGGTACGACTGTGACTGATCGACCCCACACTTTCCCGAAACCCCCACCACTTCTACCCCTACCACCAATGTGTTACATCTACAGTAGTTTCACATTTTGAGCATAGCAGCTCTCCATGTTTTGTGGTTATTTTCATTGACACTTTGGTTTTGCATAAGTTTTTTGGTTGAGTACAAGTGTATAAATTTACATCGAAATGAAAATATTTCTTGTAACAGTAACAAGTGGTGGAAGTGGAGATGCATCAGTGAAGGTAGACACGAGTAGTGGCCTCAGTGACAGTCAAGGTCAAAATGAGGATTCCGGCAACACGGCAATTTTAACCACTCTTCCTACAAGCCCAAGTAGACAAAACGTAGCCAAAATGTGCAAGTATGACGACAGTTATTTATCACTGGGTTTTGCAAAAACAATCATAAATTGCCAAGAACAGCCCCTGGTTGTAATTTGACAAGCTGTCCTGGCGTCTGACAGCATGGAACCTAACAAACTAAAAAGACATCTTGACACTAAACATCGAAATTCGCATAAACAAACTTAAAAGTTTTTTACCAAAAACTTAATATTGTTAAATCTACAAGAAAATACTTTTTCTAACATTACAAGTAGGGATGGGCAGATTCTGATTCTTGATTCCAGGAATCGTCGATTCTAGGTGGTATCGAGGAATTGTCGATACTCGATTCTTCATTGATAAAAGTGTCAATTCAGATTCTTATTTTGTTAACTATTAAAATATGTGTGTGGAGTAATTTATTGGAAAAATTATTAATTACCAACTATGTCTTATTTATGTTTTAGTTGCTTTGAATGAATAAAATGATTAAAGCAAACGGAAATATAACGAAAATATTATTAATAATGAAGCAACAACAAAGAAGATGGTAACCATTTCTGGTCATTTGTTATCGCTCGTCTCTCTCTCTCTCTCTCTCTCTCTCACTAGAGCGGGTTCAACACCGCCCCCCCCCCCGGTGTCTTGCTGCCACTGATTCATAGATATCAGAACAAAACACAAAAAAAGTAGTTTTATATCTCAATTTTACAAACTAAAATGACTACTACTGAAGTTATATTGATTTCATATCCTGCTCCATTTTATAACTTTTTCTATTTAGCAAATGTTTTTATCTGGTAATAAATATTTATATTTTACTAACAACATAAATAAGTTGTCATTCCTAGTGATATCCACATCGTCTTCACATGACATTCTACTGGCAGTTGGCATTTCCTTTCTGCTAAAGTGAATACAACATCGTGGTATCGCGCCTGTTATTCTATTGTGTTGTGGTTTTGTTTCAACGTTTAGCGATTGATCAGTTTTAAGAAGTTTAAGTTTTGTGTAACTACTTTTTTCGTGGCTGTGTTGTTATCAGTTACAGATTAAGTATCAGTTTTGTTATCTTTGTCAGAACTTTTAAAAGGTTTTGCTATATGACCAAGATGTGAAATAAATAAATTATTAGAGACCTAGCATATAAGCTAATATAACTTGAAAGAATCGAGAATCGACTAACGAGTCGAGAATCGAAAAGAAAATTTTAGAATCGGAATCAAAATTTTAGGAATCAGCCCATTCCTAATTACAAGTGTACCTTCAAATTCTTTATTGGCATTTTATCAGGTTTCTCAGACAATCGCTCAGAAGAAAAAACCGCACACTATTAGAGAAGACCTTATATTACCAGCCTCAACTGATAAGGTTTCATCTATGTTTGGAGAGTCCATGGCTCAACAGTTATAGGCCATACCAATGTCAAATGATACGGTATCAAGAAGTATAGATGACATTTCAGAAGATCTTCACACGCAATTGTTGAAAAAGGTGAAAAATTTCCAGTTTCCCATACAAGTTGATGAAGCTACAGATCTTCATAGAGTTTCACATTAAATTTGTTATGTGAGATTCGTCTATATAGAAGGTCTATATGAAGTCCTTGTACTTTTGCTTGACCAAAACCACCAAAAGTCACCGCTTTTCACTGACTCAGATGTATTTGCTTCGATTAGCGTACATGGCAGATTTCTTCAAGAGAATAAATGTACTGAACAAGACAATACAGAAAAAGATGCAAACCTTCTGCAATGGACTGAAATGGTAAAAAGCTTTGTAAAGAAGCTAGGTTTGTACGAGTGACAATTTGGAGCTACTTCCTATTCTTAAAATTATTATTGAGGAAATCAATGTCAAAACTATTCCAACCAATGCAAAGAAATGCTTTCTTAAACACTTAGAAATCATCAAATAAAGCTTTGAAAAATATTTTGATGAGAACCTGGATGAGAATTGAAAATACCTATTGAATTGAAAGTTCCCTTTAGCATGTTTGAACACAACGAAAGAGTTCACTCCAATGGTATTAAGTATGCCAAAAAACATTGTCAGGTGCCATTGATTGCTGCATCATGCAGCTGAATATCCAGGCTTGTATTAATCAACAACGTCTACTCTCCCTTTTGCTGAATTGTAATATGTTTGGATGTAGGGTTTATTTTTATCTCCAGATTCGGAATCAATTTCATCATTATTATGCATGTTGTATTTTCATTGAAACAGAAGTTTATCTTCTTAAACTGACTTTGTATGTATAAATTTAACAATTATATTACAATATGTGTAAATATTTACATGTCTTTAGTATAAATTTAATTTCAAATAAACCAACGGACATAAACAACATACCAATTTTTTTTTATACAATGGTTATTGCACTGAATCACAAGATTGTTTCTTCCTTGCTTTGTATATTTATTTTTATTACTCAATAACCTGACAGACAGAAGCAATACAAAGAATTTCATATACACAAAGTTATTTGCACTAAAACATAATCTTCTCTCCCTATTAGAAAACAAATAAACAATTTACAATATAATATGGTATTTGCATAGAAACAGAAGTTTGTCTCCTCTAACTGGCTTTGAAAGCACAAATTTTGTAATCGGCAGTAGGAACAAATGTAACGTCCATAGTGGATGAAGCCTGACTTTCTGCTCGTCCGATGCTTACACAGTGTTAGGGATTTTATAGTGCTAACAAAAGACCCAGAAGCATACACGACTCCTGAACATTTCCCGCCAACCAAAATGATTTTTAAAAGTAGTTCAACTTACTTTGTATATACAATCAAAAGATAAGGAACATTATAGTGTAAGTGATAAGTGAATGCAAGAAAACAGTGGTGCTAAGTAAACAAAAAGTGTATGTATATATATATATATATATATATATATATATGATGAAATAAAATAACTTTCATAAGTAAGAATATACGCGTATTACTTCATTTTATTTTTAATTGAAGCTTTTTGCTAATTTACATTATTAGCATTTTCAAAATTTATAATTCACTGTCCAGTTATGTGACTAGAATAAGACTCATTCTTACTCTAGTCACATAACTGGACAGTGATTTATAAATTTTGAAAATGCTAATAATGTAAATTAGCAAAAAGCTTCAATCAACAACAAAATGAAGTAATACTCGTATATTCTTGTTTATGAAAGTTACTTTATTTCACCATACATATTAAACAAGAAAAAATAATTCATCTAAGGATTACAATATATATATACACCCTCACACACACACACACATTCAAGTCTCAGTTGATGCTCTATAATTACGAGACATGTTATTAGTCTATTTTGAAATTTAACTCGCATATATACCAAGTAAGATTCTTTTATAAGTACATTATGGTGTAAGTGATATATATATATATATATATATATATATATATATATATATATATATATATATAGATTTTTTGGACTAGGAGACTGACAGACTTGCCTTGGTAAGAGTCCACACTGTAGTCTTGAAATAGAAACACATAAAAGCACTTAAACAATGATATATTTCAACCACACAGTGGTCTTTGTCAATCGACGAGAAAACACAAAAAGAAATATAAGAGAATGAAATAAATATATTCATTCTCTCATATTTCTTTTTGTGTTTTCTCTTCGATTGACAAAGACCACTGTGTGGTTGAAATATATCATTGTTTAAGTGCTTTTATGTGTTTCTATTTCAAGACTACAGTGTGGACTCTTACCAAGGTAAGTCTGTCAGTCTCCTAGTCCAAAAAATCTAAATAATCTTTACCAATCAAAACTAACCTAAATATATATATATATATATATATTTTTAAGATCAAATAATATACACAAATACAGGAATATTTAATTTATTGAACAAACTCAAAGCTTTTCGTTGGCTTACATTACCAACATCTTCAGGAGTTACAATATTAAGAATGATATTCTTAATATTAGAATGATATTCATTCTTAATATTGTAACTCCTGAAGATGTTGGTAAT
This sequence comes from Prosapia bicincta, assembly GCA_036971475.1. Taxonomy (NCBI): domain Eukaryota; kingdom Metazoa; phylum Arthropoda; class Insecta; order Hemiptera; family Cercopidae; genus Prosapia; species Prosapia bicincta. Next base: position 7,997,309 of record JBAIZL010000005.1, read on the forward strand.
GTAAGCCAACGAAAAGCTTTGAGTTTGTTCAATAAATTAAATATTCCTGTATTTGTGTATATTATTTGATCTTAAAAATATTCTAACAGGAAAACACATTTGATATATTTATATATATATATATATATATATATATATATATATATATATATATATATATATGAAAACCCCAAGAGAAATACAAATACTAGAGAATGACTAGCCAAAAAATAGAATTTTCCCAACTTATAGAAAACATAGATAATTTCCAGGTTTTGTAATTTCATACTAAACTGATACTCATTCTTTGTTTCAAAAGAGATAGTGGACGACAGTAAATACAACATTTAGAAAAATTTGTTTTGAAATACACAAACATATCACACAGATTAACTACAGGAAATTGCTAAAGTTAGAGGTTTTTTTTTTTAATAACAAATATATATTCATAGATATTACTGTAAATTACAACATTTATTCTATGAATACAATAATAGCATTAGGTTTGGTAACAGATTCTGCTTCATGCCTCTATATGAAGAATGGATAATTGATGGTATAAAATGAGAAAAAATCCAATAAAAAATAATAAATTTGTTTATTTAAATGCTATTGCTCAAATATAGATATTTATTCAGTTTGCCCTAACATACGGAATGTCTTGAATGATTTTTGTTTGAGGTATCATATAATATTTTCCTCCTAAAAAAAGAATAATAAGAATTATTGTAATTAATTTTCAATTTTAAAAATTTTTTAATAATTTTTAAAAATATCTGCAATTACAATAATTTTTGCAACTGAAAACTTTAAGGGTATGATATGATGAGAGTAAGGTATGATATGATCAAAGTACTAAGTATATGCATTGAAAAAATATCTACTAAAAAGAAAAGTGTCTCAACAATTTTTTTTGGTCTTGGACTACAATTTAAAAACTAGAAACTTTGCCCATAAGTAGCATTTACTTTCTGCCTCAATGAGGATGGTTGTTTCAGGAGATGTCTGACTGGTAACTTGGATCATAAAAGACCTTTTGATTTCTTTAAGGATACATCTCAGTTACATTATAACTCATGAAAATGATATACATAATCTGAAATGGCAATTCTCATACATCATAAACAAAATGGTTCTTTTATTCCTACAATTCAAAAAAAGAGCACTTTAAAATCAAAGAGAGAAGAAAGATTGTAGATAAAAGGCAAGGTAATAAATGTAAAGTAAATTTCTAATATAACAACAGTAATTGTTTTCTATGAAAATCCACTTTTTAAAATCTAATAAATTTTTTGAATAATATACTATGGTAACATACTGTATATGGAAACAAGCAACTTGATGAGTAATGAACACTGAAAAACTGTATAACTTACAAAATGGGAACATCAGATGATATTACAGCAAGAGACAAGATTATAGTGAACACATATAATTTAAATTAATGAACAAAGAAAAAGGCAAGTGAGGAAGTACAAACAAAAAGTAAAAGAACAATAAGTAACAGAACATTAAAAGTAAAACCTTTGTGTAGGGGAACACATAATTGAACACTGTAAATACCTTATGCAGTTATAGTATTGGCACATACTATAATTTTTTCCTCATAGGTACTTACCTTGATAGCAGAAGCTACTTTGCGAGGATTGTTATGACGGAAACTACTATGCCCACGTCTCATTGATGACCACACACTTCCAAACAGAGAATGGTTGCGCTGAAAGAAAACAAATTAATTACACATTTTGAGCTTTAAAATGGATTCTGACTAAATATATCATTCCTTATTAGTAAAAAATCTGTAGTTTTATTTGCTAGACATATATCTTTATAAATATTCACACAATTAGTAATATTTCTTGAGTTACTTTTACAAACTGCATTTTTAAATGGTGCTTGTATTTAAAATCAAAATGAACTACAAACTAATTTGCTGATGACATGATTTATCTTATACTATTTGGCAATTTTTTGGGAGTTTATTCTATGGCTAAAGATTTAAAAAAGTAATGCTAAACCGAAGTTCAGAATTGTTTTGCTACCAAGCTATAACTGGTTAAATAATTCAGTCAAATCCCATCTCTTATTTTGACAAGTTATCTGACACTGGGTTTCACTTGAGCAAACTCATCATATACCAACAATTATTTTGCGTTAATAATTTAACAATTTGTTGTTTTAGCAAACAAATTTTTATGTAAGCATGAAGAATGAAAACATATAGATTACTATTGTAAGAAATTGCTTTCAAATTCCAAGTGGCCGAATATGATAAATGGAATGTGTTTCAGCTTACATCATGCCAATAATATGAAGCACTCTCTTTGATTGTTGACATACTTCAGTAGGATTCAGTTATCAAAACTTGTAAGTATGGGATAATGTGTAGTAAGTGTTGCTGAAAATGTTACTTATCAAGATAGCTCATAATATACTGCAAATCTGGGAATCAAATGTAGAGGAAGATTTGCTAACTTCTTATGATTTTTAGCTTTAAGAATTGAACAATTCTAGTCCAAGAACTGTAACTGATAGTTTTTGAGAACACTGATAGTGGAGGCGTCAGCTCCGCTAAAATATTAGAAATAAGACGAAAGAGAAAGATAGTCGCGGTTAGTAACGTGACTGAAATTGTACATGAATAAAATTAAGGCTGGCGGCAAAAATGCCTAATCGACAAATAAACAGTGTTTATCACTAATTAAGCCTCGGGAAAAATAGGCACAAGTTTATGTTAAAAGTATTTGGAACTGATTAACACTTACCCTAAGCTGAACAAAGGGGTTACGTGCACGGTAGGTTTGATGTCTTCTGGACTTCTGCAGCAGGGCCCTGGGTGAAGTGGTGATGGTCAGACGGCTCGTGCTGTAAAACTTAACAAACGGGGTTCAATTCTACTACTATTCACAATTGAAATCAGTCTTTAAATAATTGCAAGCGACTCCGTAACGGCGGCTTGTAACGGCGAGGTTAAGGCGCATTCGAGCACGGCACTTGGACTAAATAATATAAACTTTCGCGGTTAACGAGCATATAAAACAAGCACAACACGAAACACTAAATTTAGACATACGCGGGGCGAACTTAACGTCCACGAGGTTAGCTAATAAGGTTAAACCCGCAACGGACGTGCTGGTCGGTCTACGGCAAGCAAAAGACTGGGGGAGAGGAAACTGTGCTAGGGTGGGGATTAGGCGCGCGGCAAGGGACAACGTGGTCTTAAACTATCGACGATAAACCATAGATTGAGCTATCGATTAGACAAGGCACAGGCTGATTAAAGTCGATACTGGAGCTGTTTAATCTACCAAAGCTGACTCCAACAGATAGACATCATAAAAAAGTGAAAATAAAATTTATATTTTTCAGGTTTGATGACAGATAATACTAGTTAGCTATTGACAAGTAAATATTTTCTTACAAAATTTATAGGAAAAAAGTAATATAAAATTGCTAAAATTTCTAAAAAACTTCAAGAAATATGAATTTAAATGAATGTAATATTGACAAAATAATCAAATCAACTACAAAATGTTTAATGATATGATTTTTTCAGAAGAATATATATATATATATATATATATATATATATATATATATATATATATATATTTACAAATTTATCTTTAAAAAAACTAATAATAAAACATTTGTTATTACTATTATTATCTTAGTTACTATTCTTTTTAATAATATGTAAAACTTTTAATCTAAAATAGCATACTGAAAATTAAAAAAAATATAAACAGTACATTTATGTAAATGGAAAATTAAATCCAAAAAAATTTTTCAAGAAATGTTATTATTTAAAACCTTTTGTTCTATAAATTGGGAGCAGTAACAGTTGATTTTACAGTTTACCAAATGTACAGATATTAAATTGTTGTAACATATCTAAATAAATACCACTTTATTGTGAATACCATTTTATACTAGCCAGAAAAAGTGAATGGTTATTGTACTTAGTCATAATTTTAAAAATTATAATTATTATTGGAAATACTATTAATTCTCTTACACGCATGAATTCAACTGATGTTATTAATTTATAGGAAGATACAAAGTATGATCAAAAAATATGGTGAATAATTTTGTATTTAAAACAGTAATAAACTTACATCGAAATTCGATTTAATCTCAGAAGTTTCATGGTGCTAAATCGGGTGAGTATGGGAGATGTGGACAGTCAGGAACACTTTTTTCTGCGAGTGCAAATGAGAAGCTAGGCATGGCAAAGAGCATTATCGTGATGAAGAAGAAAGCGATTTGCCAATTTTTTTGGTCTCTCTCTTTCTAAGACATTTCGCAATAATTGCAGTATCCCCTTATAAAATTCAGAGTTCACAGTTTTTCCCCTTAGAACAAACTCTGACCGCACTACGCCCACACTATTTAAAAGAACAACTTTTGTACCTGTTTCTTATGACCAGTGCAAAAATGAGTTCTACAAAGTTACAATTAAAAAAAAAGAATTTTAATGGTGCTTGATTAGAAAATACTTAATTGATCTGATACCTTTATCATATTTTAACCCTTAGCACTCGGATTTTTTTAACATGCTTTGCTTCCCCACTTGTAATTAAATTGAGACAAATTCCTCACCTGCAAGTTGCATTATTGTTTATGGAAAACTTTGTTTTCTATTACATGATTTTAGTAAACTAAGCTATATTTATTCACTAATACAGTATGTACATGATTTTATTATCTTATTTGTAGTTTTGCAGAGTATGATATCTCTGAAAACCTTCTTCCAGACGAAGTCCTGGTTTTCTGCTGCATGTTTTGCAGTGAAAAACTGTTTCCCTTCTACCTCCTTTTATCTTCCTGTTACTGCAAACTGCACAATCCTTAGAACTACTTTTATCATTGGAAAAGATTAAATGTAATTTCCCATTCAGTCTTTCTTCTTTGTCAGTAGTTGATGGTCGACCCCTCTTACTATACAGGTTATTCCTGATATCACCAATGCATTCCCTCACCAAGTTTTGCCAAAACTATTTTTGTTTAACAGGATTTTCTCTCATTTCCTTTTTTTGTTATTATACATAATAAAATGTTTACTACAGCTACATCTAATAGCCAGAAAAACATTTTCCTCCACCATTTATTTGTTCGTCTCGTAAAACTGCACGGTTCATTATATTGAGCAGCTAAATCTACACCACCCAAAACTGGTTATATTTACAAATAACTGTTGGTTTAATTATTTTGTTTATGAAACTGAACTAAATTCTAATAAATCAGGATCAAGTAAAAGATCGGGAATTTCAGAATCACTAATTGCACGTGAAGCCATGGCAAACTACGAGTAAACAAATAACCTGCGAAACTGTAACCTACTTGCAGCTTACAATGTAGTGGCAAACTAGATTTTGTGATGACTCACATATTCCTAGACATTTTCAACTTAGTTCACATTATTGTCAATAGAGTGTAGCATAAAACAGTAAAAGATTGAATGTCGTGGGCTTCACCGCAGACGAGATATAGGCAATTGAAAATCGTGTCGAGTGACCCCCGACATATGAGGCAATATACGCTTGGCGGGGCTCCCCCGACAGTCGAGCGCTAAGGGTTAATTAATGAATTTTGCTTCTCAAGGAATGTAATTCCTAAATTTTGTAATACTTGCATATGGGCAGAAAAAAAATCAAATGAGTTACAACATACTTTTTTATTCAACTTCTGTCATGAACTGGTTGGAAAATTATAATAGATCCAATTTTGTTTACCTCTATAGCTCAATGGGAAAGATTGCCAAAGGTATATCTACAATATCTTTTAGAAGACATTCCCTATACAGATAGAATAAAGATATGGTTTTTGTCAGATGACTCATCTGTTATTTCTCACATTCTGTTACTGAATACGCAAATAACACATTTGGTAGCCAGTGGATGGGACAGGAAAAAGTTCAAAATGCTGGGTTTTAGTGTGCCAAATGCTGCTTTCAACAAAATGGTGGCCATATCAAACATCTGTGTTGAATGAATCTTGTAATGTTATCAGTAGTGTTACAAATTTTCATGGAATGTGTTCATATTTTAATAATCTTTTTAAATATTGGTTAGCAAATTTTTTTATCAATTTTCTACGGTTTAAATTGTGTACAAATTTTTATTAAAAAATATTTATTTATCCCCAATTTCTTTGAAAATTTACTTGTTTATCGAACATAAAAAGTGTAAATTTCATTTCTGATTTTAAAAATGTTTACCATTTTCTCAAAAACTATCAGCGACACAATTATAGGACTAGTTTTATTATTATTTTTTTTTTGTTAAAAACTTGAAAAATTATCAAATATACTTTTACATTAGGCTTTCCACAGTTTAGCCTAACTTGACATTAGGAATATAAATGTTTAAGAAAGGTTTTGGTCCGCCGTAGTTGGGTAAGAGGCATTTAAAAATTATTTTTCTAATTAATTTAATTAATTTTTAAATTAGAAATATCCAGTTTAAATACACCTGTATAGTGATAAAACACATAGCTTTACTACTTCATACATAACAGTTAATACTTTTATTTTAGAATAATTTGATAATAATATGCTCTCATATTCTTTTCACACATGAAAAATGATACAAAAAATTGTTAAAATCCCCAGCAAAGAGCCAACTTTGTTTTTGAATTAAATTGTTCAGTGAATAGAATTGACTAATTATAGAACACCTTACCCTATGCATTGGTTCCGGGTTGTCATCAATAAGTGCTTCTAGGTTTCCAGATATTGCACGCTTCAGTTCAGGACCAGCATCATGTAGAGTCCGCAATCCTGCCTCTTTAAAATTAAATTATATGAAATGGAAAATGTACAAAATGACAGGTAATTGTATCTGTTGGTAAAAATAATAATGATTTCCAAATTGGTTATATACAAGGGTATACCATGATCAAAACTGTGTGGGGCAACCCACGGTTGCTCAGATGGTAACATTTTATTAATTGCAATATTTGTAGCATTGAAAAGGCTATTGAAACAAAAATTTTAAGTAAATTATATTAAATTAAAGCAGTGCTTTTACAGAATATTACAATACCAAAAAATATGTTACAAATTTTTGCTTGAAAAAAACATCTTTATTATAGTTACATGTCTTATAATACGGTAAACACCTGTTACTTTGGCACTTTCAATACTCCGGCAATTCAAAATATAGTGTATAAATAGGATAGTGATTAGCAGGGTTCGGGTCCGGTTGACCTGTCACTCGACAGTTAGGTCAAGTATTTTCCATCAAAAAGAAAAACTATTTTTCATGTTATTGCTGCTGATATAATAGAAATTCCCAGCAGGGCTCATTTTGGTAGGTTTCATGTTAGCTTTAGAGTCGTGTTTTTCTTACCAAATGATACTTAAAGTACTAATATTAATATTACTTGTAAATTTTATAATAAAACTACATTTTTTTAAATCCCTAGAGTTCTAACAGAAAATATAGAATAATATATGAAACAAGTCGGATTGAAAAAACTTATAATGTCTATTCCAGGCTATATTAAATCGTTAACTGAATTTTGAACCTTTTACACCTGAGTTGATAGATTATATATTTTTCATGAGTATTTGTAGAGCGTAGGAAAAATAGACAACAGATGTTATTGATTTATTTTTAGAGCTTAGGAATAAGGGACTGGTCTTAAACCAAGGGAAAAAGATTTACTGATTAAATAAAGGCCTTGCCCATATTTATTCAATCACTCAAAAGCTTTCTAGTTTATCTTTTCATGCTGCTTTTTTAAATAAATATTGAAATATACAGTTTCCTTAGAAAATCTTCACGTCACCTCAGAGATTGAAACCGATCCCTAAACTTCCTCGACCGCACCATAACAAAAAGCCATACACAAAAACACAGCTTCAACATTTAGAGGAAACCTACAACAACAGACACACTTATCTCAAACAGACACAACACCTCAAACCACCCTGTCCAACACAATCATGCTGCATTCAGATCTATGCTTTATTTAAAGAGCTTCCAATGACCACAGAAAACATAAACAAAGAGCAAGACACCAAATATTTACCATACACAAATGGATACAACACCACAATAATAGATGAACTTTGGCACAATATACAAAAAAAAAACACTAAAATTAATAATACAGAGAGGGAAAACAAATACATCACAATACCATACATAAACAAAACATCAAATAAAATAGCCCAACAATGTCAAAAATCATGATACAAAATAGCATACATAACTAATAAAAATTCACAATACAAAATACAACATCACACCAACAACAAAGATAAACTACAAGCACCAGGTATATACAAATTAAACTGCAACAAGTGCAGTTGTTGTTCTCCATTGGGCAAACAGGTTGCAGCTTTAAACAAAGAGTCGAAGATCACAAACAGAACACCAACTCAACATTTTACAACCAGATAAAAGATACAGGACACAAATACCCAGACATTTACCATAACCATAGAAATCCTACACATCAACAAAAAAGGACCACATCTCAACACACTAGAACAATATGAAATTTACAGACACACAAAAACACAAAGTAGAAACATATTTAATGAACAAACCCAATACAAGTAACACATACTCTTTGATACTATCAAAAGCCTGTCATTCAAACCGTCACCACTTAACTCAATAACTCCAAGCAGAAGACACTGATGAAGATCACTACATAGCGATTGAAAACGTTCTGTCTCAGTAAGTTTTTACAAATTTACAAAATTTAAAGTTTAAATTTAAACTTATGTTAAAGTGATTAAATATATTATATTATAACAAAAATTTGTTTTTCATTCAGCAGTACATACTTAAAATCAATAACCACCTTATTGAAAAACTCATAAAACTTAGTTTTTGTAATGATTAAGAAAATGAATACTTGTTAATCATCAATCAAAAATTTTGTGAAAATAAAAAATTGTTTTTTTTACAAAATTATATAAAGATTTATAAAGAAATAATAAACAAATTATCTAAATGAATTAAGATCCACCAGCCAATAGGTCAATGACTTGAGGCAAATAATGTTGATTTGTAGGAGTGTTATTGCAAGCAGTTAAAACACACGCCCAGTATTCGACATGTTTTATAATTGTACACTAACAATGTGCAAAGGTGTCAGATCATAGAGTGGTGTACCCGTTCCTATGGTCCCGCCTGTGACACGATGTCTGACCTAAATACATTTCTGGAATCAATACATACGTCTAATGGAACTATTTTGAGGAGGACACATCAGATTCATTTGATGAGCCTAACGTCGCTGACATTGTCATCTCCAAAATATTAGCTTAGGTACTTTCAAGTGGCGAAGAAGGAAAGGTTCTATCTAAAGTATCTCCCTTCCCTATTAACAATGCTATCACTGCATACGCCTGAGGTCCAGTCACTTCTATTAAAAAATTAAGAAATGGAACACTGCTTGCTGATGTCAATGTAGTGATAGACAAACTCTTTCTCTTGGTTAGAAGCGACAGTAATTCTCCTATTGAAGCCTGGTAAAGTCAAAACCAATAACATTATTTATAAGCCTATATCTCTTACAAGCGTCATGTGCAAGCTAATGGAGAAGATGGTCAACCACCGTCTTGTCTGGTACATAGAAACTAACTGTCTTTATTTCAACGAACAGTGTGGTTTCAGACGATCATCTGTTTACCAATTTATTTTGTCAGAATCCGCTATTTAAGGTGCCTTCAGTTAAACACTCTTTCCTAGCATTCATCGCTAGGCTCACGTCAAGTAGATCTTTCCGCCTTTGTCTTGAAGGGATCTATTCCAACCGTTATAAACAGGAAAATGATGTACCGTAGGGCAGCGTGCTGAGCGTAACAATGTTTGCCGTTGACATTAGTATTATAACATGTATTATACGATCTACAGTACACTGTCCCCTCATTGTAGATGATTTCTCTATATATGTGCCTGCTCGAAATATGTTAACCGTGGAAAGATCTTTCCAGTTAGTGATAGGCAGACTAGAGGATTGGTCAAGAACTACAGATTTTAAGTTCTCTACTTAGAGAACCAAATTTGTAGCAATTAGTCAACACCAGGAGCACTTTATCTTGATAAAGTTCAACTTCAAACCACGGATGATGTTCGATTTTTAGGTTTTTATTTGATAATAGATTTTCATTGATCCCTCATGTTCATACTTTGAAAGTGAGATGAAGCAAGAAATTGGATATGTTGAGAGTCCTATGTGGTACGAATTTGGGAGCTGACAGAAATAGTATGCTTCGATGCAATCGCACAGTCGATATCTCGTGCATAGACCATTATGTCCTATTCATCCGAACGACCTACAGCTTTGAAAACTCTCGATTCCTTCTAACAGTCTGGACTTAGACTTGCTACTGGTGTGTTCACAACTAGACCAATCTATAGCCTGGTCGAGGCTAGGGAACCTTCCTTGTCAAAACGAAGTCAAATGCTAAATATATCGTACGTTTCTGGTCTTCGAATTAAACTTATTTATTCTTCATTCAAATAGGTCTTTCACAACCAGTACGCACCTAACTATGATGTACATAAACGTTCAGCCTCGCCATTCGTCGTAAGAAAGTTACACATAATCGATATCTGTAATTTGGTACTTCCTACTACGTTCGAACGAACAATGTACCCCATCTACATCCTTGGATAGTAAAAATGCCAAATTTCGATATGTTATTGTCCAGTTTTATCAAACTCACTGCTGCTGATGGAGTTTAACACCTGGTGTTTTTGACAATTTCCAAATCCCACGAATACAGTGAATTTATTTTCACTGACTGGTCTAAACTGGACAATGGCGTTAGGTGTGCGTTTTATGCATTAGGACGTACCTACACGTACGGATTAGCTACGGCTTGTAGTGTTTTCACAGCAGAACTGTTTGTCATTTGTAAAGCTCTTACCGTCTTTTAATCTAGATTTTCCCATTACCTTTTGTGTTCCGACTTTGAAAGTGCACATCACAGGTTTTAGGATGTGTTATCCGTGAAGCCTTTAGTTGGGGATATTTTGTTCGCAGTACAAAATCTTAAATTGGGATTGGGGGTGTAACATTTTGTTGGGTTCCTGGTCAATGTCGGATTACCGGTCACATAATAGCGGATGATGCGCCAAAGTGATATGACACACACCGAGTTATGACATCTGATTACACTAGTTATATCAAACGCTCAATGGGTGATGCTCGGAATGATGAATGACATTGTGTCAATCAAAGAGCGCCGATGGATATTAAGAATACAGTCCGTAAATGGATATCTTCTTTTCGTTCGAAACGTAGGGAGGAAGTAGTGGCTACCTGCCAAAACATCGGCCACTCTTATCTAACAATATTGCTTATCTGATGCATTTCGAGGACCCGTCGTCATATCAGTTCTGTGGATAAATACCAGTCATATACTGATAGATTGTAGTGGTTTGAAACATGTTTGCGACAGGTTTATTATGTAAGGCACTTGAAAGCTGGTGTTAAAGGACTATGCCACGGCTGTCGACCGTGTCATCGCGTTCATCGCCACCTAAGTATACTTTTTAAAAGTTAATATTTGAACTTTTAAAATTCATAATTTACATTTTTTACATTTAATGTGGTATAGAAATATTCATCCTATTTTGTGTTTAGAGTTTAATTATTGTTAACAAACCATTTTTTTAATATTTTTATTTATTTCCTACATTAGGTTTTATTTTTTTATTTTTATAGATTTATTGTTATGTTGCTTTGTTACTTATTGTTACGTGTTATTTATTGTTGTTGTAATTATTTATTGGTATGTTTTTCTTTATTGTTAGACATTTATTTTTCTATTATTAATTTTATGTTTAAATTTTGCTTTTTAACATTTGTAATTTTTGTTTTATATAAAATTTTATTTTTCAGTTCTATCTAAAATATTGTATTTTTCTTTACTATTGATTAGCGATGGTAACCATAATTGGTTTTTATGCTAGAAAAAAATAACTGATCTATGAGGTCAATAAAACAATTATGCTTCATAATTTCATAAGATAAGTTATCCTACTATATTTTCTTTTTCTAGACTCCTACTATATATTCATTTATGATTCAGCCTCAATTTTATACTTTAGTTGAAAATTTGTTTACATGACTTTATACCATTTACACGATTACATAGGTCCTAGTATATTAGTTTTTATTTGGTTAACCTGTTTATCGGTTTTTGTGAATCCTGATATATTTTTTATGTAATGTGTGTTATATAAATTTTGATATCAGCATTATTATCTCTAACACTATACGACAGTCATGGTGTGAGGGGTAAAAATGCTGATATCAAAATACACAATTACATATTAATGTAATTAGGGCCTAACTGTTTGAACATAATGTAAAAATAACAATATATATAGCATACTGGTATAAAACCTTTAGATTTAAAAAAAAGTAATGCCGCATATAACTATGAATCATGTGCAAATGAGTTTAAAGAGATGGCATATTTATGATTCCCATCAAATTCTAATAATACTAATGTTATACATAAATAATTTAACTAAAGTTTGCAAACTCAATATTTATGGTGTAATTACAACGATCACTTGTTTTTGTTTTATTGTTTACACGTTTTATTAGCAGTATGAGATATATCCGAACATGTTTTTATTTTAACCTATGTAAAAGTTAATCTTCAACAAGGATATGGCTTCATTTTGGAAATATAAACAAGGTGCTTATTAATATCCAATTACTTCAAGTAAATTTCACACTTACTTTGGTTTACTCATTTTTCTACTCTTAATTCTATTTTATTGCTATACCATTTCGACATCTATTTGTTATTACCTATTCCTAGATCATTCCAATTACTGTGCTAAAGGAATGCTTTACTTCTTGCGGAAACTGTCTAGGAAATTAGAATTCACCTAGGCGCTCTATGGGACGCTGTCTGGCGCAAAATTAAAAGACAAAGATTTCATTGAATCGACCTAAATAGAGAGTAAATAATACAAACGTAACACAAGTAAATCATTATTTCTTTATTAATGCATATGCCTTTCAACAACCAAGCTAACCGCACCATATTTTGTTGAACTACATTATAATAAAATATAAGTAAATAACAACAGGGTTTTAAACCAAGTCCGTAACTCAGAAGTAATGTTAAACATCACTGATATCAGTAATGTTGTCTGTTAGTTAGTCGGACCCAAATAGAAACAGACTTACATTCAAGGGACAGTTTTGCCATTAAATCTTAAGACACTGATTAACTTTAATTAGTTAATACTAATAAAATACTTCTTAAATCTATAATATATCATAAAAAGGAAAGTATAAAAATAAATAGATATAGTGAATAAAACAGGAACTTTATATAAAATTAGGGATGGGCCGATTCCGATTCTCGATTCCAGGAATCGTCGATTCTAGGTGGTATCGAGGAATCGTCGATACTCGATTCTTCATCATAAAAGTGTCGATTCCGATTCCTATTTTGTTAACTATTAAAATATGCGTGTGGAGTAATTTATTACTAAACAAAATTTATTACCAAAATTTATTATATTTGTGTGGAAAAATAATTAATTACCAACTATGTCTTATTTACGTATTAGTTGATTTGAATGAATTAAATGATTAAAGTAAACGAAAATATTATTATTTATGAAGCAACAGTAATCAAGATCGTAACCATTTCTGGTCGTTTGACATCGCTCGTCTCTCTCTCTCTCTCACTAAATGTCAGAACAAAACACAAAAAAGTACAGTAAAAACTCGATTAACCGTCACCGTCGGAACCGTGGCCATGACGGTTGAGCGAATAGACGGATAACAGAAACACTGTATTATTCCTCCGAAACTTAACCTTAATAAATTATATTATAGACAGATATCACTCTCACGGTTGAAGGTTTTGTGTAGCCTATTACATTAAAACAGAACTTTTAAAAGGTTTTGCCATATGACCAAGATGTTAACTAAATTAATTATTAGAGAACTAGCATGTAAGCTAATATAACTTGAAAGAATCGAGAATCGACTAAAGAATCGAGAATCGAAAGGAAAATTTTAGAATCGGAATCGGAATCGGAATCGAACATTTTAGGAATCGGCCCATCCCTATATAAAATTATTAAAAATATAAATTAATAATAAATTTGACAACTCCTGTGATAAAAGTAGAATTAATTTGAATACATTTTAGATAACTTTAACACGTGGCTGATAATTGAGATTTTATCTTTTGAATTTTATCTCTTTAACTTGAAAACCTTTTTACTCAGAAGATAATTAGATTATGAAAGCCTTGAATATAATTTAGAATTAAAATAATAACCAGTCGGTGGTAAACATATATCTGGGACGAAAATATTGGTCATAATAGTGAACATTTCATAACAAATGAGAATGCTAATTTTATAATAATGGATATATACATTCATTTGGATGTGTGTGTGTGTGTGTGTGTGTGTGTGTGTGTGTGTGTGTGTGTGCGTGAGTGTGTGTGAGCACAATAATATGTGAAACATTATGGTGCGGAAGAATAAGTATTAGCTCATATACGTTGTTATTGCTATGGATATCGATAATCACATAATTCCTCTTCGTATAAATAATATTAGTGACTAGGGTATTCGGCTCAACGATAGAAGTCGCTGTATTAAAACAAGTCTTTCCGCTCGCGGAACTTATATTAAAGTCATATGTCACACATTTTAATAGGGCATTCTTCTTTGTCAATGTGAGGGGGAGGAGGTAGGCTACAAGACATATTTTTACAAGGTAGGTTTTAAATTGTCTTGTACTCTATTGGTGTTAGAAGGCTATTCAAACGGTAATACAAACATTTATTATACTAAGCAAAATAAAAAAGGAATAAAGTTGAATGATTAAAAAAAGAATTTTAATAAATCAGATAGATAGAAAAATAATATTATATGTTCGGACATAGATGCCGTCACTGGGAGCCAGTAGTTAAGACATGATATCCTTTTTTTAAATTTAATAAAAAGATGAATCTTATGATAAATTTTTAGGAAAATAAATTAATCGAGTTTCTAATCACTGAAAACCTATTGCTGTGTGGCTCTTGCTACGAAGTTTATTGACAGTTCGGTAATCATGTCATCCTAAAATGGTCTATAAAGCGAGCGATACAAATATTAAATGATTTGAGAACTGTCAGACCAAAACACACATTAGTATAAAAAAATCATTTTAAGTAAACATTGTAAGTACCAAATGTAGAAATAGGGAAAATTGGGAAAATGTTTCTACTTTTAATAAGTCTGATAGGAATTATTATTATAGTAAATATTTCTCGTTACTTAATTAAGTGTTCAGTAATAGTCAAAATATCAGCCAAGCGCTAAAGTAGGCCTATTAAGTAGTAGATTCCAGGCATTGGAGATTAAGAAAAACATAATAATTATGTGTTTTAAATAGCTTGTCATGTCTGATTGTGACGAATGATGATTTAGAAAATATGCACTCTCGCTGTGAAATAGTTTGAAATATATAACAGCTAAATCTAAGTGATATTCACCAACTCATCTAAACATTTAAAAACATAAATAGACAAATAAAAATGTTGTCGCTTATATTTTCAAAAAGTTACTGATGCTTGTACTTCATCCTCGTAAAGCGTCATATTTTTGTTTTAAATCAATTTAACGCCAGTACTGGAGCAGTTTAATTGAAAAACACATTTTACTTCCGAGTTTAATTGTCCCCATGGTTACAACTTTAATGTCTATCGCTTGGCGGAAGTGCGGTCGTTAAACTTGACAAAATCATAAGCAAATACTAAACGCAAACATTTACATTTTTCTCCGGTAAAATATTCCAAATACTAAAACATAAATTTAAATTTTTGCTTGATTTATATCTATGAAAACATTGACTGATTAATTTAGGCCTATATTTCGATAATGAATAAACGTCTGACAGACACGAAGTGGTCACACGAGTCATACTTACACTTGTGCTAGTTCAGTATTAATTTTAAAATCATGGTAAAAGCCTTGTTTTGCCACTATAATACTTCTTTCACTGAACACTTCTTTGTTGTGCATCGATCAATCATACCCATCACATTTCCATGTTCTACAATCTTATTATAGACACGAAGGTGAGGTATTCAGGCTTTTAATTTTTTTAAAGCTTCCCATACATGTCTGAATAAAAGTTTATGCTTTTATAAGCAAATATACAAACACAACTATCGCCTCACGTATATAAACGTAGAAAGGTTTGAATTTAAAAGTTGGAAAGAAAAAAATGTAAACTAGAGTAGTATTTAAAATATTAGGCATAATTAATTTGAATCTGTCTAATTAGAGTTAATGTGATTAGAAAACCTAAAACAAGCAATTACAGTAAATACCATTTACATAGTTATGATCATAGTTGTTAATTTAATCTTTTGGGGGTAGGTTCTTCCCGAAAACAATTCTTTGAGTTTCTTAGCATCTAATTGCTAGCAAGTTCGAGTAAATGTCCATAAAATAACTTAACTAAAATTTAGAAGATAAACTAAGAATCGTATAATAACAATTTAGGAAAATATTGGCAAGAGTTATTCTAGATTTTCACATAATATTTGAAATTATTTACCAATTCATTAGGAACAAAATATGAATCCATGAAAGAGGTAATATGAATTCATATTAAATCGGATTTAGAGGTTTAGAAATAAAATGAGCCAAATATAGTTTCAATATTGCCAATCTTAAACTAAATATTAGATAAATAATTTGATAACCGTATAATAATGTGGTTGCCAGGACAAAGTATACAAAACAGAGAACTGAGTGAGAAGGGAAATGAGTGTATTAAAAAATTAATTAAAGCCTTTAGACTTGCAGATGGAAGTAACATAAATAGAGATTCATGTTGATATGGTGATACATATTTTTTCAAGAGGAGAAAGATAACCATGACGGCTTAGACGGTGGCCTGTATTTACTTATCAAATTGATAAAGCTATTTGCCTAAACAAATGTACAACCGTTAAAAATTAATTTCGTCAACGAAATGTTAATATAATAAAAAGGAGCGAACTGTGAAACAAGAAGTATTTTTAAATAATTTAGTTTGACCTTAACACAAACAAATTTAAAAAGTTTATTTTGTATTTAATTTAAAAAGATACTTAACGTTATAGGAACAAAAACGTATGATAATTTGGGCAAACACCATATTGTAATTTTTTTGAATTGAGAGTTTTAATTTACAATTTGTGAATTTTAAAATAAATAGATTAATGCCCATCAACCAAAACTAAATTTAACAATTTTTAAGGTATAGTTATTGATAAATTATAAAAAGGTTTTGGGAATTAAAAATCGGTACTATGGAATACGGTATACTCTACAGTCTATGTTTTCATATATATTTATGATGCAGGACTCCATTTATAATCAGATTTTTATTTATTGAGTTTTTTCTAAGTATATTATACTATGCTAAGCTATTAAGATACCTAGAATAATTTCAAAGTATGATGATGATCTTAGGTTTATTATCCACACTGCAATAAAGCATTTCTTTCTAAATGATATATATTAGTTTTTTTGTATGTTATAATATATTACCATTTTTTTAACTTATACATAATATTTGAATGGCAAATAAAATAGATATTTATTTAGGGGTATAGTAAATTACCCAAACTTGCCGTTAGATTTTAAAATTTATTGATTTGTCAAAAAAACAATAGGGTAATGTATTTTTCTTTAAACATTCTATTTATTATATGGCAATTATTATTTATTTTATCTGCGATCATGGCCCTTGAAAAGAATGTTGTACCTATTTTGATACATATTCAATCCATGCATATTTGAATAAACCTATCACAATCATATGGAGAAATTATTGTGTAAAAAGTTGTCCTAATTATTATTGACACAACGATCCAAATTATATTTTGTTAAGAGAAACATTCAAGAATAACCGATAATTCCAGATATATATGCTATATTAAGTTTTGAACCACATGTTTGGAATCATATGGAAGATTTAACCAATTATTCCTTCATTAGAAACCATATTTTGCTATGGCAATAAGTTTAGAGAAACATTTTTGTTAGAGTAAAAAACGAATAAGCGATTTGGTTTTTGCATTCTCGCATTTGGTTCCATTGATATAGAAACTGTTTTAAGATTTCTTTTGAAATAGAAGCCAGAAGAATAACCCTAATTCTTCAGTGGGAACCCAGATTTGCTAATTAACGGTTTGATCATTTACGATTCAAAGAAACGTTGTATAACTGAAACCAGGAATAAAATATAGAATTACTTTGAATTTAATATTATCTATTGTCAATATTGATTGACACTGGAAAAATCATGAAGAAAATACTAGAGAAATGAATAGTGGGTCTGGTAGCAAGTATTATTTCGCTATAACAATAAAGGTCTCTTTAGTAGAAGCTTTATCTCTAAGAAACCTGATGCGAGATACCATTAATTATTAAAATATTACACATTTCTTAGTATATAAATCCCTGATATTTGTAATAATTATGCTGGAATTATAAACTGATTGAAGTATCTTATTTACCCTAATGTCCATACCTGAAGCAACTGAAGCTTTCTAAAATTGACAAAACTCACAGATTTAATGATCTACTAAAAAGATACAGATAATCAAATTCATAGGCAAATATTACTTGTAGTCAATAGACATATAGAAAGATAAGATCAATGAAGACGATATTTTAGGTTAAATTTTCCGTTTCAGTTTAGCAACTAATGTGAAAGGCTTAACTTTTTTTAAAGGATAAAAAAGAGAAAATAAAAGACATCATGGCATAGATATTGTTGTGGTCACCAATTGTGAGAGAAAATGAATATAAGAAAATGTGGTGGAACTGAATTAGAAATAATTTAATGCTGAATGGTATGAAAACTTAGTAACCCTACGCTGTGTGGTAAGACCTTTCGACAACACACATACACACACACACACACACACACACACACACACACACGCGCGCGCGCGCGCGCCCGCGCGTTCATTCACAAGATCGCGCTCAGATACATACACATTACCTGTAACACATGCATATAAAAGTAAGCTAGCAAGTACAATAGCCGAGTTCGACATTGTTGTAAAAAATAATTATTATGAAATAGGCATTTACACAACAAATTTAAAATAAAATTAGTTCATTTTATATTACAATTACAATTGATGCTTGCCTAAATGTATAGCCATTTAGAAATTTATCAGTAGGCCGTTTCTCCACAACATAATAACCACTGTGTAAGTCATATCTGATAGGTTTCCTATGTATAAATTGTTTCACGACATGGTGGGCGGAGTAGCGAACCAATAAAGTTTGTAGAAAACGAGGAATAGTATCATCTCAAATATTTTCATCGATTTCCTCTAGGTCAGAAAGATTATCAACATTATCCGATGGCAATAGAACAATATGTATTCCACACGCATCATCACGAGAATAAAAAAAATCATCATCCACAACCTATACTAGGTGGTTTAAACTCAAGAACTCCTGTTCAGCAATGCCTGCAATTTAAAGAAAAAACGAAGTATGGGCCTAGATAAAATACACTTGAATACCCGATATCCCCGTCTGGGTATCACTATAAAAACGTCCATAATTTATAAACGTTAGTAAAAACAAAGAAACAGACCATGTTACTAGGTTATAAAAATGTTAACCACTGTAAAATACCAAAGTGGAATGATGTAAAAATGCTTACATACTAGGAAATGTATAAAGAAAACACATAATCATATATGTAAGCACTTTACGAGTATCAAGATGTGTAACTCAATACAAATGCCACAAACGTACGCCATTCACTCCTCTATAATGCATGAACATAGCCTCAATGGTCCTAGGAATGCCAGAATTCAAGTATTAGGCGTTAACAGACACGTGCTGTAAACCTAGATTTGTTTAAACACAAATCCCCAATTGGGGATCACGGCAGGGTATGGCAAGTCTTCAGATAAGTTGTGCCTGCCGTTAGAAAGTCTTGAATTTCATGTTTGTAATTGATCAAGTCTATCCAACAATAACTAGTTCTTTTTTAGACCTATCTATTTCAATCAATTTGAATGGTCTTACATGTAAATTGTATATAAGCATCACTCTCCTAATTTTTTTTTTGTTTTAGAATGGAGACAACATAAATATTGATACTTATTGTTCTTCTATCCAATGGTAGATGTCCATTGATAACTTTATTTATCACAAGGTTCGCACTCAATCATCATGAAAAAAGTGAGATTAGACCTAATGAAAATATGATTGCATTATTCGGTCGCTAGCGGTTGACCTACTGGTGGTCAGTAAAAAATAGAGTAGAAACATATTGTTTTTCACAAAACAAAAATGGCAAGCCAAAAAGTGTCGATATATTTTAATGTTATTGAGAAATACAGTTCTTGTCTCGTAAGAATCTGTTTCAAAACCTAAGGCCTATATCCTGTTCAATTGGCCAAGGAACATTTGTGTCAGAAGTACTTTACACAAATTCCATAAGAATATGAGTGAGTCAAGTTGTATGATACATTTTTTCTATAGTGGGCTAAAATCGCCAATTATTTTTTATCATTAGCCCCATTTAATGGAATAATATTTTGCGGTAACTAGTAATTTAATATTAGAAGTGTTTTAATTTCCATTGTGGATTTTCTGAATTATAACCCATTAAATATTTGTGTGATTGAATTATATTTTATTAATAACGGTACAGTAATTCAATAAGGTATGAATAATCTAATTTTAATTTTTGTTTTATGTGTGTGTGTGAAAATGAAAGAGAGTGTGTATTTAGTCCTCTCTCTCTCAATTGACTTTGAATTTCCTTACTGTTTATATTCATTCAATATTATCACTGATAAATTATTATACATTTGTGCCATAGGAGAATAGAATTCGGGAAATAAAGGAGCTTTTGTGATGACCTTTAGATGATGTGACAAACATTTTAAGGAAGAAACAGATTTTTGACTCAAGAGACCATCAGATAACGAGATAAACTTTTAGAAAAATTACTGATATATTTATTGGTATATATTTTAAATAATGATAATGCTAATAGACTGTTCCCTTTACAAAGTTATTCGAAATTGGTAAAATATTATATTACACTCAAATTTGATATAATATTTTATTTAAAGAAAATTCCCAATTGAGAGTATAAGCTCCTAATCTAAGTATAAACCCTTACGTCTGACGTGAAATAAATACATACCTTATCTGAATGTAATCTACATGAGATTTAATACCCAAATAAATTTAATACAATCATACATTACTTGGGAAATTAAAAAAATGGTGTAAATTATTGGCTTGGTCAGTCAAGTTGAAAACAACAAAGTAGCATAGAAACTGTTTAAAAGAATTATTTCACAATATTTATATTTTTTTATCAAAATAAAGCAAATTCATTTAAAACAGAACCACAAAGTTTTATAAATAGTCTGATTAGCATATACTTATATTTGTGCCCTTGTTAGGTTTAGCGTAATGATCTGTGCTTTATTTGTATGTACATAGGAAGCTGTGGACGCTCTATATTACCAAGATAATAATACATGAATTATAATGATTTTCAAAGAAAATACTATTTCACACATATTTTAATTTATAACATCTTACAGTATTATATAATCTACATAAATAAAATCTCCAATTAAATAATAACGATTTTCATTTCAACTGCTATGTACATTTCAGTTGCAAAGAAATAATTTTCAGACGAAATTGTTATATATCAATTACTTTTGTAACACAAGGCTATATGACATAAGGTAGATTTTGGAGTAATTTCATCTCAAAATGGTGGCTTTGCAGACAAAATGTGCGAAAGGGTGTAAATAGTAAGAGTTATTTGTGGTAAATTTTAATAGAAAACACAGAACAGATGCTTCAAATTGTTTTCTTAAAGTTTAAAAATTAGGTTGTTATAATATGATCATAGACGGAAGCAAATTAAAATTAACTAAAAAGTATTAAAAATATTACGAAAATAACAAAATGATAGAACTGATATTTTAAAAGCTTGTAGGAGCTTCTGTTGTGACAAATGATGTTTTATTTTTTTACCAGTGTTCTGCATGTGTTACATTTATAGGCACTACACCTAATCCATAATCATGAAAATATGTGTGGTAAACTGAAATAGATTTATATGCTCCTAAGTGTGTAGGAAATGTAGAATTGTCACTAATTATTTTAAGTGAAAACGTCTTACACACAAATTTTATCAAAAACCATAATTTACGCAAATCAAATTTTCATAACCTACCTACTAATTAAAATATAGTTTATTTATGTTACAATAATACAAATTTCGCTTTTACAAGTATCAAGACATTGAAACCATAATCAAAAATAGTTTTACAATTTATGTGTTTGACTATTTACATTTATAGTCACAGGAAACCATTTGGAAAGGAAATGCGTTTCTCTGATCGATTAAAAATAGGAATTAAATGAGTAAATAGTTTATTACCTGAGTAATTATTTTTTTTATTAATTGATGTAAGTTAAACTTTAATAAAATATTGAATTCGTAGTCTATGAAGCTCATAGAATTATCGGAACTATAAAAAATATTTTATGTGGCAAAAAATTAATAACAAGTTTATATAGAAGTAAAATAATAATAGAGGTAGGTAATAACAAGTCAATCAATTTATTCTATTCAATATCAATTTATTTATTGTATACATTAAGTAAATTATGTTTTTAAGTAGTGGGTTTTCATTTCGCTCTTTACATAAAATCGTTCGCCAACAAAGTGAAGAAGGGTTAAACTTAATCTATGGTAATGCATAAAATGCTGTACATTAACGGAATACTATAGTTATGATTTACTTTTATGTGGTATATTTTTGTTAATTAATTGTTTCAAATAACTGAAGTTACCCTTGATTTCTGATATCAACAATTTTTATTTTGCTATTTACCAACATCCCTGTTTCACCGTAAATATTTTGTTATGGGTGATAAATAGATACACCAAAATACATGTAAATTCAATTTTGGAATTACAATAAATTCTTTAGTAATAGTTCCTACAATCTCAACCAAGTAATATTTACTAACAATTCGTTTTCAATGGAAATTGTTTTAACTCGCATTTTACTTTATAATATTATTTTCTATTACTAAACAAATTGGAAGAATAGGTTTTTGTAATTTTTTTTAAAAATTTCAATAGAAAGTATAGTAGAAAATATTTTTCATATTTTATCTGTATATTTGGCTTTTGTTATGCCCATACTATTCTATGAGATAATTCTATGTGGAGAATGTTAAAAACAGATTATAGTTTTATTTTTCAACACATTGATGAATTATTTAAAGATAATGTTAGTTCCAAGAAAAACTAATAGATTTGAAAGGGTGATTCTTGAACTTTAGAGGTTTTTGAGATTTTTCACTTTAAACAGGTAAAGGGTTGGGGTGGTTTGGAATGATATTAAGTATTAACAACTTTCACTGAATAAAAACTAAAAACAAATATGTGATAAATTAGTACGTATTATATATATATATATATATATATATATATATATATATATATATATATATATATATATCACCTACACTAAAATATAGTCTACTTACACAAGAGTCTTACTTTGTATACATGTGAGTTACCTTCCGAAGAAGTAAATTAGGCGTATTTATTTTCCAATATCAACCGATATTTTTTTGATGAGTCTCTGTTAATACTCGAAAATGAAGACACGTAATTAAAGTCTTCGAAAGTAAACTAATATATTAACCAATTACGATTGTTGTTCAGGTACATTATAGTGTAAGTGATTACTGAATACGAGAAAACATTGTAGAAAAGTTTATATATATATATATATATATATATATATATATATATATATCCATATTGTTACGAGTTTATTTATCTGTACAGAGTTAGTCATGACAGTAAGCAGTTAATTACAATATTCACTCTCTTTGTATGTATCACATCACTCAATTAACTTACATATAGTAGGTTTTGTGATAAAGATTTATAGTGAAATTGCCAGACTTTGGTACAATATGGCGTAGAGACAAAGATTGATCAAGGCAAGTATTTTACGTGACAGGGTAGCGCAATATAACCTCACCCCACACAATCCAACCTCCATATATTGCTGCACCAGTGCTTTACTGGACATTTTTCACACAGCATTTTCATCGTTCGTTTGCTTCAATAAAGCACCTTGTAAAATTGTTACGAAATATCATATAAGTTATTTCATATATTATTATTATTGTTTTACTTTTGTACATATTACTTCAACGACTTATTTTAAAGATTATATAGAGTTACATAATAAATCATTATAACTACGGAGACATTGTGATTATGAGTGTCGCTTTAAAACATAAGAAACGCCAAAGTAGCGTCAATGCAGGTCATCTATTACCCAGGTATAGTTCTATGTATCTATGATGATTCCTATACTTTCTTGTAATTGTTGATTTTGACTACATTGTTATAACAATAACTCTAGATCCTTTATTAATGATAATTAACATACGGCCTACAATTAGCAATTTTGTATTTACTAAATATTTCCCTCATATAAAACTATAGAACGAAATACCTTTGGTGAAATAACCCATATTAAGCATAAAGTATGTATGTATCAGCATATTCTAAGGTGGTAAGTGAAATATGTTTCATTCTTATAAAATTAATATATTCATTTACTGTATACCTAGGATTCCAAGGTTAGCGACGAGCGATTTATGTAACAGAACATGCTTTTTAACTCTAAAATAACCTTAAAGCTAGAGATCAAAAGGATGTAAATAATAAAGAAATGAAAACAAGCTGTAAATAAAGAAAACATGTGTACCTGAATTCTAAATGGAAATAGCAGTTTATTCTCATTTGAATTACTTAAAATACGAAACCAGAAGTTGATGTTTGTTTTTGGTTTATACCATAGCAATACACAATACGATATTTTCTAATAATTATAATGTGTTTTCATGTTCAGTAGAATAATAAAGACATCATTGGGTCATACGATACAACGAATCATCTGGAAATATTATGAAATCGTGTTGCCTATACATTTGCTAAATAATATGGTAAAATATCATTGTCTTGTACTAGTGGGATTGAATGTATGGCTTAAGCATGATTGAAGATACTATCAAGAGTAAATGAATATAACTTTATTAAATATAAGGGAAACGCTTTTTCTGCAGAACGCTAGAGAATTGGTTAAAGATTACTACTAATTTGTTAGGGGATCGAATGTAATATTATCAATGAAGGTGCTGTACCCACAAACCAGACAACGGTGACAGATGGCTTTACGTTTATTTTTAATAAAATATATGAACGCATGACTTATGTATTGTGATGAGTGACCAAATACAGAGGCTATTCTGATGTTGAAAAGAATCACAATATTAAATTAAACACGAAAGTAGTTCAATGTTAGATGAAATCGTAGTTGAATGTTGCTCCTCTACAAAGCGATCGGTATTAGGTATTTAGTAGGAGTAATCATGAATACAATAGGCAGCAATGGATATACGTGTCCACTTTATAGTTAGTAGAAAGAGCAAACGGTGTCTCGGAGAGCTTGTAAGTAGCCGATAGCCAAACGTCAGTCTCAGAAACAAGCCTAAAGTAAAATGATTCCGGAAATTGAATTTCGAAACTTCAGTACACTTGAATTTTGTCGTTTGTTTAGACAATCCTTACACTTGACACGTAACGTTAGTTACATTCAACTGATCTTGGCTTGCAATAACATTGGAATACTAACAGTTAGTCGGAGCTTAGATCTTGGGGACAGAGTTTAATTTCGTGTTCGTTTTTGCCAAGGTATACAAAACTAAATTTAAACTACTTAACAAAGTGAATACGTAATTGCTTACTTGCTGACGCGTTTCAAAACGTTCGTTCCTTTTACGAAGCTAACCCTCTACTCATACAAAACATTAATTACATATACCATGTTTCTAGTGTCTGAGTGAAATCCAACATCAGTGTTGTGCTTTTTGTACTGTATAGTTAGAGTAGGAATGTATCACTACTCTTAGAATTACTCTGTTTGCTAGTGCTATTCATAGTAAATACCTATCCTGCAATACAATGCATATATAAAAGTAACGATGGACAAAAGACAATATTACGGTAATAAATAATTATAAACAAAACCCTCACAGTTTTATTAAAATAAATTTATTTGCATCCTCCATATGATGTTCATTATTGTGTATGTACTTTGAAAAACACACAAAGTTAAACAGGTAAACCAGTTTATTGTGCAGATTTGGATTTACCTTTAAAGAAGAAGGTTTTCTATTCAAGCTTCAACCCTAGAGGAAATAGTATCTAACTATTTAAATTACAGAATTGACAGAATTGAATAAATGTAGAATTTTAAAAAAATATTGAATAACTATTAAAACTCAATCTTTGTCTAAACACATAAACTAGCTCTAATTCTTCTTCTATTTCTTCGTATCACGAATTTAGTAAACATTTAATTAGTTTAAGTTTATATACGCATTTATAAACGTAAATAATTTTTGATTGGAATACTTGTTGGAGGGCAGAACAAACTTAGAAGAATCTGACGACGAATTATGATACATATTTATGGACGATTGAGGAGAAAATATATTTCCATTGAAGTTAAGTATATACGAAATGACTAGTTTCTGTTACTATGGTAAAAGGACAATAACAAAATAGTTATATAATTATCATTACTCATGTGGTTGAGCAACGAGGCGTAGGTATTGTTCCAGACATTCAGATTAAGGGTTGTATAAATAGGCATGTATCGTGATGCTACAAACATTTAGAGCCAAAACATCTGTAAACATAGTCTACGCTTAGGTGTGCCTTTGTAGGCTCATTTGAAAACATACCCTCACAAGGTTAATGCTGTTCTGAGGGCCTCATTTGTAGTTCATAAACTGCTTTTACGCGTAAACAAACACATGTATATTTTTTTTTTTTTTTTTTTTTAACTTGGGAGCGGGTTTGAATTGCCCGAAGCACTGCTACCTTAAGGTATATTGTACTTACCTCCCTTATCTAGTCAAATAACCCCTTCCCTCTTACCAGGTTTAGGAGTTTCCTGACTAGAGTTTTACCTTCAGCATCCACCAAAGCCGTTCCATTACCAAAGAGGTTGAAGCGCCTCTCAGCAAGTACTCCACATCTGTAAATAATGTGTGTGGCAGTCTCCTGTTCCTGCCCGCACAATCTGCACACTGGTTCATCCTTGTAGATACCCATTTTATGCAAATGTTTCCTTAGTCCACAGTGTCCCGTGAGTAGTCCTGTGGCTATCCTTAATTCCTGCCTAGACAGATAAATGAGACTCTTCTGCAGCCCCAAGGAAGGTCTCCTAAGGGTTAGCTTACTGTGTCTCATCCCTTCGGCCCTGATCCAGTGCTCACAGTGTCTTTCAGCCATCCACCTTCGCACTGTCATCCTGACCATGGATTTGGAAATACCCACCGCAGGTTCCGGTCCAATCAGGGGAGTCGAGGACCCCTCCCTGGCCAGCGCATCTGCGGCTTCATTTCCAAGTATTCCCCTATGCCCTGGCACCCAACCAATCTTGACTTGATTGTGCCTTGCCAGAGCTTGTAGGTTAATTAGGCACTCCCTGACTATGGCCGAGGTGACCACATGTCCGATTAGTGCCTTAATTGCTGCCTGACTGTCGGAGAAACTAGCAATCCGGGCCCCATGTGTTTCCCTTCTCGCTATCTCTCCCAGACAGGCATTTATAGCATATACTTCGGCCTGAAAGACAGAGGTATGCCTCCCCAAGGAAAAAACTAGTTCTACCCTTGGGTTTTTACAATACACCCCCGCTCTAGTGCCGAAGTCCATCTTGGAGCCATCTGTGTACCAGATCTGAGCTCCCGATGTTAATGTCCCTGACCATTCCATCACAGTTTGGTGGACCTGGTCAGGTGCAAACATTCGAGTAATGTGGTCGCTGCCCATTTCCAAGACGGGTTCTTTGACCACGCACTCGATACTCATATGTCCCGAGACATCTGGGAGGTTAGCCCAGTTGCTCGAGTTGCGCAATCTCCATGCCGCTAGCCTCGCCTCTCCCCTAAGGACAAGCTCAAGGGGAGGGAGGTTAAGCATTACTTCCATTGCTGCACCTGGTGTAGTTGACATCGCTCCCAGTGTGCACAGACAGGCCAATCTCTGGATAGAGCTCAGTTTAGCTCTTGTCTGTGCCTGGTTAGCCTTTGTCCACCACACCAGAGCTCCATAGGTAATCATAGGTCTTATCAACCTCAGATACATCCAGTGCATCATTGATGGCTTCAGTCCCCATTTCTTACCCACCATTCTTCTCACAGTCATCAGTGCCCTTTTGGCCCTGTTAACTGTCCTCTCAAGATGTGGATTCCAGGTGAGTTTCCTGTCCAGAGTAACTCCCAGGTACTTCACCTCCCCCACAAACTCCAGGTATTCACCAAACAAGCGGGGCATCCTGGTCGTCAGATCTTTTCGCTGTCTGGTGAAGTTAATGAGAGCAGTCTTTTTTGGATTTACCCTAAGGTTCTCCTTTTTACACCACTCTTCAATCAGTCGTAGAGGATTTCTGATTACCTCAAGGACTGTATCAGGGAATCTGCCCAAGATCAGGACAACTATGTCGTCCTCATATCCTAGACAGAAGTACCCCTGTTCATTCAGGAGTTCAATAAGGTTGTCAACCACTAGGCACCACAACAGAGGAGAGAGAACCCCCCCCCCCCTGTGCACAGCCCAGACTTGTCTCCGCCCTTCTGACCTCACCTGCCACCTCTGCAGAAATGCTTCTGTTTGTTAACATGGAACTTATCCAACCACAAGTGGTCGCATCCACTCCATGACGTCTTGCACCACTTACCATCGTCTCCACTGAGGGGTTATTGAAAGCCCCTTCAATGTCGAGGAAGGCACCTATGGCACAACCTTTCTTAGCGATCATTTGCTCAATCCTACCAACCACTTGATGGAGAGCTCCCTCGCAAGATTTCCCCGGTTGGTAAGCATACTGGTTCCAATGCAGTGGTTTGATAGCCAAAGCACCCCCCCCTAATATGCCTATCAACCAGTTTTTCAAGTCCCTTGAGAACAAAGGACATGAGTGTGGTAGGTCTGTATCCTTTCCCTTCCGATTGGTTACCGGTGGGCTTAGGTATAAAGACCACCTTACTAGATTTCCAGGCTGCCGGCACATGCCCTAGAGCAATGCTTAGCCTGTATAATTTAGTAAGTACCAGCACCAGCATATTCATTCCCTGCTGCAGCAGCACAGGATAGATCCCATCTGGACCTGGAGATTTGTAGGGTTTAAAAGTGCCAATAGCCCATCTTACCCTTTGTGGAGTTACAATCCTCCTTGCCACTTCCCAGTCCTCCCTCTTACCACGTCTTGTGGAGAGTTTGGTAACCGGTTCAGTGTCTGCTCCCCCAAGTTTCCTCAGGGTACTGGAAGGGAAATGTGTCCTGATTAATTCTTCCACAGTTTCCCCTGCCGTTTTTGTTATATTTCCCAGTGGGGTTCTTAGCATCCCCACCGGGTTAACTGGGTCCTTAGAGAGCACTTTATACAGTCGTGCCCCTTCCCGAGTTTTGTCAATCTCATGACAAAACTCCTTCCAGGACTTCCTGCGCGCTTCTCTAATTGCCCTGTTGTATTCGGTTAGTGTTTTCCTATACAGGTCCCACTCCCCGTTCTTTTTTGCTCTATTAAAGAGTCTCCTGGTGGTCTTCCGAAGTTTGGCTAGCTTCTTGTTCCACCATGACGGATCCCCTACTTTCCTCCCCTCACTGAGAGGGCAGTTATCGGTAAAGGATTCTATTATAGCCTCGCCAACAAATGTGGCAGAGTCTTCTAGCTCTCTCCTCCCACCATACTCCAATCCAGCCTCCTCAATCCGAACACCCAGGTCCCTCCTGTAGGAGTCCCAGTCTGTTCTTCTTGGATCCCTGGTTGGGCGAAGCATGGCTGGATTTAGAGAGATATACCTAATATGTCTGTGATCAGAAGAAGATGGTTCATCCGACACATGCCAATTTAGTACATACCTAGCCATCTGGTTCGATGCCACCGTAATGTCCAGGACCTCCTGTCTGGCCCTAGTGACAAACGTCGGCTCTTCCCCCTGATTTAGGACTAGTAGATTCTTAGAGCTAAGATAAGCTAAAAGTTCCTCTCATCTAGTGTTTGTACCTGTACTACCCCACGAAGTGTGATGGGAGTTAGCATCCATCCCCACCAGCAGCTCCTCATCCACAGCCTCGCAGTGCTCGACCAGGCTCCTCAGCTCTTGTGTTGGCAGAGCCCCCGCGCAGTCAAAGGGGAGATATGCCGTGGCCAGGTTCAGCCTCTTCATCCCCCCCTCCGCCCGCAGCTCCACCGTCACTGCTAACAAATCCCTGCAACAGAAGTTTGTTAGTACAAAAGCACACAACCCCCTCCTAACCAGGATACACGTCCTGGGAACATCGGAGTCCTTATCATACAACAACTTACCTCCAGATGTCGCCAGCCCGCATATTTTTCCTCCAGAAATCCATGGTTCCTGGATGAGCACCAAGTCCACCTCTCCCCTGTCCAGCATCCTACACACGACAGCACTCGCCGCCCTGCTATGCTGTAGGTTCACTTGGAGGATCTTGATCATTGTTCTGCTTAATTTGCAGTCGCCTGGGTCCGCAGAGCAGCCCCAGGACTAGACATCGTGCTCAACTCTACAGCCACTTCACCGGTTTCTGCAGTCGGAAGCTTGACAGCCGCCCCCGCACCCCCAGTGATGGTTGCCGTTGACACATCTGCTACAGACTCACGGTTTGCCGTCTCATTGGCTCCTACTGTCTGTGCAGTCTCGAAATTAATTCTTATACTTACTTGGTCCATTAAAGTCCCACGAGTATGGGTGAAATAACGGTCGACCAGAGCAGAGCCCCCACTGCCCTGGCAAGACAACATACAATGAGGTTTTGTCTGGTTCCTCAAGGGGATCGTTTGGGACTGCATTTTATACCCTGCAGCCATTCATCCTTCGGCACGATGCCTTCCACCTTGGATTGGGTATTCAGTCACTGACCTTGAAGTACACCCCAAGTTCAGG
>JBAIZL010000005.1:8033384-8328384 GCA_036971475.1 Prosapia bicincta
TATTATTTTCTTGTAACAGAACGTTCACATTTATTCAAAAGTTTTAAAGTGTGTTAGTTTTTGTTTGATTGAAATAACTATTATATACAATTGAATTACAACTATACAAATTCCAACATCCTACTATTATTACAAAATCAATGGTTAATAACCGTCTGGATTACGTACAAGAACTACACTTCAATACATAAAACTATAGGACACAGATAAACTGAGGTTGCACAGATAAAACACGTTTTTATAAGAACACGCAGGGCGGGGAGGCGACATCCCCTACAAATGCGTTCGCAAGTACTGACTATCTGCGTTTCGTTTCGTGTTACCAGCGCACCTATTGCATGAACCAGTAACTACAGTACTCTGCGTCTTGGGGGTCAGAACAGAGGTTTCGATAAGATTCCTTCTAAATAGTTTTACATTTATTTTAAAACTTTTTTAAATATATAGGTTTAGTGTGAGGAAATATATATTTATCATTTATATAAAGTAAGACCAAATATTAAGTTTACGAAAAGTGTTTGTATAAGCAGAAACGGATAATGTGATGAAGTAAACAACAATTATTAGATTTTAAATAAGATTATTTAATCATTACGTTTACGTAAGTAGTATCTAAGATTGTTGTGAAAGCTTCCATATTGGAGAGGTAAAAAGTAGAATCTGATGTGGAGGAAGGAGATTTTGAATGTGGAATACAAACATAAATAAGACAAGGACATGCTATTAGGAAAGGAGTTCGGATGTTATTCCACTTCTGGCTGTTAGTGAAATACAATCATTCAGAAAGACCGTGATAATAAAGTGAAGTAAAAAAAAACACTGAAAAAAGGGAATACAGAGATGGTGGAACAATTAAGTTGACATAAAGTTTTACCAGGTATTAAATACGAAATAAGTGTAAACACTTTAGGCCAAGCTTTAATCCATTTTCAACTTTGATACATTTTAAGGTTCCGTTCCTCACAATTTATTATATTTACAGTGGGATATTCACCTTTACTAATAAGAAAATAATATGGGTATATAAATATATAATTAAGAAAATTTTATTTTCCTATCCAATTTAGAGGTGAGATAGTAATAATATTTAGCTCGGCTCAGGCAATTTGGCATTTGTAACAGGGCTTTACTACAGGAAAACTTTCGTTATTTTAATAATTCCAACCGCAAACAAATTACTTTCTCAATTTAGTACAACTCAAAACTTCCATTAGGCCTATAATGCGAACAGTAAACTATATATATAATAATAATAACCTAATATATTGCTGCCTTTTAGAAAAAAAAAATTAAATAGAATATAGAAGGGGTGAGATTTATGAATGATTATCTTAATAAGACGCCTACAGGCGCTACGTGCAGAGGGGTAAAGCGGCCAGCAACATCTGTTGCAGGATTACAACACACCCCACTCCCACCCTTCATTATGCAAATCTCGCCGTCTCTTCCGAATCACGTTGCCGATGTGGGTGTGTGTGTGTGTGTGTGTGTGGGTGAGTAAATGACGGTGTAGTGAGAAATTGAAATTAAAAGTGAACCAAAACAGATAAAGCGAGTTGAAATATTGATGATTGTTTCGTTTCATAATCTATAATTGAAATAAGAATGGAATATACCCAAGAATTATTTTGTGATATGTTTTTAATTCCGTCAGGTGCATCTGTTATATAAGGTGTTCCATAAGTGGATGATTTAGGCATGGAGTGATTTAATAATCGAAAAAGTATTATTTGCGACCTTAATAAAATAGGATTCAAAATCACATACACTTATTTTTTAGTTAATAAAGTGGACTAAAGCATGAATATTTACAGGATTATTTAAATATGAACCTATAAAAAGAAACAATTATGTATTAAAAAAAAGCTCGTCATTATTAAAGCGATGAAGTACATAATAATAGATTATTTGCTGGAACTTAGTTTAGTATTTTTATACTTATGGGGTTATAAAATTAGGCTATTATAAGGAATTATTAATTTATTTGTAATTCTGAACCATTAAATTACGTAATAAATTAATAAAACTATAAAACTCTGAGCTTATTCTTCCGAACATTTCTATTTTATATCAAAATTTTAAAATGTATGGCTATCATTAATTTCAATTGATTATGAAAATGTATTAAAACTTCAAGAGCTACTCAATCTTTATAAACACCTCTATTTGTAATATGACACCTATCATGTGTCATAACCTGATAATATAAAATACATTATTAACATATATGTTATGGATATCAGAACTACAAAGAAAGCTGTTCGTATGGTTATCGAACGTAATTATAAATTTACCAGTAATAGACGTTTACTTTTAGCGATCATCCATGAAAAACATGTATTCAGTGAACATTATGTTTATAATACGTACATAATACGTAACCAGTACATGAAACGTAATTACATATTACTTACATAGATATACAACATTGAAGACAATGTGTTTTCTATATTTAAATCTACTACCGTTAATAAACATGGTGCGACGAGACTAATATCAGTATCCTTTAATAGATTAAAAAATAAAAATGTTTTCATTGTAAACGCATCGTAAAATATGCACTCTTGTATACAAGAAGGAATCTTGTCAATATTTGTACAGTTTAAATTAAATGTTAAGAATGCATTATTTTTTTATTGCATGCAGTACTAAGTCTTGTATAGTGCGGAAAAAGAATAACAAGACAAAGGGATGTTGCTCTATGCCTAATCTAGGAACAGTCAAATGCGTTGACCAGTTAAATTGTAGCAAGACGGAAATGGACTTTTTCAAAGTCGGTCGACCTTTTGAAGTGAATGGAAACTTTTAAGTCTGATGGAAATTTCTGCTAAAGACACGCTCAAATGAGTCAGATTAGCCCAACATAAGGAATCTGGATAGATCTTGCGGTAGGTTCTGTTTCAAGAAGGCTCACATGCTACGACCACTTCACAGATGTGTAGCAAATCTGGCAAATTAAAGTGCAGCCAGTCTTGCTTGGTCATTCTTAGGTTCCGTTTCAAACACACTCACATCTGTTAAACAATTTAAGTATATCAAGTCTGGCATGGTGTCTTTCCTCCAAACATGCTCATATGTGTTGGCAAAATAAACTGTGACATATCTGCAAGAGCTTATTTATAGTACTGTTGCAAGTACGCTTACATGTGGGGTAAAATTAAATATAACAAATCTGGAATTCTCATAGTGAAGGTTTCTGTAGACACGGATACAATTCTCAAACAGTTAGGGTGTAGGGAGATTGGGTTGCCGTTTTTTAGGATATGTTTTTGACTCATTTACAAATATTAACGTATGATAGTGTACCAAGCGCGAGTGATGATGTATTCCCTAAACATGCATAAAGACAGCATATTTGTATATACTGTTTAGCAAGTCATTATCCATGGCTTTAATTACGAAACAATAAGAAGTTTGAAACATATCGTTGTAAGTTTATAAAGAGAAAGTGCAAGCCTATTTTGATACTATTAATTATTCGTTGACGATTTCAAGAATTTGGTTAAAACTTTCTGTTGTAAAACTTATAATAAGATTTCGCTTCGTATAAAAAAGGGGCGAGAGCGCAGAGCGGTTGGAGCCGTTCTAATTACTATACCCGTTCCCCGGGATTCCTCTTGCCCTAATCACAACTTTAAACCAGTTAGACGAACGTTCCTACGGTGACATTATTGCTATATAATATATTGTTAGTTGCCTCTGTATCCTAGTGTAGGAAATAGATCAATTATTTTTGTGTGCAAAACTTACCCACAAATAAAAATTCGAACATTTTCAAAAAAATAAAATAAAATTACCACATCATTAACATCGTACATTAGAAACAACCTCTCACATGTATTATCAAATGTTCCTTACCCTCGTTATTTTTAGTTACCACAGTTTTAATGTTAGAATTTTAACATTTTTGGCTATAATATATATGGCGCCTGCTAACATTTAATATGAACAAGTATACAAATAATATATAATTATATAATACCATCTGTGTGTGTGTGTGTATGTGTGTGTGTTTATGTGTGTGTATGTGTGTGTGTGTGTGTGTGTGTGTGTGTGTGTGTGTGTGTGTGTGTGTGTGTGTGTGTGTGTGTGTGTGTGTGTGTGTGTGTGTGTGTGTGTGTGTGTTGCAACGTCCATCCCCTTCAATTCCCTTCTAAGTACGCAGAATACCAAAATTTCGTTGTTTAACAAACTTATTTATAAACAAAACAAACATCGGCCAATCACCCCGCTTGTTAAACCGTGCTAAAATCCCTGAGTTACGTGTATATTTCCCGCTCATAGGGACATGCCCAAAACAAGCCTATTCCCGCTGACTATTATTTTAAAATAAGTATAATCTCCCCAAAATTGGTTTATCAATTGTGTAGGGTCTAGATATAGTCACACATGTCATTTCAATAGTCAGCTGGAAAGAAACACATTTAAAATAATACATAAAATATTCACAGAGTCTTACCACCTGATGATGATCTGCAGAGACAGCAAGGGGACGTGCAAAATATGACCGTGTTTAATTTACCTATTTTAAAAGGCTCCTGTGTCCTTTTAAACACAATCTGCCAGTAGATAAATCTCTGGACTTTTATGCAAAAAACCAACTAATCTTTAGGCTAGCTCAATGAAGTTAGTTGAGAGAAACTCTTTAAAAACATTTGGTTTTAACTATTTTCAATTAATGGAATTTAATTAAACTTGTTTACTGATTTAAAAATCATTTTCATATTAGTTGGAAAAAGCTAAACAGTTTTTATTGATTATTCAACACAGGATGAAATGCAAATTATCATTTTTGGAACACTGAAAATGTCTATTTTATTAAAACTGCTGTAACTTTTTTGTTTTTTAAGTTTTTCAAATTTTGTTTTCACTAATGTTTATTCTGGCTTATTCTAGTTCTTCTAAAATGTCGATGAAAGTTCTACGTGGTTTTGTTCTTAAGATAGCTTTTTTAAGCACTTAGAAAATTTTCGCCTCACTCTCGATGGTCAAATTTAGCTAGTTGTTACAAGTTTATTCTCTAATACTTTTTAATTTAGCTTAATTATTCTATTTATGGTTTTATTTACTTCTTCTCTCTTTATTATTCTTATAACTCCAAACTTGATTAATTTAAAAATCAACTTTATTACTTAAAAACAGGAAATTATTTATTTCCTATTTGTCACGGTATGTTAGACCGTTACAGTGTGTGTGTGTGTGTGTGTGTGTGTGTGTGTGTGTGTGTGTGTGTGTGTGTGTGTGTGTGAGTGTGTTTGTATGTATGTGTGTTGCAACGGTCTGATATACCGTGGCAAATAGGAAATAAATAATCTCCTGTTTTTAAGTAATAAAGTTGATTTTTAAATTAATCAAGTTGGGAGTTATACAAATAATAAAGAGTGAAAAATTAAATAAAACCTTAAATAGAATAATTAAGCTAAATTAAAAAATATTAAAGAATAAATTTGTAATAACTAGCTAAATTTGACCATCGGGAGTGAAGCGAAAATTTTCTAAGTGCTTAAAAAAGCTATCTTAAGAACCAAACCACGTAGAACTTTCATCGACATTTTAAAAGAACCTGAATAAGCCAGAATACACATTAGTGAAAACAAAATTTGAAAAACTTAAAAAACAAAAAAGTTACAGCAGTTTTAATAAAATAGACATTTTTCAGTGTTCCAAAAATGATAATCAAACTCTGCAACCTAAAACAGATTCGTTGCCCGACTTGCCTGTAAAAATCCAAAGATAGCAAGTATTGCAGGCGGGGTGAGGTAGGTTAAATTCACCGCTATATATACTAGGTCTCTAAGACCTTAGAGACAGTCTGAAATAAATTTTAATACGAGGTGCCGCGGAACGCTATGCTGGACCGCGAGTAGGACCGTCACCAGGCCAGATGGACCAAACCTCAACGCTTTCGACGTCCAGGACTACCAAGGGATGAAGGCTCCAGACTCAGCCTCCAGGACGCGGGAATGGAGAAAAACCACCACCGACGAACCAGGGATGGCGACTTCCGATGTCCAAGGACCAGGGAATCCAGACGAGGGACTCCAGGACCGGCAGGAACATCTTTGGCAAGTCATTCTCTCTATTCGATACCAATTACGTCAAATTTAGTTAGTTAATTTTATTAAATTCAAACAAGTATTCAAGCTTAAACAATGACTTCACTCTTTATAAAATTTTAATAAATTGTATGCTAAATAAAATGAATTTATGTGATCAGAATATTTCAAATGATAAATATTAAACTTACAAAGGGTTTTTGGCCATAGGCCATTTATTTTAAAGGAAATAAGAATTTTTCGAATATTATAAATTTAAAAATTAAGTGTCATAAACACAAATTTACCAATTCAATATAAAAGATAAATTTTTATTATGTGTAATTTGGGAAATAATTTTATGTTTATGTAAATGTAATTGATCTATATGGAAATTATAAGTTTTTAAAATATGAGAAATAACAAGTTATTTAGAGAATTGTTTTGTTAATATAATTGTGTTGTAATTGGAAGGATACATTTTCTTTTTTATTTAAATAAATAGAATTAAATATGTTATAAAAATCAACAGCATTTGCATTTCATCCTGTGTCGAATAATCAATAAAAACTGTTTAGCTTTTTCCAACTAATATGAAAATGATTATTAAATCAGTAAACAAGTTTAATTAAATTTCATTAAATGATAATAGTTAAAGCCTAATGTTTTTAAAGAGTTTCTCTCAACTAACTTCATGAGCTAGTCTAAAGATTAGTTGGTTTTTTGTATAAAAGTCCAGAGATTTATCTACTGGCAGATTGTGTTTAAAAGGACACAGGAGCCTTTTAAAATAGGTAATTTAAACACGATCATATTTTGCACGTTCCCTTGCTGTCTCTGCAGATCATCATCAGGTGGTAAGACTGTGTGAATATTTTGTGTATTATTTTAATTGTGTTTCTTTCCAGCTGACTATTGAAATGACATGTGTGACTATATCTAGACCATACATAATTGATAAACCAATTTTGGAGAGTTTATACTTATTTTAAATAGTAGTCAGCGGGAATAGGCTTGTTTTGGGCCTGGCCCTACGAGCGGGAAATATACACGTAACTCAGGGAGTTTAGCACGGTTTAACAAGCGGGGTGATTGGCAGATGTTTGGTTTGTTTATAAATAAGTTTTTAAACAACAAAATTTTGGTATTCTGCGAGAAGGGATATCAAATAAAAGACGTAAGGTGGGACGTT
This sequence comes from Prosapia bicincta, assembly GCA_036971475.1. Taxonomy (NCBI): domain Eukaryota; kingdom Metazoa; phylum Arthropoda; class Insecta; order Hemiptera; family Cercopidae; genus Prosapia; species Prosapia bicincta. The sequence continues at coordinate 8,040,612 of JBAIZL010000005.1, forward strand.
GCAGAATTGGCGCCCAACGTGGGGCTTTTGAACAGGTTCCCTATATCAAGATTAAATAGTTAAATTATAGAAATAAATCGAGATTGTTTAAATAAGTGAAGTCAGAATGTTTTAAATAATGCAATTAAATTTTTAAATAATAATATAAATTGAACGAATCCAAGAGCGTACAAATAAAAATAATATAAATAAATAACTGAATTTGAATAAAGATTTAAACGAAAGAGCGGGTAGGAACCACCTGTCCTAAAGCAAATCAAATAGAAAAGAATCAGTGGATAAATAATTAATTGAATAATAAATAAATATTAAATCAAAATGTCTAGATCCGAGATGGATAAATTGATGGCCTTTTTCAAGGCAAAAGAAGAAAAAGATAAAGAAGAGCGAGAGAAAGAGAAGGCGGAAGAGAAACGATTGAGAGAGGAAGAGAGACAATTGAGAGAGAAAGAGAAGGCGGAAGAGAAACGATTGAGAGAGAAAGAGAAGGAGGAAGCAAAACAAAGAGAGAAGGAGAGAGAAGACAAAGAAAAACGATGGAGAGAGGAAGAGAAATAATTGAGAGAAAAAGAGAAGGCGGAAGCAAAACAAAGAGAGAAGGAGAGAGATGACAAAGAAAGACAATTGAGAGAGGAAGAGAGACAATTGAGAGAGAAAGAAAAAGCTGAAGAGAAAATGGAAGAAATAGAAGAAAATAGAAATAGTTGTCCTACAACAGCTAGACAGCGTTACTGACAATGGAAATGGTAATGGGAACGCTCAAAGAAGTCAACAGAGGCAGGTTGCTCCAAACCAACAACCTAACCCTAACCCATGGTCCCATGGTGATACCACAAAATACCAAAATACCAAGTATCCAAAAAACCCTCATCCTAAATCGCCTATCCCCGGACCAAGCGACCAGAAGTCAAAAAACTAAATATGAGGATCTCTGGCAACAATCAGGGAGATACGTTAACCAGGTTAGAGATCCGAGGCAATAAAAAGTCAAAAATAATTCAGAGCGAGAGACCAAAGGAAATGCCGGTTTACCATCATAATAAGATTAGCCTAGGCGGTTTTTCCATGTCTATTAGGGACGATTTGTTAGAGGAAGGAAATGACTCGGTTATAAAACTGGAGAATGTAGACCAGTGTCCAGTGATAGAGTGCGAAATTAAAGACCATAAGTTAATTGCCCAAGTTGATACAGGTGCCCAAATGTCTGTGATTAAAACAGAAAAATACATAGCCCTAAAACAAAACGAGAATCTATTCTATGAGCTACCTATAGCTAACGTAGCGATAGTCACAGCATTAGGGTCAACCTGTAAACGAGTCAAATTGCAAACGATGCTACCTCTAACATTAAACGGACACACAAAGGAATTTGTTTTCTTGATAATGGACAAACTACGGGTTGACCTCATCTTGGGAGCAAATACTTTGTGTGCGTTAAAAGCCCGAATAAACATGGAGAGATCATTTATGACGTATGAGATTGATGGATATCTGCTGCACTAGGAGTTTCTAGTATCAAATAATAACAAAGACAATATAAGACAAGAGATAGGATGTAATAAGATTAGTAAAGTAGTAAACAAAAATATTAACAAAAATTTATTATGTTCCGACGATACAAGCGGGGAACAGAAAGTAAATATAATAAAATCGCCTATTATAGGCGGACCAATTAACGACGGCAAATTAACACCTGAAGAGCCGACATTGGAGGGTCCGATAATGGATAGCGAGCAGAGGGGGCTGTTCATGTGCAAGGGTCAGGAAGATGGGTCCTTGTGCGAGTTAGGTGGTGACAAACTAGAATGTAAACAAACTGTAAACAAAAATATAACTAAAAATTTAATATGTTCCAACGATACAAGCGGGGAACAAACCATAAAATTAAAACAATTGTCAACGACAAAAGTTATAAACGAGATTACCAAAAATTTAGATAACAAATTAAGCGAAAATTCAAGGGAGAGTGAATTATTAAACTGTGAAAGAACGGAATCAAGTAAGCTAACGGGATTAAACAAAGCAAAAAATGGGTTAACCAAACCTACAACAAACAAATTAAATAATGACGAGGGAGGATTCGACGAATTAAATAAAAATGGCTACAAGCCGAAACAATTAAAATTCCAAGAATTTAGGGAAAGACCTAATTGTCGGGAGACTAATCAGTTAGACTTAACAGGAATTCCGAAGCATTTTAATTCTAATCAATCTTGTTTGGAAACAAAGTCCAAATTGTTCGTTAAAAATAAATTTAAAGGTAAATCTCAGAAGTATCAAAATTACCAAAATAAACCAAGTAACAATAAATTAAAAACAAAAATAAAATACAGAAGTTATGCACAATGGCGTATTGCGAAGCGCCGTAAAAAATTAAAGGATGAGTAAGAAATATTTTAAGCTGAATGCTATTAAGATAAACAGTACAAATAATAACCGCTGTACTTCAAATAAACAAGAATTGTCTAGGTTACAATAATTAATAATAAAGTATTCAGATGTTTTGAATAAAAGACCCAGCAGGTCGAACAAATGTAAACATGAGCTCAAGATTAGGGCAGGCACTAGTGTTTGTAAACACGGCTGCAATGAAACATCCGGTGGATGGCCGGGGAACGATTTCATAAAACATTCCTTGCAGCAAATAAGCCGGACGTACAAGAATAATAGCGGGCAAAAGGGCCTAAATGTAGTTAAAGCAGGACAAAGTAAATAGAATGTCCTACGGAAATTCAAAAAATGTTTAACGGGAAATGTTTACGGGATATGAGGCAAACTCAGGAACAATAACCTGATTTGTTACAAGTAATTAATCAAATTAACTGTTTTAACAATTATAAAATATCTCATAATGTATTCTGTAGAGTTGTATATGACATTAAAGATATTAAAAAGTTTTATGACGAGTAAAGGAATTCTAAAATTTGAACTTTAAACTTACCATGAACCAAAAAACATAAACGCCAAATTAGAATATTGCTTCAATAATAGAACCAGTACGCAAGCGATAAGCGAAGTTAGGCAGGAATAAAATTGTCAGAATGATTAACAAACTGATTTAAAGTAAAAACAAGAATAAGCAGTAGTTGAATAAGGCTAAATCTAAACTTTAAACTTAGCTACTTATCTGTAAAGGGACAAATGTAAAGCCAAATGTAAAACAAACTAGTTAATAACTGAACCAATATTTCAAACATTACAAAGTATTATTCAGGAAGTCTGTGTGTATTGAGCAAACATTGCCTAGCTACATCCACTGCGTAAATAAACAAGCCGGAAGATAGCAGGCGAGCTTTAATAAATTGTACAACAAATACGCGGTCAGACCTTTCCAAATAAAACAAGAAATTTGTGTGCATGAGATAGTGGGTTGTTAGATCAGATTTTGACTGGGCAATATAAAACAAGAAAACTTGTGTACTGACGATCAAGGTCGCAACAATAAGAACTTTGCATTAATAGTAGAAGCAACGGGGATTTATCAATTGGACTTCGATAATCTAGACACAAGCCAGTTTTATAAACTATATAATATAAAACTAGAGAATTTGAAGGCAAGGGTCGTTACGTTTTAACATGATAAGTTGAATTATTGTTGTATTTTGATAGGATGTTTACAAGCCAGCTCATTGACCTTACCAGGTAGAATGGAATGTGGAATTCACGTAACAGTTAGCCGGTACGACAAGGGGTCCTATCGGAAAACAAACAAACCCAGCTAGATAAACTGTACTTCCACAGCTGACACAATAACAACGTGTGATACTTAAGATATAAAAGGAATATGTTTAAAATATAAAATTGTAGAATTAGTTAGGTAGTAGAGAATTGTTTTGTTAATATAATTGTGTTGTAATTGAAAGGATAAATTTTCTTTTTTATTTAAATAAATAGAAATAAATATGTTATAAAAATCAACAGCATTTGCATTTCATCCTGTGTCGAATAATCAATAAAAACTGTTTAGCTTTTTCCAACTAATATGAAAATGATTATTAAATCAGTAAACAAGTTTAATTAAATTTCATTAAATGATAATAGTTAAAGCCTAATGTTTTTAAAGAGTTTCTCTCAACTAACTTCATGAGCTAGTCTAAAGATTAGTTGGTTTTTTGTATAAAAGTCCAGAGATTTATCTACTGGCAGATTGTGTTTAAAAGGACACAGGAGCCTTTTAAAATAGGTAATTTAAACACGATCATATTTTGCACGTTCCCTTGCTGTCTCTGCAGATCATCATCAGGTGGTAAGACTCTGTGAATATTTAGTGTATTATTTTAAATGTGTTTCTTTCCAGCTGACTATTGAAATGACATGTGTGACTATATCTAGACCATACATAATTGATAAACTAATTTTGGAGAGTTTATACTTATTTTAAATAGTAGTCAGCGGGAATAGGCTTGTTTTGGGCCTGGCCCTACGAGCGGGAAATATACACGTAACTCAGGGAGTTTAGCACGGTTTAACAAGCGGGGTGATTGGCAGATGTTTGGTTTGTTTATAAATAAGTTTTTAAACAACAAAATTTTGGTATTCTGCGAGAAGGGATATCAAATAAAAGACGTAGGGTGGGACGTTGCAGTGTGTGTGCGTGTGTGAGTGTGTAAAGAAAAAATGATATTTTGTTTGTGTGTCGATATCATATCTTTTAAATGTAAAATTTTATTATTTGTTGCAAAATTATTATTACTGGGGGATACTAGTTTTAATATATATATATACCACTTTAGTATATATATATATATATATATATATATATATATATATGTGTGTGTGTGTGTGTGTGTGTGTGTAGGTATGTAATTATTAGTTTGGGAGAATAGCTGTAGGGAGTGGTAGATTCACAAACCCAAACATGAAGGGGTGTAGAAAAATTGGGAAATGGAAAATATACTTGAAACTTCGGCTGGTTAAATCTTTGAAAAAGAGAAGAGACTCCTTAGTAATAAAAACTGTTTTAAATAATTTAAAGAATTGGCATTATTTGTAGTTATCACAAGAAAGGGAATAAAGAGCATTATTATTGATTATTATTATAAGAGTCACACAAACGTTTTAAAAAATAGTTAAAGACTTAAAGAAGAAAATCTCATTTTATTTCATTTATGAAATGTCAATAGTTTTTATAAATACGCGTTATTATTAATATTAACGCAATATTTTAGTGAAAATGTTACACACCACATATAACAAAGTCATGACGAGAACTATATAGCTACAATGACACTAGCTTGAAGATAGCATGGAAAGGTCAAGATGGTAATAAAGAGTTATAAACGTAATAGCTATAACAAGATTACATGAATATCACCAGAAATACAACATTTCTATTATTATTGCAACATAATTCTACTCGTATATGCATTAGGCATGCAACGCCCTATGAATTTATGCTAATAGAAATAATATAATATGGAATCAGTCGAAGAGAAACAGTAAAGGTAGACAAAGTTGAAAAAGATATTTAAGTTTGTTATTACATCATAATTATATTTAATAATGATTACAAACCACTATATTATGTAGAAAAATTTAGTAAGATTTCATAAGAATTTTACAAGGGTCTCAGAAAAGCCAAATCAAACGATAATCACCATATATATATATATATATATATATATACATACACACACACACACACATATATATATATATATATATATATATATATATATATATATATATATATATATCCTAATATGGAAACGAAACAAAATGTAACTGTCCTCAGAAAGCAACTAATATAGTTCTCACTAAATAGCAAATGTTTCGTAGGTGCATGCGCATCACTCTGCCTCCTCCACCAGAAGGCAGGATACGATTTGTTACCACACACTGTAGCTTCTGTCTAATCAGTAATGTCGTAAGGTTCAAACTGAGTTAAATATACAAGGAAACTTGAGAGAAAAGCAGTGAGGGCAACTTAGACTACCATTCCCGCACTATCTAAGCTATGGGGCTCGCTCTGTAACAAGAGTCCCTAGAAGTACTACTACTGACATCTATCGTTGATTCGGTTGACGAAAATAAATTGGCTTCGTAAATCGAAAGAATGAATAAACAATACATTGCCCTAATCCCGAAAGAAGCAAATAAAAAAAGTAAGTTTGTTTATTTCAAGATAGGTTCTATACTTCAGCAAATTTATGTTTAGAGTAATCACTAATTATGAGTAATTTAAAATACAAAAAGGATTCTAAAGATGGGTTATATGTTTCAAGATAGACATGTTTGTCTATCCATACGCTACTAAGGGACAGACCCGCAACGAATGGAAATTTACATAATGAACACAAGTAGAATGGGTGAGGTTGTAGCAGTTGTTACGAGGCTGTATAGTATAACGCAACATGTGGGGCTTTATGATACCAGAAGATCTAAATATTTCACGTAGATTACGCTACCCCAGAAATCCAATATCCCAACAACCTTTCAATGTCGTTTTTAAAACAAAATTTTTGAAATAGGTTTAATTTTGTCCTTATGAAATGTCTAAATATATATATATATATATATATATATATATATATATATATATATATATATATATATATATATATATATATTTGTAGTCATTTTACAACGAACTAGAGCACTTGCAGAAAATTAATAACAGTTTTCTGTTTATATACTCAAGAGCTAATCTCTTCCTTAACGATCTAGCATTATTATTCTCAGAACTCAATATGCAATATATTACAACCTGTTCTGTATTATTGTAATCCATCATCCGTTTATATAGCTCATGAACTTTGATTTGTTGATCACAGTTGTTCATTCCCGTTTCTGTATATCCATAATATACCCTGGCCTATGTTGAGGCCCCTTACTACTATGTATTTTTGGCTTGTTATTTCTCTCTGTAAGACCTACCTTCTTTCTATCGTAATTAGGAATTTTCTTTCACGTTGCATATAATGCTATATGACTGCCATTGCCCTAGACATTCATGATATATCAATATTAACACTAAGGGAACAACGTACTTTTAACTTAGTGTACTCCATCAAATTTAGTAATATATATTATAAACTGAGTGGAAATACTTCAATCTTTTCGTTATCAAACTATGATGTGTGAAATGTATTTTAGTACAAACGTAAAAAATATAACAAAAAAAACTGGATTAAAAGTACAAGTGAATAGTTTGGAAAGATAAAATAATATTGCAGAGTGTATACTCGTATGTTTAGATAGGTCTACCTCTAAAAAAAATATATTGTTTATTACTTGGAGAACGCGTTTGCTCATCACATGATTAGTTTTCTTTTTTATACTTTAAATTTGCATAGGTAAATTATATTTTTTTATAATTATATCCGATCATACAATACTACTCATACACCTCTTGTATTCAAGCATTACACTTTGTACGGTTTACGAGCTTCTAAGCCGAACGTCTTCATTTCTAAAGCAAATTATTTTCGTAAATCACTGAAACCCAATTTGTATCAAATATTTTCAATAAACATTAAACATATATAGACACGGAGACACAACATTTTATTTAGATGATTACTTTTGACATCAACAGGCAACAAACCACTACTTACTGATAATTTTCATTAGACGCGTTTCTCACTAGTTCAGTGCATTGTTCAATGCTGTGAGTCACGGACAAGACTCTACGGCTCAATAAATGCATCTTTTTTTATTTAGTTTAATTTACTTACTTAGTACGTATTCAGATTTCTCAAATAACTTGAATTTAGCATACAGGCGCTCTATTGTTGCTACACATAAAAACAGAATCTTCATATTGCTGATAATATTGATTTTCGATTATTTTATATAATGTATACATAAAACTTGTCTTTTCCACATAACGTATACTATAACATGAACAAGCACACACACAAAAAAATCCCTTATTTCCAAAATATATCAACACTTTTCAAAATGGTTTACAAATAGTTTTCGGGAATATAGACAACTTTTTGCAATATAAATTAAACCACATGTTTATTATCTCATGAGAATCCAAATTAGAATGATGAAGGACTCGTGATTATAAAGAAGAGAGCTTTGTCTAACATATAAAATGTTTCTTTTATGATGATAACAGGTTTGTGTTGAACTTCGTGATTTTATCTTGTTTAACTTTAATCCTTACTTTCCTATTGTACCAACGTCCATCGGTAGAAGTGTTTTACGTAACAATAAAACAGAGGTAGCCAAAGAAATACGGCGTAACCTTTCCACTCAATACATTTTGTTGCAACGTGTGTTTATAGTCCTAACAGTAAATGAAGCGTTTTCCAAACCAAACGTTAAATTGTTTGCAAGTGATATTTGCAGACGTTTACTTTATTTTAAGCTAAACTAAAACAAGCCTCTTTTAACATTTTCTTATATCGCTATATTGTAGGTAAAATAGTATAATTATAGTTTTTATTTTGTACTACATTACTATTTATTAATTCTGTTTTTCATCTAATTCCATTTTTTATATCTTTTTTTTCAAATCTAATTAAAACCTATCCCCTGTGCCACCACTTGATCTTTTCATCTTTGCCATGTATTAACATGACTATATCACTTCCTTCAATCTCTTTAGACTTGTTGAATAGCAAGAGTTTCTATTGTTCCTCCGGCTTCTTCGGGTAAGCGATCTAGGTAATGGGATACAAGTTTTAAAACTGATTTTGTTGGCATGAATAAAGGATAAAGCACAATAAATAATTATTAATGTTTTCCCATGAATATATTCCGAGTAGATAGATATATTTATTCGATATGAAAGGTCTATAAGGCCATCTCCGGTAACGCATACCTTCATATTAACCTCGTCTACCGAAAAACAAAGGTTTTCTTCAGTAAACAAGTTTTTGTAGGTTTTTTAAAAAATTAGTTCAATGAAGAGAGTAATTTGAAATGCAAACATTACATTTGTTAACTCTCATCTTATTGTATATGTATACATTTAATTTACCTACATGTTATTTTGAGTTTTAAATAAAAACTTTTCATGTGCAAGTAATACCCACCAATCTACACCACAAAAGAAAATATATACACTTTATATTAAATGCGAAAACATCGTATCCAGGCTCTGTATGGCCTTTAAAATACCAGTGAGTAAACCAAAATATGTACCGGAGCTAGAGACAAGGATTCAAATACTCGGTATCAACAGTCAAGTTATCGTAGTCTTTTAATTACTATAACCTCTTCAGTATGACAATGCGCAGTCAAATGTTTCAAGTAACGAAGCCGGATTGAAGGAAAATTCTTCAAGAAATGCGATTCTAATCAAAGCCATTTACTATAAGGTCTATCATAAGGTAGGATAAGACCAAACTTTGTTTGATCTACTGTGTATCACTATTAAGGCAATCTTAAAGAGTTTTCGTGCCTTCACTTTAACCATACTTATAATTATTGTAAAATTGTAATATGTTCACGGAATAAGCCTAATAGGTGTCACCTTCACAAGACTTCACATTATAATTATTTAGCAATCCTAAATATTTCTATAAGTATATTATTACCCACTTTGTATTATTACCTTAAAAAACCATAATTATATTGTTCTAAAATGTGTTCTTGCTGCCAAAAGAAAATAAAATGTTTGGTACAACAGATTTATTAGATGTCAAATACAGTAGTTAGTTATGTTCGTATGAATTGTGTACGGTTATTTCAAAATCACTTTTTTAAGCTATGCTTTAGTTAGATAAGGCATTCTTCCTGAGTAAGGAAAAAGGTCAAATTTCGCTCTTATGTTTGCGCCACTCTTACGTTTTGTTACATAACAGAGAACTGATTAAAACTCTCCTCACGGCGACAGCTATTTACCTGACATACTTTTTCCATTTATATTTGTAAACTTTCAAAGACATCTTTAGGACATAAATCGGCTCAAACACATCATATTTCAGTTTTTTACTACCTCTGTTTTTGACGTCATACTCCCTTCTATCATTTTTCGTTATGTAATTTCACGCTACCTTTTTGCTACTGAAACCCTAATTCATGCTCCATTTCTCACTAATGTCCAAGAGAGGCGAGAGCTGACGAGACTAGATGCTGTAAACATAAAACTTTCATTTAGATTTCTATATTACCGTTTACCCGTTGATACAGATAAAGCTACTGAAAACTTTTAACTGTTAATATAATTACGAGTCTTATTATTGGGGATTACTGAAAAATATTTATTATTTAAAAATTATATCTCACCCTATGTATTGAGATCATAAATCATTGATCTATATAAATTACATTAAAGAGAAACAAATATTATGTTTAAAGATTTAAAGGAATATTAATGAATAATTCCCTTTTTTCACGCTTTCAGCTATCTAGTGTACCTTTAGATCTCTCTAATCGTTCTTTGTATTATGGTATGGACTGTGTCCTAGGTACATCTCTTCTTATGATCTTTAAATATGTAATTAATTCAGTTTTTATTGTTTTAATAGTTATTGGTATATTTTCCGGTAAATTAAATATTTTGATGTTCAATAGTTTTAAGCACCAGGTACATTATTGTAAATACATAATAAAACGTAAGCTTGAAATATTAATAGGCGTAAAGTTAAAGATCCAGAGAAAACACAGCTGCCAAAAAAAAACAGAATTTTCAATCTAAACAACTTACACAGAAGATCCGGATGCCGTTGATAAGATGATAACATATCCATTACTGATTCGTTGTCTGTATAATTAAATCGCAACTTAACTGCTTTTAATTAACCATAATTTCTGCGAGTGTAAACATGATTAAAAAAACTATGTTTTAAAATATCTTATTCGAATGTAAAATAGGAAGTTACTTAAGTTTATAGCGCTTGCTCACTATAACAATATTTCTTACCACACTTAAAAACATTTTTGAACATTTTGTCCTCATTTGAATTGCTACTATTGTCTTTCTTTTTTCCATTGGACTCTTCGAGAGTTTTATAGTCAAGACTTTCCGATCGAGAGAAATATTTTTTTCAATTTATACATTTACTTTTTCAAAAGTTTGAGACTTCAGTTAGAAGAGTTGACTTACTTGTTTTATATTCTGATCTCGTTCTTTTTGCAGGTCTGCGGTTAAATGAAGTGGGAAGCACGTTTATGCATACGTTATTAACTCCTTTCACACCTTCAACATTAGTTAAACGGAACACTATAATGCTAATAAAAACATGTATAGTGTTGAAAACTAATCTCATATTACCGTTATATTTATATATATAACGGTAATTGTTTATATTTATTGATAGAAATCATTCATAATGAAATACAAAATCTATTTTAGTATCACAAATTCTGTAAATTATCACAACTCAAGTAAACGTAGATTTAAAAACTGCGGTCTAGTAATTGATTTGTTAACGTTGCTATATTAAAACATATGTCTTGGTTTTGGGGATTTTAGGTTGTAATGTAGGTCAAAAGGTTTTTTTATGTTAAAGTATGATTGCCGTACAAAAGATAAATTTATGAGTAAATCACGGAAAAAACTTAATATGGAAAAAAATGTAATATCAAACGTAAAGAGCCCCAAGGAGGGAGTAGAGAAATTATTTTAAAAGGGTTCATTAATTTTTTACAATAGAATCATAAATATGCCAAGCTCTGCATAAGTTGATTATAAGACACACCTAAGACCTCTGAATGTACCATGGATTCTGGCAGTCAATCATAGCCAAGAATCATAGCTCGCCTCTGGTTTCACTTGAAAAAGAGTGCATTGACCCATAAATATTAGGTAATATAGTAAAAAGCATTTATCTTCAATATCATAAATGAAAAATATGAATCTTGTAGTTCAAAAATGGAGTTAATGTCATCCTATTTTACTATATCTTATGTATTGCAGTGCCAATTTTTTACTTTACGAAGACATCTTATTAATTTTTGAAATTTGAAAATAATGAAGTATCGTTGTTGATTACTAACAGGGAGTGTAAAACTGTAAAAATAGTTATCTCTATATCAATGGCAGGGAATTGGCTCTTAGATACAGAAGGAGATTGTGTCTCGTCAATGAAAGGGGAGGCATACATGATACAGTTGAATGAAGGGCGGGCACTACAATAATGTTTGTCTCCTCTAGTAGCCAACTATTAGAAGGAATAATGGTTCATGCGTCAGTGTGAATCCGCTATACAAATACGGGTAACTTGTACCCCACCGGTTTGGACAAGAATGAATGTACATGACTGGTAGATTTACTGTATTATAAACAAAAGGCAGTTCAGGTTGGTATTTTAACCCATAGCAAGCCCGTTACGGAATAACTCTATAAATGGGATATCGGGTAACGTGTATACAAGCTGACATGCAAACTGCATTTATCGTATTCGGAAACTTGCTTTAATCAGCCTTCAAAGAGTCTGTTTGTATTTGTTTGGCGTTAATTCTCGGAACACATTACAAACTCCTATTGCCAGAGACGGCGTAACGCTTTGTTTTGTATTGACTCTGATGATATCGCTACGAACTGCGGACTAGTTTCCGATGTTTCTGTAATATGACTTTACACATTATTATAAATAGTGATATTTGTCTTGTTCCATTTTTCTCTTCCCTGTCCGAAACATCCATATGTTTTTCATGTTCTTAAACTACAATTAATAAAACACAGTATACCGCTTAATCGTAATGACGTTATATCTACCTGTAACTAGGAAGGGATGAATGTCTGCCTGACGATGAAAACGCAGAGCTACAACGAATTCCTTTGAGAAAGTCACTACATAATCCTAGAGTGATTGACATCATGAAACGTCTACAATTAAAACAAGAAGACGATATATATTTTTGTGCAATTTACTCCTCAGTACGTATTAGTGAGGTCTTTAAAGTTATGGATAACTATTTAAGCAAATAAATTAATTTTCTTATACAAAAATTTTTAAATTAATTTTTTAGTTTTTATCATAATAAATTGTTCTTCATTGTGTATACGTCTTGCAAAATTATGTTTTGTGTAGTCGTATTTGGAATTGGGAAATTCAGACATACAAAGATACATATAAAGGCAATAGTAATTTAGTAGATGGATTTATTAAATGAACAGATTATCAAATAAATTGTGATAATCACAATTTATCTATTATGGAGTTTGTATTCTTAGTTCAATGTCATGAGGTTTCATTAGCTACAATCGTGTATTTTTCTGTATCAATTTCAATTACATTAATTAAAACTATAACTGAATTTTATATTTGAATGTATCACTAAACATTGAGTTTTACTTATAAACTTTGAAATTCTCATAACCTTACTACACTGCCCTTGATATCCCAGTTATGTTATCGCAACTAATTTACCTAACGCTAAAGTATATTGATTTTCGAAAAAAAAAATTTATTGTTATTATAGCCTATATTGAATTTTTAGACCACTATCTTCATTTTCATAAATAAAAACACAATGTAAGCCAAAGATAGATATATTTAATTATTTCTGGTTATTCAGTTTTAAACAATTCCATAAATCCCCTAAATAATTCTGTACATAATAAACTGGTTTCCATAATGTTTCTGTGGCTGGAGGGTGTTTCTGTTCCATTTTACGGTAATCTAATTTAATGGTCATATACTCCGAGTTTATTTCACCATCACGGCTTTGTACTTTTGTTTAAACCCCAATCTTTGTCACTCACAAATGAACGTTTGCTCTAGATTAAATGGAGTAATTAAAAGGATCAGTAAGAGAATTTAATAAAACGATGAGAAATTTTGTTCCGATATGTATTATTTATCGTGTTTAATCGAAAAGAGTAATTTCTTTATGTACGAGGTATGTATTTAACTTTTCAGTTTTTTGTCGTGTATTTTCTGTCTCTGCTGTTTCCTTTACATTTTATTAATTTCGTCTACACTTTCGTCTAGAAAAATTCTATACGTATAGAAATGTCTTTAAAAATCTTCCTCATAAAGGATTTAAACGCTTGACAAAAATAATTATGGTAACGGTGTTTTAAATGAAACCCGAAATCAACTCAACATTCTATGTATCACTCACTATATTCGTTCTTACAATATCTTGTCGAAACCCTATATAAGCGTTTCCTGACATGGCCATTTTAGATAAATTATAATATAAACGTATATTAAAAACATACTACCTATGCCTTAAACATAAAAACTACATAAAAATAAAAAGTCTCCGTTTTATTTACAATCTAATTTGTTTTCTGTATATAAGTTTTACTATCTTATATCTTCCCAAAAAATATTAAACAAAACTAACTTCCTCTGACGATAATCAGAAGAGTTATTCCATGGGTTCTGGGAGACGAAAAGTTTAAATTTCCTTTTGATTTTTGTTTGCAATAGTATCCTTTGTTTTTGGACTTGTTAAATTAAATCTACATTTGTATATTAAATACAAGTGGTAATTGGTTTAAATTTCAGTTCTAAAGTATGTATATATATGTATTTCCAATATCCGTGGTTTTCTAATAGCGTTGATATTGTTTTTTTTTTTTTTTGTATTTGTGTTTGCTTTTCTGATGTATCATATTTGTTTTACATTTAAAAATTATTAATTTTTTTCCTTTGTCTTATTAGTTGGAAGTTTAAACTTTTTACTATTGTTACATTGTAAATTAATACATGAGGATTGGTGATTGGTAACGTTTCACTCAGTTTTAATACTCTGCATGAAAAATAAAGACGTTTACCTGAAAGTTTAAGCAAAGTGATCTCTAAATAGTTCATTTTCCTATCTTTTTTTTCCAACAGGAGGATATTATTTCCATTCATCTAATCTTTCTTATTTGGAATACTATTTATTTGTTTTAAATTATTGACAAAAATGACTGTTCGATATAACTCAAGTGTAAATTATTGATATCATCATTATTACTCCTGTATTGAAGGTTACTGTAAAAAAATTCTACTCTTACATTAATATATGAGGTTCAATTATATTGAACGGAAGCATCACATTAAAACATAAAGCAACAAAGCAGATAACCATAGGCCATGAAAGGTTTTAGACTCGTAATTGGAACTCAATGCATTACCAACGTATAAGTTGTAGGTGACAGTAGAAGATAGAAATTATCAATGCTATGTTTAGACTTTGGATCAAATTTACATGATAAGAATAAGAATTGTATAAATACGTTTTTAATGAAAGTCATTATCAGTACTGGATTAATCCGTTATTATCAATAATTGCTGGAAATATATGTAATACTGACAAAAGAAATTAATGAGTTGTACACCTAACAGGTTTTATATTTTTCTTATATGAGTCAAGTAGTAAAAATCAGGTAACTTCTAGAAAAATATTATAAATACAACATTGAGAAGGTGTGAAAGAAGAAAAGCGTTCTAAAACCACTTTTAAAATAATGTAAGCAGTTGAAATTTTATATGTGGATGTTATATTTAGTATTTGAAAGTGGTTAGAAAGGAAATTGGATTATAACTCACTAGGGATGACCATATCGGCCATTCCCCTTCCCTTAATCTCCCATAATGTGCATTACAAGTCTCTCAAACACGCACAGACAAGATTTAGGAGCCTTAATCTATTCCTTGATGTTCTGTTCGTAACGAACCTTATTTGACTGACGATTTTGTAAAGTGCATTTTATGCTCAAGAACAGAAATAAGTATATATTAGCAGAAACTAGAGTAAATGTAATTATTGAAAGTAAATCTGTTTGTAGGTAAAGATATAGCATCAAGGTTCATTTCTTTCAAAAATATATATTTCGTTAATGATTTCATCAAATACCCGTGTAAGTTAAATATTCTTGTTCCAGATATCACTTCCTGGACTGATACTACACATTTTTGTACCTTCTATTTTTATTTTATTTCTCACTTTTTTGTGCAAATTTTAGTAACATTTCATCTTATACAGAATTATTAAAAAATAAATAAATATTTTTTTAAAATTTATTATTGTATCGTATCAGTATGCTTCACATTGAACTTCACTGAACTTCAATTGTATTACAAGGTTCAAATTTCTATTTTTCCTTCTATAAAATTGTTAGTTATCAGTGGAGTACATTCAGTAGTGCTGCATAAAAGAAAGAGTAGGTTTATTTTTGCTAGCCTAATACCGTGCAAAATGTCTTGCCATTTCTTTCATTTACAGAACTTATATTTTTAAAGCAAATAAGCAATAACGGTTCTCTTTGCAAACAATTCTAATTACAATATTTCATTCTTATTTTGAAGCTTCTATTGCATGCACTTCTCTGATAATATCCAACACTTTCAATGTGCAAATTATATGTGTTTATGTTAAGTGAACCTTACAGCTATTAAACTTTATATTCCACACACTATAATAGAATCTTCTTAGCAATTACACTGTGAACGTGGAGAAAAAAAGTGGGTAGAGCACAGTATGTTATCGGTCTATTTTGCAACTGGAAAGCTGTTGCACTTATGCTGTCGTGTATTATTATTGAAAGTGTAAACTCCTAAACAGAGTGTCAAGAGAGTTCACTCCTGACAGCAAGAAGTGTACAATCTTATATATTGTGAGGTATCAGGCAAAGGCAATATTGTTTAAGACACAGCATACGTTTTTTCTTTTAAACTTGTACCTCGTAGAATGGCATACCTACTCGGACCTAAAGTAAAAGTGTACCAGGGAACTATTTACAATGAAAGTATGTTATGCAAATATAAGCAGCTTGAAAAATGATCTAAATTGCTTGTATAATTATCAGTCTATAGGGTCTAAGAGTTTGCCACATTTTTGTGAAAATTTAGTCCAAACATACCTAACTTAACATGCCCTAAACTTTGAGCGGTTGAGGGAACTTTTTAAAATGAAGGCATGTTTAAAGAATAATTGCGAGTTTGACTATATTACTATCGTAAAACGTCAGTCGAATGGGTTTGAGTCCCACTCTTTATTTTCCAATTCTACCTTGTATTGCTGAAGATATAACTATTTAAAGGCTAGCATTTTATGCATCACTTTACAGTTTTAGGCTTGCTACGCGTTTAATTTGTGAAATTATATCCAATTTTCAGTTTTATATCCAATTAAATAGAAGAACATAAGTAAGTGTTTGACTAGTAACGAGAAATCTATGGATACATACTGCCTCAAACATTCAAGCCGGAATTCCTTAGTTTTTTGTGCATAAAACATATGTTTTTATAGTTCTTAGGTCATTCTCAAAATAATAGAACTATTCAAGTCCCTTGTAAAATTATCCTAAATTACGTTTGTTCGGAAGTTTTTTAAATATTCATTTCAAGTGAGAAGAGTGAATCAAATGAGTATTTTTTATTTCAATAATATTTTGAAATATTGCTAGAAAAAATTGTAAACGCTGTACCCCACCTCGTTAGGCTGTCCCTTCTATGATGTTATAACTTTCTGCTCTGCATTAAACAAACTATGTACATTTGTATACCTAATTTGGATAAGAAGAATGTGAGCATCATACAAATGGTTTTAGAACTTAATTATTTAACTTTTTTTGGCCCATATATATATATATATATATATATATATATATATATATATATATAATTAGTGTTTTTCCTCAAATTTCCCTTCACCTCCTTGAACACTACTAAAGTAGGGATATTCACATAGCATTGTTTGCAACACTGTCTACATTTAGAGGAAAACCATACAGAGTGTTTTTTTCTTTAGTGTTTTTCTATTGGATGTTTGTTGATAAGTTATTTATTTAAAATCGAATATATATTTTGTCGATATCGCATCTCACCTTCGAGGACAAAAAAATAAATAAATAAAAGTAAAGATGAGTAGTACAAATATTTGTTATCATTGATGTGTTATATATTTATAAAGTCTAGTTTTCATAAAAATGATTATTTCTATACATACAAATCAAGAAGAGCAATAACAAATATTAGGTTTACTCACTTCCGTGGACCTCACTTCAGGGGTCATACTGTGTCAATGGAGTGGAGGGATGTGTTCCGCGGGGGGGGGGGGGTAATCTCTAAACCAGTATGGTCTTTTTAAAGCCACTTTTCTCAAACAGTCTTAAGCATGACAGGATTTTGCTTATTTTGAGATTTCCGAGAATTATTAATGCAAATATGCTGAAGAAATTAAGTCCACCCTTTATTGGCTTAAAGCGACACTTTTTCCTCCACACTTCTGTATTGTGCATCCATTCATTCTCAGGTGAGTTGAAACACGAGTCATTTGTTACAATATCAGAGAATACCAGCCATAACCCAATAGCAATGGCAGCTCATTTAGAACCGCTAATTAAGAAAAAGCTAAGCAGCTAGTCTCTATGTTATCTACTGTGCACTTACTTAGCAATATAGGAATAACACAATGTTTCAAATATTCGGCTGTCTTAGCTGATTGATTTCAAGCTATGAGGATTACTTGGAATTTATCTGAGGCGTCACTTGGCAAAAGATCGTATCGGTAGCGCAATTAATCAGATGGCAGACATATTTGTAGCTGCAGATACTGAAAATCCAATCTTCAGGCACTTGTTCAAAGATTAGAGGGAAACTGTATATTAGTTGATGTAATACCAATACAAGAATAGCTCAGTTGGATGACATTAAAACTGAACAAGAAACTTTTAAAGGTACAACAAAAATTCATCATGTAATCTATGTAGAGGGTCAAGGGTAGTTGAATTCACAAAGACTCACTTATATCTACTGTTGTTTTGAGGAAAAGTGCACTCACTTTGACATTATTAGTATCAAACTTTTTCATAATAAAGTTACCCAATTTTGCCTTAAAATAGATAGGTTTACTAAACTAAACCTAGTTAAATCTTAAATAAGGTAGTAGGGTAAATAACTGGTATCGAACTATTTGATAAGATAACATTGCTTACTATTTGTATTGTACTATTGTATTTACTATTTACTTTAGAAGTCTTAAACAGACTTCACTGATTGCCCATGAAAAATCAGGTTATAGCGATATATAATCTGGTAGGGAAGAAGAATTCCCTCTTAAAATTGGACGACATATGAACAAGAATAAAACCAATAACAATGATTATGTTTATACATTACAACAAAGAAATCCTTTCGACATTTTGTGATAATCATTTATTGTTGCACCAGTGACGATACAAAAGCAGTGTCCAATTAACACACATGGCACAATACATTTAGTCGTTAGGGATAAATGTGACATTTGCGCAACTTTACCTCCACCTCTGTCATGACGAAACTAATACAGGTTTGATTTTGATTTTTCAAATTACATGTAATTTCATGGTATGCCTAATGAACTAAGGAACTATGCAATAGGAACAAGGAGCTAGTTTTGAAAAATAAAGCTTGTTCTGACATTTATTTAAATTAGTCTAATTTTTCTCAATATTCACCTTCTTGGGCACGTCAAAACAAAACAAAAAATATAATATTTAACCATAAATTGAAGTAAACTACCTTGACAACTGGCGAAATTGGCTTCAGGGAAGGGTTCATTGCTTAAACGTAATATGTACATTTTATATTTGAAGTTTGGAATAAACCTCTCACTACCTGAAAAGATATGACGTTTCGAAAATGACCCTCTTATTCAGTAAGTGTTTAACAGCACTCATTTTTTTCGAGAATCTGTGAATAATGGAACTGTTTTATAATGTTTCTTGGGGTACGTGAACTGTACATTTATACAGATTATATTAGTGTTATTATAATAAAACGAACAAAGACCCGTGCTACAAATATTTAAATACCCTTGATGTACATTTCGCTAACATAAAATGATTGCATAACCAGAAGGTTACAAATATACTGGTTTACATCACGGGCATTTAAATATTTGTAGCAAGTGAAATTGTTCATTTATTGTACATTTATAGTACAACTATTGGATTTACACTAGAATTACATATACTGTGATATTCTGTAGTATTATAGTATTACAGAATTGTTATACAGGTGTACTATTCTAATAATTTTCCTGTGTAATATTCAAACACTTTATTATTATTAGGTCTGAAGGAATAAATAAATTAATAGAGAAGGTAGCTAAAAAACTAATATATTACCTAGCTCTCCGGGGTTAGGACTGAATAACTATATTAAAACCCCCATTTATTGGGAAATATTTCAGGAGAATCTGCATGGGGGGGTCGCTTGTTGAACCACATTTTTGTGGGGGTCAGATGTAGGAAACTCAATATTCTAATAAATGGCTGGATACAAAAATACTTATGTGATATACTCCGAAGTATAGCGACTAAGAATCAGTGCTAAAAAATTACATTTTTCCTAATTTTTATATTGTCTTGTTGTTTAAGTTAATGTTTGTACTATACCCTAATAAAACGAACAATATACTTTCGTTTGTTTTATCATTTAATAAAACCTTTTATCGAACCTTCTACGAGTAGATTTGAATATCGTGGAGATAAAACTGATCTGCAATAATTTCAAAACTACTGAAAAGTTTACAATTAAAAATTAGAAGGGAGTAGACATTAATGATCCATGATTGGATAGCTTTTTGTATGTAATATGACCTATTCTGGTTACACAATACGAGTTAAGGAAATTAGTTCACCAAACCCATTACAAAGTTGCATCTCGTTGTTGCTTCCATTATACATGCATTTTACCTTCTAGTTGAACTTTCGATGGGTATTTATTTACAATTGTCCTCTTTCAGTACTGAAAGTGTGGTTTACCAAACCTACCCTCCTTCGGTGGTTTGATTCGTTAACTTTTCGTTGGTAAAAAGCTGATATGAAATATTTAAACATTATTATGGATAAAACTAACTATTCTTTGTAAATATTACCGTCGAATGCAATACATAAAATATTAAAAAAGCCACACCTATTTGAAAACTTTCAAAAAACCAAAAAGAAAAATCACACACAACCTCTAACCACAACTATGTTATATCTATTCCTATGTACATTGAAGTTAGAAGGAAGCTATCCTTAGAGACATCACAATACCGAGGTAATTTATAACCGAAATTTACATAAGATTAGAATAAAGATTTTTATGCTTAGAGGTTGTGTCTATTATATATTAATAATAAAGAATAGGAAATTATTCCAAGTGAAATACCATATGAGTGCAAAATATGTAAAAAGGTAAACAAAATCAAATTACAAAAATAGTATCAGTTCTTAAATATATTGCAAAATATATAGTATTACTTCATTTACTAAAACCTGAACTAGGCTAATAGACCTAGTTCGGTTGAGACGGTACAATAATGATGCTTTTTTTCACAAACTCTTGTGAAGACATTGAATATCCCAGGTTACCTAGATATCCACAGACGACGTGATACCTCTGAGCATAGAGACATACATTAGTAATACACCTGTCAAAACAGGCTTGTTTTAGAATGAAGCTTCATAGGCTTTTCATAGGATATTTTATAGGATCTGCCTCTATCATTATACAAGGTAAATCTAAATGATTGACCATATTATTTAAATTTGTATTCATTTAGGTGTAAATTGACAAAGTATAGTTAATATACCAATAGAAAGAGGAGTTTCCAAGTTTTTTTTAACTTAACAAGCACTTACATAAAGAGGTTGTAATAATTATTTCCAAAGCTGAAATTGAAGCAAGAGCTTTGGGCCGGCAGCTGTCATTGTGTTTCACTGACAGTTGTGACTGACAAAGATTGCTACTGTGCAGCACAAGGTTTTCAGCGTACTTGATTTGCAAAACGTGAGTCCCCAGATACAGTTAAACAGCCATTTTGTCATAAATATGGCATTGAACCACCAAAAAGAAAATCATTAGCTGTTTATAGAAATTTTTGCAATTTAAAGAAACTGGAAGTTTGTTTAAAGGACCTAACTAAGGCCGACCGCGTGTGTCTGAAGATGATGGCCGACGAATTGAAGAAAGTTTTGTTCACAGTCCATGTATGTATATCAATAGAGCTAGTAAAGAATTAGGAATATTTCAACCAACTGTATGAAAGTTCTCCGACGGCGTTTGCAGTACGAGCTCTGTCGATCTCATGTAGTGCAGGCTGTCCAACCTAAATGATATAGTTAACTGTCTCGAATATTATGGTGATATGCTAGAAGTAGATAATCTTGGAGGATCCCGAGTGTCATCAGCGTATGGTTTTAGGCTATTAAGCTACGTTCCATTGCAGTGAAAAAGTCAACAGACAGATTTTACACATAGTTCTCTGCAAAATCCACATACAACAGTGCACATGGAAAAACACACCAAAAATAAGTCTTTCTGCGTCCTATCTCGAACATAGTTTGTGAGGAAAAAATTGTTACTGGAATGAAACACACATTGAAGTTTTAGAGCATTGGCAATTTCAAGTTACGGTGGCGGCACAGGACGTAATTTTCCAATAGTATTGAGATCCCTTCATTGTTATCACGATGTTCAAAACATTTTGAATAAATCCCTGCATCAAACCTGGATAGGGTTCAGCTCTAAATTGAGTCCGATATTTATAATAACGCTGTATATTCATTGTAGATAGTCTTAATTAGTATATCATTATTTATTATAATCAGTATGGTTATGATCAATTGAAGAATAAAAGAAATGTCAAACCCGGGAGGTTCTAATACACAGTGTCTTGGTGAAGTTATACTGGTTCATCATTATTACATTCATAGAGAAGGAAAAGGAATAGGTATTTTACCAACAATTGATACTTGGTTAATCCATTTTTATTATCAGGGTATGAAAGTACCTGTTTAGGGTGGTGGGAAAAGATAGCTATTTTTCAATGGTACTAAACTCGCTTTCCCCTTACATTAGGAAGTGAAAAGCCAACAACACGAATACGGTGACGCGCTGTTATTTCTTTATACCTATTCTCATTTACTATTGACATTGTGATTCTATAAACGTTTCAATTATATTAGTAGTTATCCCTTGTTTTTTATCTGTCTTTAGGTTTAAACTATGTTAGGCTCATTGTATTTTGTTTCCTTTAAAGATGTGTTTTGTACCTGCTCAAACAATTCAATCGTTTTGGTTTCATTAGTACAACTTTTTGTTGTTTTAGGTAATATGAAATTTATTATGATTTAGTGTTAATAACCTGAGATTTATCGTCTCTCACAACTGCGTTCAAATTGAATCTTTATTTGGTTTGCAGAATTATCAGAGTTCTGGAGAAACAGTGATAGATATTAAAAAAATTGTAATAGAACCCCGTTATTGTTAGTTCTTCAATTTATTTTAAATTTCGCTGGAAAATATTTTCGCATACGATTTCATATTTTCTCATGGAACGAGAATGTTGTTTAACATGTTATTTTGACTTATGCGTCTATGATCTAATGTACAATATGCGTTAACACTCTAGGAATAGTAAAACACAAACGTTTTAATTTGATTGGTAAACATGTCGGTATGATCAGAATTCATGGGAATACAAATGATTCACCTTTACATTTTTTTTGCAATTACGTTGCAGCTAGTTGTTTTAAAATTATTGAAAATTTTGTCAGCCAATTTCTAATTGTATTGTGTTTGGTTTCAGTCCTGACAAAAACCATAGAAATTAAAAATCTTTGGGTTGGCAAAGTCTGGATCAATAGACTTGAATTTAAAAAATGAATGGATATCTTATTTTCAGTATTATTTAATTCCATTTTCCCACTAGCTACTAGCTTTTCATTAAAAACACTTAAACATATATTAGTGTGTTACCCTAGCCTATATATCTCATTCTTTTAATATTTGAGGATGGAAGTCTCAGGAGATATGTCTCATTGTCAACTGAGACCGTAACTGATCTCTTGCTTAGAGACCCTAAACTAAAACAACCTGAGGACAGTTACGTTCTGGGTTAACAATTGGGAAAATCTTCCGAAACGGCCGTAGATAATAATCGGTAAAATAAGGTTATTATTGGTCAGTGTAACCTACTAAAATATTGACTCAGTGTTTTATTATTCACTTAAACAATAGTTTATGACTATCCGAACCTTGATCAAAGTGATTAATAAGATTCAACCGAACGTAATGGACTATAAAATTCAAGAATTTAGTGTTTTACTTTAATCGATTATTCTCCTAGCATTACTTTACACCCAGTTATTGATAATTTCAATTACTATTTGTAATATCAGGAAGTGCATTTTGAATAATTTATCTTTCGATTCGTAACAACGTACCAGAAATTTCCTGGGATTAAGTAAACTGGGTATTTATTTAAATTACTTTCACAATATCAAATATCTAATATTTGTTTAGAAAATGTATTTCCCGATGAGCCAACTAAAAGCTAAACACAGATGTTGGTTTGTAATTTCAATATGTGTACGTTGCGCCATATTACGAGTGATTTTAAACATGCTGTATATCATATGTGTGATATACGTGAGTTGACGGGCATTGTTTGTCTGCAGACAATGAAAGCAGTATACCTCTAGAAAGACTCATAGCCTTCGTTATGTTTGGAAGTTGTGTCTATGCTTTTAATGAATATATTTAGTCATTGTGTATCAATACCAACCAATTATACGCCTTGTGTGAAGAACTATAGCCGTGTTTGAAATATTTTAATTATTATTAGCAGCATTTTTGTTACTAAACCTTTAATTGTTGATGTTGTTTGATGAAGCTACGGCTAATATTATATATATATATATATATATATATATATATATATATATATATATATATATATATATATATGTAATTAGACAATATTTTCGTTAAAACAATGAAAAAATTACAATTTTTCTAATCATCTCGGAGCAACAGTAGAAATATTGTTAATAATGGTTTTATTATTAAATATTTTGTCAATGATTTTAAACATTTACAAGCGTTTAGTGAATATTTTTTAAATAGTTTTTGTAACAGCAGTTTTCATTCATTAAATGGGACCTGAGTTCAGGAATTCATTAAATACCATGCATTGTATCAGATTGTTGTGATCCAATATCAGGTGATTAATCACGATATACATGCCTTTTATTAAATTATTTACAAGTTATAATATATTAAATGATTAGTTAGAGTTCTAAACTATTACAAAAAACTATCAGGATTTTATTCAACAGTTTTATTTAGTTAAATTTTTGTGAAAGAGGTATTTAAAATTTACCAAATTAAAAACCTACATATAATTCAGACATACTGTTACAAACTTATGTTGATATTTATAAGTGCTACATCCAGCCATTATTGAATTATGCAAATAAAGAACAAACAACAACATCTATCAAAATAATATTTAGATTTCTATAGAGTATCATCGTTGTAAATTTATAAATTCCTATTACAAAAAATAAACCATTTTGTTATCAATCCAATTGCCTCCTATTGCATAATTAATGCGGGTAATATTGTACTCAAATGATTAGATGAAACATGCTATTCAACTGCGTATTTTGATTTATAAAATTAATATTTATGACCGACCCAAGTTTAAAGACACAATACAACATCCCCTAATATATATATATATATATATATATATATATATATATATATATATATATATATATATATACGAAAATGATAAAATATAAAGTAAGGTTACACTCAATCGCTAAGGTTTACTAGTAGCTTACTCAAACGATCAACCTTTGTAGTTATATCTTTTTCAGTGCCTTGGCATAAAGGCAATAGGAGTTTTGTCAGATTCATTTTAGACTCTCTTAGTAAAGCAGGTAATTAATATCATAACCATTGGTTTTTCAACCAGCATCTTGCCTAAAAGGAATTTTAAAAAAAGCATATAACTTTTCCATCTATACATTACTGAAAGTGTACATATTGAAATCCTATTAAGGCGCTATCCCAAGGACGTGATAAGAATTACATTTGGTTTCTAAGCTGCGACTTGTAGTCCCGTTGTTTATTACCTTGCGACACATCAAACTAGAATAGCTACTATTTCTTTTACACTGCCTTATTATTTTGATTTTTCATGTCTCATTTTTGTTAGTGTACTATAATTGTGTAGTTTTTTTGTATTCACTAAGCAACTGTTTTAATTGTTTTTTTTCAATATTTAAACGGTTACTCACTTAATTTTAAATATAGTTATATGCTAAAACTTGCTTATAGTATCAATAAAGATTTGTTCAAACTAGGAAAACCATACTGATGTTTAAAGTCAAACCGTATCTGACGTCTTGGCTGTTTAAAGTTTAGGTTGTGTTGCTACAAGGTGGGTCCTTTCACTTCTTACTTGAGCCTCGCATAAAAATAGAGATTTGCAATATACAGCTTGTGTAGATATAAGTAAAGTAGTGCTAAGTTCAAGGTGTAGCTACCATACAGGTTAACAGGAAAGCCATTTACCATTATAAGACGCAGAAGAAAAATACGTAAGCCTAAAAATAATAAAATAATAAATTAGGAAATTCGAGGCCTCGATAACTGTATTGGATTTGTTGTGAGATGTTTAAGGGGATAGTTCTGTGGCTAAATCTATAATATAAAGTGAATAGATTACTAACTTTCACCTAAAAATTTTGCCTCTCTCGCAGTGGTTCAGGGAAGGGATTTTTGAGGGTAAATTTGAGGGATAGTTTTTATTTTTTGTAATTGTTTAGTTGTATTTTAAATTGGTAATTAAATGTAAATTATTTTAAATTATTTCACTAAATTCAAATGGATCCCAAAAGAATTTTTTATATTAAACCCGTTACCAGTAAATTTCAAGTTGCAGTAAAATTGATTAACGTGAATAAGGGAGGCCAGGCCACGTATATGGATAAAAACTTCTTATTAGTGTTTTAATTGACTAACTTTGGTCTGTATTCATAACAGGACAAAGGATGAAAATCCTATTTTCAAAACATTCTTGTTGGGTCAATATTTCTTTGCTGAATTTTAGTTTTTGATAGTAAAAATATAAACCTTTCTTCTAAGTTATTGTAATTTCTAAGTGTTGTATGATTGAAAGAAGAATAAAACTTTGTACACTTTTAATGTCTATTGAATATCCGTACAATGGTGAAACCATTTATTGACTAAAGAAATATTAATAACTTGTAATGTCAAACTAAATCTGATTATAGGAGATATTTTACAATCCCTTCGGAGTATTCAGACCAAAACCTCTTACCAGAAGGAATATCTAACTGTTATTGGCTAGATGAATAAATAAATGATACACCTCTCGAAACACCGTCTTTATTTACATTCAAATAACTGCTGTTATAAGCTGTAGAAAAAAGTGTATACATTATTATTCATGTTATTTTAATAAGTAGCCCAAATATTTCTTATATAGAAATAAGAAAACCGAGGGTTGCGGAAAACCGGTAAAATTCATTGAACTTTATGTTGATTCAGCTTCAAGTCCCAGTTGAAAGATGAATTTATAAGTATTGCAGATCAAGTTACTTTACTAACTACGTTCAATACTGACTAATATAAATTTAGCATCGATCTTATAGAATTAACTCGGCTACACGAGAGGCTCAGCACTGCCATCAATCATAATGTGTCATCTGTTAAAGAATATTACATACATGTCACATATTCGAATGATATCTTCGCATTCTTGTATAATGTGATAGTGTCAAACTTCTTGTAAAATTATATTTTCATGCTGATATTATATCATGTTTTAGTTTTTGTATGGCTTTATCTTTTCATATTCTATATAAAGACATCAATTATTATCTGTATAATTAAAGAATAAAAATATGGTACAACTCACAAATATAAAATTTTTTATTTCATACGCTTTTCAACGACTAATTTGTCGTCATCCTCAGTGAAGATACACAAATCAAATTAACTAAAAACATATTAAACATAACCTATAAAGTTTTAACATAATGTTAAAACTTTATAGGTTATGTTTAATATGTTTTTAGTTAATTTGATTTGTGTATCTTCACTGAGGATGACGACAAATTAGTCGTTGAAACGCGTACGAAATAATTTTTGTTTATTATTTGTGAGTTGTACCATATTTTTATTCTTTATTTATAACTTTCATTCACAAGCCAGCTCGAATATTATTTATTACCTGTATGTCTACGTTACATGATGTATGATATTATCAATCTGTATTATCAAATGTACACAACTTTATACACATCATGGAGCTACATCACTTATAAGGGCTGTTACTATTGCTAACCTAATCATATTTTATTAAACGCGGTTGAACCTGTTTCTATGTTCAGTGTACTAATTAAATGACCATCGTATAACCACTAATAGAGACTTATTGTCCCATTATTAAGGAAGATTATTTTTAAAATAGGTATTATTATTTAACTAATAAGTAATAATTTGAGCAAACTATTTTTACTCAGTTAAACTTCTGCTGGTGTTAGAAATAAAATAATTATTCGTATTTAGCCTTTATATTGCATATTATTTTAATTAAAAAGTGATAGCTTTAAGTATTCAAGTAATAATTTCAGCATAACTTTTTCACTAAAATAAACTTCTATTGGTGTTAACTATCTTCAATATATAATTACTCGTTTATGCTGGATTCTATAGGTTTCTATCAGAGATTGTTCTGTATTATTCAAATTATACCTGAGAAATCTAAAGTGTAATTAATTTACTATCGCCTTCACAATCTCTGTTACGCAATCTCTACACGCTACGCTTCAAAGAGATTTATTGAGAAAGATGGGACTGAAACATAAGCCAAAGTTGTTCTGGAACCATGCTTAAAGCATGTAGGCTCACTATCAGGAATCAATCTTGAAAGAAATTAAATTAATTAATTTTTTTAAAATTATTTCGTATTTATATATTTCTTTTACAAAATTATTGATGAAACATTTGGGTAATAAAGGTTTAATTTTAAAATAAAAGTCTTACGTTTTATGCTACAGAATCACATATAGCTAAAAGCAAGATAACAAAACAATTAAATTGTAAAAATTGTTTATAATAAACCATCTCGAAGTAGTATCCAGAAATATATCCATTAAAGTATTCATTAATATAGACAAATTCTATTATTGAACTGTTTGATGTTCTTATGAATTCAGTGACTTTCATAATTCATTGGTATGGATTTTAAATTTAAAAGTATATGTTAATACATAAGGTAGAACATTTATCTTTAAGATGTGTTTTGATTTTTAAAAAATATTGCAAAACTCTTTTCACAAATTTGAGATCTCATCAAAAGTAAAGTATTTAACTAATTTTTTATGTAAAAAAGTCAAGATACTTCTATGAATCATTCCCTTTAAAATTCAAGCGTCCCCATTAATTATGAACAATCCCCAACATTTCGAGTATTTCCGTCGTATTTTATTAATTCAAACATATCGAAACCCATTTTAGTTTCGAAAGTTAATAATAATTTAATTATATCAAATTTGATTAAAATACACATACGTTTTGCCTCAGACATGTTTTAACTACATCAGTATGAAACTAACAATGTCGTTGGTAAATTTCTGAAAATAATTATCAGTTTGACTGAAAGTATCATTATATTATTATTTACTCCAATTAACAAATTTAAATTAATCACACAAAAGAATAACAATTATCAAAATTTAGTTATGTGAAAAGCAACTATAATCAATAGAAAATATTTTTTTTTAAAATATATTATTTGTTATTGAAACTAAAGAAAGCTCCAATTTTCGAATTTGGTGTAGGCTATGACCTCCTGTAGACCCTTATCGATGTTGAGGATGGATATCAACATTTATCTGTCCCGTTCGTTTAGTGGAGATCACACTTTGGAGAGCTATCGGGAGGCGTACGTCTTTTGCTGTGAGTCTGCAGATCTTGTTCTTACTCAATTGCCTCTACAGCCAAAACGTTGTGATTTTTATTTCATAAAAATTTTCTATAGGCTTTTTCAGTTCTAATGTTGTACAATCTTATTTTAGGTAATTAAACTAAATATATAACCATTTTTTTAAAATATTTTCACTTTGTTTCAATAGTGCATTTTTCCACAATCTATTTTTCAAGATAAGTTAGTCCAAAAATTTTAATTTTATATTTCGCTATTTACTCTACGAAGTGTTAATTTACTATTAATTAACGTTTTCTGGGAGTTTGTTTTATAAACTCGGAAAATTTGTAACACCTAAATATATGTGAAAATAGCACTTTTAGGAAAATATTCCATCTAAATGTGTTTGGAAAGTCATTGGATCCCATTATATCCCGCCCTTAAAGATCATTCACTGTTGCCAGGAAACACCCTAAACGTGTGCATTGTGTATATTATTATTGTTCGTGATTCTTCTTAGAAATCCAATGGTCGTCAACAATGAGCTTCTTCCCACAAGTTACTATTTTCTGTAGAAATCCAATGTCGGGAGATTTTTGATCAATAACAACTTACTAGTAATTCAATTCCTGTCACACCCTAAATTTCGATCGGTCACGTCAGTAAACTACACTCGTCCTGCCGGGCTTATGCTTTACTTTTTTTTAATAATTGCTATAGCTCTTATGTTGAAGATAATAACATGCTTGTATGTTTATTTTATTTAGAAATATTTCAGGAGATTAAACTGAAATATCCATGAAATCATATTAAGAATTGTATGTTCCACTGGAGTACATCTCATTTGATGTAATTCAAATAAAATATTAATCTATTTCGAATAATTATTACTCTACTTTACATACGAACTGGCAAAAGTTATACATAATTTATTTTATACTTTATATAATTTTAATATTTCCTAAAATGAAAGAAGAATAACGTAATGAGAATCCATGCATACAATTAATATCCTCGATTTTACCTACTATTGTACGTGGGGCCTTACAACTTCACTCGAAATTTCTCGACTCCTTTTTTCTATTTTCAGTGCTTGGGGGTGGGGATAAACTTAATTAAACACAACCAAATAGGTACGTAATACTAATCCTAGATTCTTTCAATTGTTTTCTATGAACTATATTTAAAATCAATCCTTATTAACTAAATGATTTTGTATGATTCTCCACACAAATGTAGTTAACAATAAACGATATTAGCTATTTCATTATTAATTGCAATTAAATACTGTTCGTACAAATTATACAATTAAATCACTTTTAAGTGGACTGTCCTTAAGGTTATACTCATTACACTAACATTATACAATTTATGTTGAGTTTTATAATCTCAAAAGATATTTATAGCCATTATAACCTCACTACATATTTTAATATTACTATATATTTCTATTTTTACTACATTTTATTATTATATTTTTTAAGAATACAATTTATTCTTATAAATATTCTATATTATAGAATATATATATATATATATACATATATATATATATATATATATATATATATATATATATATATATATATATATATATATATATATATATAGGCCTATATAACAGCTAATAGACGTGATATTCTCTCGATCCCTCAACACCGTTTTAAAAGCTATCTAATAATTTCCATTTTTCTAAACGCGGCAACAGTAATTTTGTTTGAAATATCTAATTTTTTCCAGTGTTTGAAGCTAAAAGCATACATTTAATTAAAACGTAACTTTATTATTCTCCGATCGATTGAATTAAAATTTTGGTTCCTCTGAATACAAGCTGTCTTATCAATTATATGATTCTCATAAAGTTGTCAAATGACTTCAGTTACTGATGAAGTGGAATATACTACAACTTATCATCTGTCATCAACATAGAAGAAATATATATTGGGCTAATTAATTATACAGTAATCAAACATATTATGATCACTAATGCTCAAAGCCTAATTATATTTAGAACATTATTGAGTCAATATATACCATTGCTAACGCTATTTGAAAAACGTCGTAGGGAATGAAGCAGACAAAAAACGTTGAGATATGGTGTCAATAGAAGAGAATTATAGAGCAATATCGGTTCAGGTATTTTCACTATGTAATAAACCAGATAGATGTACGCTGGTATTCTTACTATATATCATGAGTTATTTTAGAAATTGAATATAAATTGATTTACTTGTCAAAAACTGAAGGAATTTGTTTGAATTATTTTAATTTGCCTGTAAAAAACTTAATGGACATCTAAGAATTCTTTACTCTAAAGAAAATTGGGTGTGAAAAGAGTACGTTTCTTATTTTTAAACTATTATTTTATTCCAAATGATTTTATTTGTGCACAGATAACAGTTTTGAAAAAAATTAAGAACTTTGTTTTAAAAAAGTATATATGTTAAATGATGATAAAATTTATGTTTAACCTAATAATTTCTACTGCATATCTTTAAAATGATACTCATAATAAAGTGTTTATTATTTTTACCCCAACAAAAAGAGAACGAATTACGTGTTATGATTTTAGGTTTGTGGGGGATATTGGTAAACACGTAAAGAAACAAAAATCTAATAGGCACAATTTACTTGAAAACAAATCCACCGAGCAACAATGATTCAGGAAAAAATTAGGTAATTAGGCAAAAAAAATCGCCATAAGTTATAATGCGAAAAACCCACGTCATATCAGTGGTAGCTAATTGACAAAATTTACGTATAAACCTTAGAATAAATGATTTTTTACCTAGAACTATTGGAATTGTACGAATATTTCGTGATCTATTCTTCCAGAATAGTAGTTCGTCTACTGTTTGTCTCTTGCAGTGTAGTAATATTTGAGGTCCATAAGGCACTGCTTTGGTATTGTAATATAGAGTTGTTTCTGATGACGTTTTCCGGAGTGAATCGAATTTTAAGAGCAGGTGCTTCTAAAAGCAACACAAAAATGCTTTCAGTATATTAGATGAAACAAGAACTATGTGCCATTACTCAGGATAAGGAGAGGTTGAATATGTTAACCATAAGAAGTAAAAGAAGCAGGTTTATTTTATTATAATATAATTAAATATTTTAAAGATAAACGATTATTTCCAGACGCAAACTTAATGGCAAGTCAATCTTCTGAATACAATTTACTCTTTAAGCTTAATTATCAAGGATCCAAAGCCCCTCAAAGGAACTTTGAAAAAGGATCAAATATTACCTTTTAAAATAACCTCTTGGACGTAATTAAAACAACAAATCAGTATCATGTAAAGAGAAAAAGTCTACATTCCATTGAAAAACCAATAAAACGGACCGATTCAACTATGTTAGGAAAACCCTCTCAATACTTAGTTTCTTCAAATGAGTGAGTGTCACACCGAATAAATGTGACAATCCTGAACCACTTTATTTAAATTAGAAGTCAACTCACAGAAACTGTAATAAAGATGAAGTGAGATGATGAGTGAATGACGAATAAAAGAAAATTTAATTATCTTGATAAATATTTGGAAACACCAGTAATCAAACCGAGGAATAAGAGTTAATAGAGAGAATGAGAAACTAATTAACTAATATCAATTTATATTTATCATTTATATATTACATGCAGCTCGATAGTCCCAACAGATCTATTTGTTATTAGATAAAGAACACAAATAAATAACGAAGAAATTTCTGTTATCTGCATGTTTATGATAACATAGACAAAGATTTTTTACTGTTCTCCTTGCCACACATACACTGTCTAACAAAACGTATCGAAAATTTTAAGACTTTTTCCGGAATTTTTAGGCTGTACTGCTACTGCACTCATACCTGATAGTTCAAAGAGCAAGATAATTTTCTGTTCTTATTGCCAGATGTCTTAAGATTCCTAGAGTTCTCCAGAATTGTATATGCCGTAGGTCTACTGCTGCTATTCCATAGTAAATACTCCAAAGAGCTAGGACGTATTTTGTATTGTTCCACAAATTTTCCTGGTAACAAAAACCAGGATGCTTCATATTTTTTCTACGATCAGTTATTTACGATTCAGAAAACAAAGATTTTTACTATTCTCTTCATTGATCTGTCTCTCTTTGCAAACGAACCGAATCGTATTACTTGTTTTCTTTAACAATAATAATGTTTCAATAACCACGGTGTCGGTCAAGTATGGGAGGTTAATTGTAAATAGATTCACGATGTTAAAAGATTTATATTTACATTGTTAAAAAAAAGTCTAGTTACAACTCAGCTTTATCTAATAGCTATAAAGGTTAGTCACCTTTGTCTTTATGTGATGTTATTTTTAGCAGATCTTAAAAGTAATGTATATAAAAATGCATCTTCATTAAAAACTTCAAACTTCCTTCTTGCGAGTTGTTCCTCTTTAGTTTAAAGCACTGTTTATTGAATTAAAAAATCTTAATAATAAAATTTGACTTTTAGATTTGGCACCTACTGTGATTTAATATTTTCACGCTTGTCTTTGACATAGAAAATAAATGTCTCTCCTTCGAAGAGTTAGGGACGTATTATGCTTCCAGGTTAATGCAGTGTATTGGTAAACACTAGAAGAATATATAATTTCATCGGAAAACTACAAAGCAGTAGCGATAATTTCGAAATAAATAAAATTCATCGACGGCAAACGTTCGTCATATGTTTAATTGTCAGAGACACAATTACGTCTGGCCTATGGCAGCTAATAAACGGGAGCTACTTAAAGCTGAAACGAACCTCCTACCTAGATTTATATCGGTCTAAGACTATTTCGTGATCGATTCTTTAACTCTTTCAGTGTATTCTCTTGCAGCGTAAACCTTAGTGATCTTTAGGGCTTATGTTTGAGAGAAACTCACAATCTAATGGACCTTATTATTCCTCCAGCTAAATTTGCAGGATTTTCTTCTCCAAGCAACGCTACTTTCATATACCGCATTCGTTGATTTTCTAATATAACCTACTGTCTTATGTCATTTTCTAGAAAGATAGAAGAATTTTGAAAGATGGTAAGCTTAAAAGCAACAAACTACCAGAAGTTTAGTTTGCACACGAACTATATGGTAATACATAGACTATTTAGTGGTCGGAAATGTAAAACATAAAGACAAAAAGAACCAGACCTATCTCTATAAGTAACATTGAAAAATAATTGAAGAAATCTGAATATTTCTGACAAAACTAAACGAGAAAACAGGAGTATTGAATATCTAAAGCGCCATTCACTCTATAAATCTCATTTTGAAGATACCATGGCCATCAAAAGAGAAAGTCAAAGTACTCTTTAGGAATATGATTCTTAAAGGACAACTCTTGGACTTGGTTCAAATATTAAAATCTTGTAAAAACACTGTAAGACTATGAACAAAACAATAAAATAGTTACGTTTATTGAGTTTAGTTATGTTAGAAAAATACTTTTTATACCAAGGTTCTTCATATATAACACCAAAAGTAAAGGTAATGCCCCAAAAACTTTATTTTAATGAAGCAACGCAAATTTGGAAAAAAAGGATATAGAAAATGAGACTGATAAGAGCAGATTTGGATGAAGATAAAGTGAGTGGAAGAATTAGGTGAAAATCAAAGAAACTGTATCATCCTGACAAGTGTTTGAAAACAGCAGTCGTTACCACAAGGAATAAGAGGTAAGACAGATCATAGGTAACAGAAAAACTAAATATAATTTATATGTAATTGACAAAGAAGATGTCGATTATGAAGGAGTGAATGAGAATGGGTGACTTGCAACAATATTGAAGCAATGTATTTTGAAAATTGACTTTAACCTAACTACTTCCCACTCCTTTGTTTTTAGCCCATTTTAGTTCCTTAAAAGTAACGTTTGCAATTCATTATATTTACCTTTCATAGTATCACCCACTCTAAACTAACTTGTTCACGCGCGGGCATTAAATGATTCTTTCTCATTGCCTTATATGTGATATTTAACTTATTTTCCAAATACATTTCTAAACGTTGTGTATTTAGATGCACAATTATTATTTCAAAATTGTAAAATACTAAACGTTTCATGATTTTTGAAATTCATTTAACTATGTATGGCATTAATAAGATTTAAAATGTTCTCATTTCTCATGACTATCTTCAGGTTCTAGGTGAAAAATGATGAGGAAGCTTAATGGATAATATATAATAAGAAATATAACACAAAGAAATATAAGTGTAAAACGATTAGCAAGAAAACAAATAAATAATGTTCAACAAACG
Source organism: Prosapia bicincta (assembly GCA_036971475.1). NCBI lineage: Eukaryota > Metazoa > Arthropoda > Insecta > Hemiptera > Cercopidae > Prosapia > Prosapia bicincta. The sequence continues at coordinate 8,076,425 of JBAIZL010000005.1, forward strand.
GATCAGCCAATTTCTAAAACTCAATTTAGGGATCGGAAACAGGCATAGAAACGAACACAAAATCTTTTAACATTTGTTGATTCCATCTTCGCGTGGGCTACTAGTAACCACTTAACACTTTTAAATGTTTTAAACTTGCCTATAGTAGCACTTACTTTGCTGTTGAGGACGGCCGTTTCGGGAGATGTGTCCCTTTGTCAACTCCCGAACACATCTCCCGAAACGGCCGTCCTCAACAAGCAAAGTAAGTGCTACTATATGCAAGTTTAAAACATTTAAAAGTGTTTAGTGAAAATCTTTTAAGTAAACTAAACTAGCAAATAAATTTACACAATAATCGAGGTGAACTATTATAAATGGATATTAACCCCTTACTGGTTTGTGACGACTATACGCGACACGAGCTGAATGCTGAAAAACGGCCGCTGCCGCGTATACACGTCGCATCAATGGCCTGATCGTATTTATTCCGTTTATGCCGCGTTTGCTCGACAAAGTTCATCCGAATGCCGCTAGATCGTGTGCATATATCTTCAAGCAAATATTTTGTAATATGGTACTATTTTTACCAATGTTTTTTTCGATTCAAGACGTTTGAATTGTCAGTTGCCAACGGTCAACCTGCTGTGCATTTGTGCTTGTCTATTCGTTTGCCATATTGTTTCATAGGGTTATTTATGCAATTTAATTATTTTTTGTATAGTGTAGTTAGTGTTTGAAGTTATTTATAGTAATATTGATATTTGTGTTTACTTTTTCAAGAGAGATATTTCTTGAACTTTGGCTTATTTATAGGTTATAAAGGTATTCATACATTCTATAAAATGGATGAATTTTTGAGTGACAGACAATTGCATGAATTGTTGTTAGAAAGTGCTTCTGATAGTGATTCAGAAGATGAAATAGATGATTTAGGGAAGGAAATTGAGATAGAAGACAATGGTCCTCTAGTATTAGGCCCTCAGGTGCAAAATCAAAACCCAGTAAATGCAGCTGCTGTCCTTCCAAATCTAAATAGCCTTGTTTGGGAAAACTACCACTCTGCTGGAAAAAAATTAACTGAAAACGTTTTCACTGGAGATCCAGGAATAAAGGTAACAATACAAAATCATAATGATCCATATGAACTATTCAAGTTATTTATCACAGATGAGTTGGTTGATATTATTGTGCAACAAACTAATAAATATGCGGAACAATTTTTACCCAATCGTCCTCTTCTACGCTTTTCTAGATTTCCTGCTTGGAAAGAAACAAACACCGACGAAATATTTATTTTATTGGCTGTGTATGTGCTGCTAGGTCTTATTTGGAAACCTGAAGTAGGAAAATATTATACAAACAAAAAATTGTTTTCCACCCCTGGTTTTACAAACCTCATCCCTCATAATAGATTAAAACTTTTGAACCGTTTCCTACACTTTGTGGACAACACTACCCCAGTCATGGAAAATAAAAAAATGTCTAAAATAAAGCCAGTTTTTTATTACATTACAAAAAATGTTAGCGAAGTTTATGTTCCTAGTCGCAATGTCTCAATAGATGAAAGCCTACTCTTGTGGAAAGGGTAGTTGATTTTCTTACAGTACATAAAAATCAAAAGAGCACGATTTGGAATTAAATCGTATATACTATCTGAGGCTAAAACAGGTTATATTTGGAAGGTAATAGTTTACACCGGAAAGGAAACTGAAATAGCCCAAAATACGCAACACCCTCATACAGTCAATGTAGTTCTGAAAGTAATGGAAGGTTAACTTGATCAAGGTTACTGTGTGTATACAGACAATTTTTATACCAGTCCAGAACTAGCACTTGTTCTAACTAGTAAAAAAACCGATATTGTTGGAACTGTCCGAAGCAATAGAAAAGGTTTTCCAAAAGATGCTGTAAAACACAAATTATCAAAAAATGAGTCACTTGCTGTTGTTAAAAAAGAAGGGAGGATTATAGAAAATCTTGTCATAAAATGTTTGTTTCCGTTTATCAAATATTGCAAACATTAAAACTACAATGAGTATAATAAAAAAACATGCAGAGGCATAATCAGGCAGCAAACAAGACAGAAAATTAATAATAAACAAGATACCCCCTGAGAAATGCACCTTATTGTTGCTTGCATTAGAGTAACATTTTCAAATGTACTTGCGTCTTTAATACTCATGCCACACAATAGTTTTCCTGGAGTGCCGCCAAGCCTGGTTATCATTAATATTTCCAATACTGTAAATGGCACCAACAATATGACTGTTCCAAAAAAATCTTCCAATAATGTATCTGTTTCTGGTTGTTTTAACGCTTGAAGAAAATCATTTTTAGGTAAAGATATAAGTATAACAATAACTAAAGGAAAGAGGAATATGATACAGTCAAGTATTGCTGCTACACTACGCCTTGTGAATCCTACATAATTTACTTTAACATTCGCTTCAGTACCCATACCCTCACCTAATATTATACTGATTAGTGTAAAAGCATGTTATTAAATAACCGTAGATATGCTAATTTTTATAACATTAGCTGTTTGTACACTCTTCGTAATTTATTTCCAGTGTCGGAGCTACTTGGATGGCAGGAAAAGGGACAATGGAATGACAGAAAAGTAGGCTACTTGAATAACATCGTAGAGGACACTGGAAGCAGACAACTAAAAATTTCAACTGGGTTTATAAGTTGGTACATCGCACTATGAAACCATACATCTTAGATATTGACATTCATGAACTACTACTTTATCATTCAGCTACAGTAACATATAAGGGTGAGCTATGATAGGTCTTTCTCAAGTACAGTTTCCTCGTAGTGGTTCCAGTAAAGTCAGAACTGCTCTCTATTTATCTTTTTATTATGCGTTAACTATAGCAACCATTCCTATTTCGATAGCAGTCAGCTTGGTATCTATCCTATATGACGCAGAAATCAAAACATTCCTTGGATATAAAAAAATAAAAGGTGGGGAGGAGATAAGTAAAAAAGAATATTGGAAAATATTTGGTCAAGGTAACATAATCAAGTCAAACTTAGTTTCATGTATTGCGGGACTAACAATTTATTATTTTTCTCTAAACCTTTAATATTAGCTTGGCTATTAGCACCAATACCATTGGCAATTGGAATAATCCTATTACAGCCTGAATCAAGACCAGCAAAGCTTAACCCCATAGCCTTACTTAAAGCTTCTTTAAAGCTACTTTCCAAAGGTTTATATGAGAATCTAATTGGTGCAAATAATAAGATAAGTGCTATGAAAGAACATATGATGCCTCATATGGCAAACGATAGCATTGTTAATAGTATTAATACACTCAAAGGTGAATATGATGAGAAGATACCAGAACCCAATGGTATTATACATAATGATGAATTTGTCAAGTTCGTTAAGTTTGTAGAAGGGGAAAAAGAGTTTGAAAACAATAATAAAAGAGACTTGATTAGTTTTCTTAAAGAATGGTACAATGATGATGGACAAGTTCATGTTTCTGGACTCACGGGAGGGCAAATTTTATACCTAGTCCTAAAGGCTTGTAATAGTGGAGATAGCGAATCAATTACAGCAAAGAGGCGGGAATTAGTAGAGTCTTTAAAGTATGTCATGAATTATGCTAAAGGAACAGTTGTTCCTGAAACATGCTTTACCGGCATTATTGGTGCAATGTTAAAGTCACTAGAGGGTATAGGACTAGATGTGCATGTATATTATCATATGGAAGAAACAGTAGGTTCACACGCAGTAGATGAGGCATGTGAGTTTATTAACCATCGGGTAGGCGCGCGGACTTTTGTAACGTTAATAGGCGCATGGGGTACATGTGTACCCCAAATTCTTATAATTTTTTTATAAAATGTATTTTTTTACATTGAGACAAAATAAACATCAGGAACGTGTTTATACACTACCACTGAACATAATCATTTATTTTTTTACATGTTTTTATAATTTTTTAATGGCCATAATGTTAAATTTTGAAAACTCGAGTTTTCCTAAATTGTGAAGTAAAAAAAATGTGTAACTTTACACATGTATAACTTTTTTTTCTCAAGGTAACAAATAATTTTAAACGGCGATTTTTATAGAATGTTTAATTACAAACACAAAAACATAAGATTTACGTGGAATAACTTATTCTGTGTATGTTAATTATTATAAAATAAAAAACTTGGACAAACTTTAATACATACGATACATACATTATTGCAACTTCTTTGATAGTTAATATGAATATTATCTCACTCTATTTTCTCACTCATGACCAGATAGCATGATTCAACTCCAGACCCTGTGCTGTTGTCCCAAATGTGCTTGGTTTTTTTCCTGTTGCTCCCTAATGTACCGGAAAGCATAAGAAGCCCTAGGAAGGCACGTATTTCTACCTCCTCCGTTTGTCTTGCATCCCTGTCCATTTCGAATCGTTCTTTGAGTAGGTCAATGTAAATATTAGTAGAGGTAACAATAATCCTTATTACTGTATCCATTATAAATGAATTAAAACAATCAATCAAAGAAAACTTTCCTCTAGAACTTCCCTAGGTCCTGGAAGCCTTACAACTATATTTTCCGCCCTCATTCTGACATTTCTTGGTAGAGGAGGATTTTTACGTCTTTTCATAACAATTTTATCTTTACCTCTTACGAAATATAGATGGGCTAGAGGAGTGTCATCATCATCTTCATCTTCAAACATTTCTTCATCAATAGTCACGTTGTCTAGGTCACGATGATCCCGTACCACGTATTCTGTATCTGAATCATAGATTTCTTCTTCGACGTTGACTTCCTCCCCATCATCACAATCATTTTCCACAATATTTTCTTCGTCACTAGACTCTAAATCTAAAAGTTCACTTATATACGCATCATCACACATACCCGGTCGATTTGCCATATTGAGACGTAGATAGCGCGCTGGGTGCAGTTGTACCCAAGACACTTTGACTAAGAATTACACACAGATTAACACACAGCAACGTCTGGCGCCCAACTGACCTTGTAGCCCGCCTACCGATTTGAAGGTACTAGACATCCCGCACCACCACCAAAGCTTGAAAAAAAGTTATAGGGGAAACAAAACCGTCTGGGGTAAAACTGTACCCCACGCGCCTACCCGAGGGTTAAGAAAGAGCTGAAAAAAAGATGAATCATCAAGAAATCCTCGATGCTTGGATCAAGTCAGATGACAACAGTAAACATATAATTTCTAACTTTATTCAAGAAATCACAATACCATTAATGAGAAAATTATTTAGCCTGGATTGTAGTGAGCAGAATGTAATAGAGACAGTAGAGCATCTTGAGAGCATCAATCTTGATATTGACGAAGATAAAGTAGCATCTAGCTTAAATGTTGATGGTGTAGAAAGAGTAGAGCGGCTTATAAACAAATAAACCATGTGCGTTAAATTAAGGGAGTATCGCCCAATATAGCAACATTTGAAGTTGTTTATTACACTTATTTTTTAGAAGGTTTTAATCTAAAATAGGATAATTTTTTTTAGAAGAATTCATAGCTTAATATCTAAAATAATGTCCTCCATTTTCTTTATGCTACTTTCCCATAACTTGATGCTTATGCTTCTTTGAACATTCCCTTGAGAGCCATAGATCTTATATGTTGAAATTAAGTCTTTATAAATATTAAGAAATAGTAATATAAAAATGTATAGATGAGGAGGAACCGTCATAGATCTTGGTCATAAGGACCGTATTGGAGCAAGGCTCTCCTGTTAACTTTCTAGTTCACATCTTTTCTACTCTTATTTCTTATTCCATGAAACCCAAAAAGCCTTCTATTTCCTACTCTTGCTTCCTTAATCCAGAATGATCGTACAAAAAACGCCAAAACCTTTGATGTGCAAAGTTTACCTAAAATCTGAAGCTAAAGTCTTCGGTTAGTTCTGCAGAATAAATTTCCTTGTTATCTTGACTATAAAAAGTAAATTCTTGATCATATAAGTTTAATATTGCAAAACCAAAGCCAAAAACGTTTCTAACTTCATGTGCTAAGTAACTTTTTCCGTTTGATCGGCTGAATTCTACATTTTGATAGATGGGTTTCTGATCTTGAGCATGCAGTAATGCACCACCGTTTCCGACTATAATCTGGTCTGGAACATTATCCATTAGTAGGATTTGAGCTATATGAATGTGACCAGAGACTATGGCACTGACGTTACTCGGAAATTTATCCCCAAAAGCTTCAAACTGTGTTAGATTGCCATGACTTTTTAATGTCAGAAGTTTTTTTTCTGGAGATCTCCAAAGCAGTTTGTGAGTTAAAAACTATGTGGGTTTGTCAGAACTACTTTGTGTTAATTTATCAAATTGTTTTTAAAAGTATCAATTGTGCTTTGATTTGTAAAAATATCCTCACCAGACGAAGAGTCGAAAATAAAAAAATTCATCGGTCCAGTATCTAGGGACCAACTGGGAACAAAACTTTCGCATTTTTCAGATGAAAGAGGGTATGGGTCTACGTATGTTCTATTACAATCTTCATGGTTTCCTCTAACAAAAAGAAAGGAAAATTGTAGTAAAATATCCTTTGCGGGTTCAAACCAATCTGCGTACCAGGCTTCTTTATTGTACCCGTGGATATCGCCGCACTTTTTTGTATTTCTACATTTTGCTTTTCTATAATGATAGTCACCAATATGAATAGTTAAGTCTGGTTTGTAAAGAGCAATAGAATCTAAATTTTTGTTAAAGCCAGCTATCTAAGTAATTACATTCATGTTGAAATAATTCATTTATTCTGCAGCCTGTATCACCAATAAAAGCAATTTTGCTAATATTTTCTGGTAATATGGGAATCTGTATATTGTCAATACTATTGTTTTTAGCACTTGATTCTACTGTCAGTTCACAAACTGTTTCGGTATTGCTAATTGAGCTGCGACTCAGCATTTCTACTTCCTCGCCGTCGACGTAAGCAAAGGGACACGTATCGTTGTCTATAATTGCACGTTCGCTTAATTTATTTTCTGGAATAACTTGAGACCACGTGTATAATATCTGTGCATGGACAGGATGAAAGTTGGTTATAAGGGATAAAGCTAAAAGAATGAAGATGTTAGCTATATTCATTTATATAAAAATCTAGTTAACATGAGTAATATAATCATCTTAAATAGTTGAACTTTATAATAACGAAATTCATCATTTTATTATATAGACAGTTTTTAAATTATCCTAGTATCGGATTGACAGTTTAGATGAAAAATTCTAAAATTATTGAGTAATTTAAAATAATTTTATAAAAACTAGAATAAAGTGCGGTCGTGGTGGAATTGGTAGACACGCAGCGTTGAGGTCGCTGTGGCTCATAGGGCCTTGGAAGTTCAAGTCTTCTCGTCCGCACCAGTTGTTGTTTGTATGGGTAAAATGTTTATAGAAAATCGAAATAAAAATAAAGTTGAAAGAGCCATCAGCGAAATTAGGCGTGGTCTGCCAATTGTAATATATGGTGAAAGTGATTATCTACTGTTTGCTGCTGCCTAGACTTTAGAGTGGGATTCATTCGATCAGTATAAGCTTATATCAGACAATATATATATATATATATATATATATATATATATATATATATTTATTTATTTATATATATATATAATTATTTATTTATATATATATATATATATATATATATATATATATATATATATCACTTTAACTTCAAGTAAGGTGCAGTATACGTCTAAAAGTGAAAAAAGTGGCAGAAAACGCTTATCGGTAAACGACTTTGATGAGCTGCTTCACTTAGTAAGCTGTTCAGTAGAAAATAACACGAAAGAGTTGCAATGCTCAAAGACAATAGATGAATATGCTACCACTTTGCTTAGATTCTCAGAATTACTGCCATACGCTTTGGTGGTTGATATGGCTTTTAGGGATAAAAATGAGATGTGGGATTGGTGTGAGAAAATGACCTTATTGCGCTGGACATATTATACGTAAATCATTATCAACAAAATCATAATGTATATGAGGTGTGCAACATCTCTATTTTTTAAACAGACTCAGGTAGTAAATATCATATGTTATAGAACTAAGAATGGCGGGAAGGAACATTATGCAATTATTATTGGCAGTCCAGGTGAAAGTGGGGAACCATTAGTGATAACTCATTCTTCATGCTATACAGGCGACTTTTTAGAAAGCTTATGGTGTGATTGCAGAAGTCAGTTACATCAAGCGATCCAAATAATAGCTGATTCTGGAGGTGGCATTATATTATACCTGATGCAAGATGGGAGAGGTATTGGTTTAACAAATAAGTTAAGGGCATATGATATGCAAAGGAAATATAATCCCGATACTGTGGATGCATATAGAATATTAGGTTTTGAAGATGACGAGAGAAGTTTTGTTGTTGCGGTTGAAATACTCAAGAAATTAGATAACAAAAAGATTCAATTACTTACAAATAACGGTAGGAAATTATCGGAGTTGAAAAACAATGGTATAGAGGTTACAAAGTGTTTACCACTCATTATGGAACGTAATAAGTATAATGATTCATATATGGAGACAAAGTTTAGCAAGCTAGGCCACAAATAAAGGGTTTTTTAGCTTTTTTGCTGTACTATGTTTGATTTACTATGTTCATTAATATGGGTTGAGATTTTAAGAATATTAAGATGCTAAAACTTTTCAAACAAGAAAAAAATAATAAGCCGTTGGACAAAGATATAAATTGGAATTCAAGCCGCTATGGCATGGTTATTGCTCAGAGAAATACTTTGCTTTTGTTTACATTATTATTATTGTTGGCAATTTCTGTAAGTATATTAACTATATTTAAGATTAGCGCTAGTAGCACTATTGAACCATTCGTTATAGTAATTGAAAAAAAATCGGGGATAGTACAATTGCTTGATCCTGTTACAGTAAAACAATATTCTGCAGATGAAGTGCTGAACAATCATTTTATTGCAGAATATATAAAATCAAGGGAGGTTTTTGATCCATATAACTACAATTATAACTATTACACGAAGGTAAGATTATTTTCCTCACCTGGTGTGTATAATGAGTATAGAAATTATATTAGACTGCAAAACTTGGATGACCTTTTTAATTTATATTCAGACTTTGTTAGAAATGAGTTTAAGATCCGCTCAATCCAGAAATTATATAATGATACTTTTCAGGTAAGGTTTGCTGTGGAATTTACACGAAAAGATGGGAGTTCTACAAGATAGTTATCATGTCATATAGGTATGCATCACTTGAAATGAATGATAAGCAAAGATATGTTAATCCGTTGCGATTTCAGGTTACTTCTTATAAGGTAGACGATGAATATGTGTAGAACATTATTATTTTTAGCTTTACTGATAAGCAGCGGTTCGAACGCATCAGTTAATTACAGTAAGCCTATTTCTATAGACAGTAGAATAAAAACTTTTGTGTATAGTCCTGTATTCACAGTTGTTTTCAGTCAAGGTTACTATTCTTATATTGGATTTGCAGAAGGAGAAAAAGTTAACAATATTGCTGTTGGCGATGCATCAAGTTGGAAAATTAGCCCTTATGACAATAAGTTACTTATCATGCCATTTGAAGTTAGTGTTCGCACTAACATGATTATTATGACCACAAAAAAAAAAAATACATTTTTGATTTTGCCACGATTATTCTGCTGTTGATTTGATGTTGATTTAGATGAAGTATCAACGCCTACTCAGATGCAATATGTTGTAGAGAAGCCAGAAAGAGTAATACAGGAAAATGGTACGAGATACAATTATACATATATCGATGAAGGTGTCAGCACTGATATAATACCGATTGAACTGTTTGATGATGGCTATCTAACCTACTGTAAATTTAGTAATAGTAATAAAATACCTAAGATTTTTGCAGAAGAGAATAAAACTAAGTTAACTTGTAAAAGACTACTGTTTGATGATTATGTTATAATAAAAGGAGTGCATAAGAAGTTGTTCATGCGGTATGAGAATGATGAAGTTGAAATTATAAATAGGTCACTTTAACTGTGGTACATGCAATATGAGTAAAGAGAAGCATAACAATTCGGAAAATGAGTCAGAAATAGAAAGTAAGGTAGTAACAGTTGGCTCTAATCGAGGCCATAGAGCATTAATGGTCGTTATTTTAGTGCTTATAGTTGGTGGAGTATATTATTTCTATTTTAGCCCTACTTCTGATGAAGAGGGTGTGGAAGTCATTAGAAAAAAAGAACCAAAGCAGAATGTTCAAGATTTGAAAGAAAAGTTAGAAAAAGTTCCGGATGATACGATAGTTGTGACTGGCATATTTGTGTTTAAAGTAAAACGCTATGTAGATGAGATGAAAAGATCTGCTCCAAATCTTTATAATTTATGTTGTGCAGATGTGCAACATTCCACATCACAAGAAAGATTTCTGTATTTAAAACAACGGAATTTTGCAGGAATTGAAGGCACATCTATTGATTACTTGATGAAGGAAAAAGCGAAAAACGTTGCAATGATAGAGGCTAATTTTGGTTGGATAGATGTTGGAACTTGGAATTCAGTTTTAGAATTAAGTAGAAGATTTAGTAAAGAACTGTGTCATTCCAGCATGTAAGTGGGAAAAAAGAGCCAGTTTTGAAAACAGAAAGTGCTACACCAAGTAGAGTTTATAAACAGCCAAATAAGAGCCTAATATCATTCATTAGTAGAGTTAAGGAAGCGAAGCCAATAAGGAAAGAAGTCAAGCCATGGTGATTTTATAGTATAGCATAAAGGGCGAAAATTTCGTATAAAATATCTCTTTATAAATCCATTGAGCTGCACTTCCAAGCAATTCCACCACTATAGAGATGAATACCATATAGTGCTGTCAGGAGTTAGATATGTAAATTTAATGAGCAAAACACGTGCTATGGCGGCAAATCATTTGGTAGAGATTCCAAGAGGGATTCCCATAGGATTGGAAATAGAAGCCCAAACTTTCCACTTGAGATAGTTGAATTTCAAATAGGAGAGCTTTTATCTGATAATGATATAGTAAGGTTGGATGACGTATATGGAAGATTCTGAAATGCACAACTGTATGATTTGAAAAACAGAACTAAAAAATTACTTGACAACTCCCGCCCACCCCGCTATCATAATACTGAAGCTAATTGGTTAACTTCGCAATCTCTGCAGCGGATTAAAATGACAAGAAAAAACTTGTATTTGGTGTACTATTAATTAATTTTTTGCACTATGTGTGCCGTATGTCTTTGTAAAATTTCTAGGTTTTTACCTATACAAGCTGAAACGGGCTTATAAAGCGTTTAAGACATCACCCAACGCCAAATTTTTAAAATAGAGAGGGAATAACTAGCTAGCACGGGTTTTCTTTGCCTTTTTTCTGCTTAGTAAATTTTTTTAACATTTGAGCTAAGGTTATTGCGTCTAAAAGCAGATAAACTGCAGTGTTTAAGGCTTAAAAACGCCAATACAGAAAATAAATATTGACCGGAGGTTCTTTTGCCTTTTTTTCTGCCTGGTAAATTTCTTAAATATTTTTTCAAGCTACAAGTGTCTGTTGAGTGACAGGATGGAAAACATAAATATTTTAAAATTCATTGAATTATGCCTTCAAACGGTAGTGCCGGGGTGTGAGTTTCACTGATTGGAGTATAAAAATTACCGTAATTCTTCTCTACTATTTCTAAATAAATTAACACCAATTCTTTGATATATATTGCTAAAAAATTTAAACAAAACAAGCATTTTTAGCAGCTAGAAGGTATTCTAGTGAGAATTATTTTTTTTGAATCTGATGGATTACATCCTGGCAGTAACAACCCATACCATCTGGATAAGGTTACTCATTCACAATCAATTACCAGAATTATTTATCTCACCATTACAAAACATACTATCTTATTTTTCTTTCTTTTTGCTGCTGATTACATAAATTCGCTCCATAGAAGTAGATACAGTTTTTGCAGTTGACAGTAGTCTCAGTTAACTTTATAGACGCACTTCTTTCAAAACTTCTGTCTTTTATAGCTTGCAGGACGCTTTTTCCTCCTAAACGGGAGTTCTTCACTAAGTTTGTTTGATCTTTTAATTCGTTAAACTTTGCTCTGTTTTTCTCATCAATTTCTACTTTTATTTTATTACTATTTTCATCAGGACTTAAGTAAATACTAATCTGCCCTACCTCAGTATTAAAAGACATTTTAATACTACATCTTTCAACATTTGTATAGTTTTTCTTTTTTCCTGTGTTATCAACTTCTACTATACTCTTCCCTATGTGAAATATGTGACATCTTAAATCTAAATCTTCTTTTATCCTTGGGTTATCTACAATCTTTGAAACATCAATAATACCATCTTGCGAATACCTCACATAAAAATATGTGTTATCTATTTCTATGTTTAAAACTTCACCTTGAGTATTACCATTTATAACACCTTCACGTGCTAAGCTTTTTAACTCTTCATGAATTATGTTACATTCTAAAGAAGCCTCAGCACTGAACTTAAGGACTACACGCGGTAATTTACTATCATAAAAAAGATTGTATTCTACTTTTCCACCCCTTAGCAGTAAATTATCCACGATATTATGTACGATCTTTGCATTTTCTTTATCACTCGTTAATACATTTGGCACGCGCTCATGAGAAGCAATATCTGCTATTTTCCTAAACACCAAATCTGTTTTAACGTGCTTACAACCATTTAATATTATTCCTTTTTTTAAGTATTTCTTTGTTATATTCAATATGCACCTTAAAGCATTGCTTATGGGACTATTACCTTCACAACATTTATCGTTTTCGACCTGTACACTAGATAGATCTTTATGAAATTCGCTAATTAGACCTTCCTCACTTTCAGTTAATGGAAGACCTAGATTCATTAAAATTGAACCTCCTGGGTATTAACAACTGTTTTTTATCTCTGTTGATTGAATTTCACTTCTTTTATCTTTCAATTGATTATTTGGTTCTGCTATCTGATAGTAATAAAACTAAAAATCAATATATAATTGTTCTTAGTGGCCTGTCTGAAGTTACCACTTTTAGGGTTGATGTATTTCGATGCATTGCTTTCCTATTCTTTGTTGTGATATTAGTCTTATTATCTGATAGCATTAAAACTAAAAACCAATATATTTGTTCTTAGTCGCCTGTCTCATGTTACAACTGTTAGGGTGGATGCACTTCTATCCAATGCTTTCCTATTCTTTGTTGTGATATTAGTCTTATTATTTGATAGCATTAAAACTAAAAACCAATATATTTGTTCTTAGTCGCCTGTCTGATGTTTCCACTTTTAGGGTGGATGCATCCAATGCTTTCCTATTCTTTGTTGTGATATTAGTCTTAATTTCTGATAGCTTTTAAACTAAAAACCAATATATTTGTTCTTAGTCGCCTGTCTGATGTTACCACTTTTAAGGTTGAAGCATTGCGATCCAACGCTTTCCTACTCTTTGTAGTGATATTAGTCTTATTTATCTGATAGCATTAAAACTAAAAATCAATATATATTTGTTCTTAGTGGCCTGTCTGAAGTTACCACTTATAGGGTTGATGTATTTCGTTCCATTGCATTCCTATTCTTTGTTGTGATATTAGTCTTATTATCTGATAACATTAAAACTAAAAAGCAATATATTTGTTCTTAGTCGAATGACTGATGTTACCACTTTTAGGGTTGATGCACTGCGATCCAATGCTTTCCTATTCCTTGTTGTGATATTAGTCTTATTATCTGATAGCATTAAAACTAAAAAGCAATATATTTGTTCTTAGTCGCCTGACTGAGGTTACAACTTTTAGGGATGATGTATTTCGATCCAATGCTCTCCTATTCTTTTTTGTGATATTAGTCTTATTTTCTGATAGCAATAAAACTAAAAATCAATATATTTGTTCTTAGTCGCCTGTCTGATGTTACCACTTTTAGGGTTGATGCACTTCTTTCAAATGCTTTCCTATTCTTTGTTGTGATATTAGTCTTATGATCTGATAGCATTAAAACTAAAAACCAATATATTTGTTCTTAGTCGCCTGTCTGATGTTACCACTTCTAGGTTGATGCACTTCTTTCAAATGCTTTCCTAAACTTTGTTGTGATATTAGTCTTATAATCTGATAGCAATAAAACTGAAGATCAATATATTTGTTCTTAGTCGCCTGTATGATATTACCACTTTTAGGGTGGATGCACTTCGATCCAATGCTTTCATAGTCCTTGTTGTGATATTAGTCTTATTATCTGTAAGCATTAAAAATAAAACCAATATATTTGTTCTTAGTCGCCTGTCTGATGCTACCACTTTTAGGGTTGATGCACTGCGATTAAATGCTTTCCTATTCCTTGTTGTGATATTAGTCTTATTATCTGATAGCATTAAAACTAAAAAGCAATATATTTGTTCTTAGTCGCCTGACTGATGTTACAACTTTTAGGGATGATGTATTTCGATCCAATGCTCTCCTATTCTTTTTTGTGATATTAGTCTTATTTTCTGATAGCAATAAAACTAAAAATCAATATATTTGTTCATAGTCGCCTGTCTGATGTTACCACTTTTAGGGTTGATGCACTTCTTTCAAATGTTTTCCTATTCTTTATTGTGATATTAGTCTTATGATCTAATAGCATTAAAACTAAAAACCAATATATTTGTTCTTAGTCGCCTGTCTGTTATTACCACTTTTAGGGTGGATGCACTTCGATCCAATGCTTTCTAGTCCTTATTGTGATATTAGTCTTATTATCTGTAAGCATTAAAACTAAAAACCAATATATTTGTTCTTAGTCGCCTGTCTGATGTTACAACTTTTAGGGTTGATGCATTTCGATCCAACGCTTTCCTATTCTTTGTAGTGATATTAATCTTATTATCTGATTGCATTAAAACTAAAAATCTATATATATTTGATCTTAGTGGCCTGTCTGAAATTACCACTTTTAGGGTTGATGTATTTCGATCCATTGCTTTTCTATTCTTTGTAGTGATATTAGTCTTATTATCTGATAGCAATAAAACTGAAGACCAATATATTTGTTCTTAGTCGCATGTCTGATGTTACCACTTTTAGGGTTGATGCACATCTATCCTATGCCTTCCTATTCTTTGTTGTGATATTAGTCTTATTATCTGTAAGCATTAAAACTAAAAACCAATATATTTGTTCTTAGTCACCTGTATGATGTTACCACTTTTAGGTTTCATGCACTTCTATCAAATGCTTTCCTATTCCTTTTTGTGATAATAGTCTTATTATCTGATAGCATTAAAACTAAAAACCAATATACTTGTTCTTAGTCGTCTGTCTGATGTTACCACTTTTAGGGTGGATGCACTTCTATCAAATGCTTTCCTATTCTTTGTTGTGATATTAGTCTTATTATCTGATAGCATTAAAACTAAAAAACAATATATTTGTTCTTATTCACTTGCTGATGTTACTACTTTTGGGGTTGATGCACTCGATCCAACGCTTTCCTATTCGATTTTGTGATATTCGCCTTATTATCTGATAGTAATAAAACTAAAATTCAATATATATTTGTTCTTAGTGGCCAGTCTGAAGTTACAACTTTTAGGGTTGATGTATTTCGAACCATTGCTTTCCTATTCTTTGTTGTGATATTAGTCTTATTATCTGATAGCATTAAAACTGAAGACCAATATATTTGTTCTTAGTCGCCTGTCTGATGTTACCTTTTTTAGGGATGATGTATTTCGATCCAATGCTTTCCTATTCTTTTTTGTGATATTAGTCTTATTTTCTGATAGCAATAAAACTAAAAATCAATATATTTGTACTTAGTCGCCTGTCTGATGTTACCACTTTTAGGGTTGATGCACTTCTTTCAAATGCTTTCCTATTTTTGATTGTGATATTAGTCTTAATATCTGATAGCATTAAAACTAAAAACCAATATATTTGTTCTTAGTCGCCTGTCTGATGTTACAACTTTTTGGGTTGATGCACTTCTATCCAATGCTTTCCTATTATTTTGTGATATTAGCCTTATTATCTGATAGCATTAAAACTAAAAACCAATATATTTGTTCTTAGTCGCCTGTCTCATGTTACAACTTTTAGGGTGGATGCACTTCTATCCAATGATTTTCTATTCTTTGTTGTGATATTAGTCTTATTATCTGATAGTAATAAAACTAAAAATCAATATATATTTGTTCTTAGTGGCCTGTCTGAAGTTACCACTTTTAAGGTTGATGTATTTCGATCCATTGCTTACCTATTCTTTGTTGTGATATTAGTCTTATTATCTGATAGCAATAAAACTGAAGACCAATATATTTGTTCTTAGTCGCCTGTCTGATGTTACCACTTTTAGGGTTGATGCACTTCTATCCTATGCCTTCATATTCTTTGTTGTGATATTAGTCTTATTATCTGATAGCAATAAAACTAAAAAGCAATATGTTTGGTCTTAGTGGCCTGTCTGATGTTACCACTATTAGGGATGATGTATTTCGATCCAATGCTTTCCTTTTCTTTTTTGTGATATTAGTCTCATTTTCTGATAGCAATAAAACTAAAAACCAATATATTTGTTCTTAGTCGCCTGACTGATGTTACCACTTATAGGGTTGATGCACTTCTATCCAATGCTTTCCTATTCTTTGTTGTAATATTAGTCTTAATATCTGATAGCATTAAAAATAAAAACCAATATATTTGTTCTTAGTCGCCTGTCTGATGTTACCAATTTTTGGGTTGTTGAACTTCGATCCAATGCTTTCCTATTCTTTGTTGTGATATTAGCCTTAATATCTGATAGCATTAAAACTAAAAACCAATATATTTGTTCTTAGTCGCCTGTCTGATGTTACATGTTATCACTTTTAGGGTTGATGCATTTCGATCCAACGCTTTCCTATTCTTTGTAGTGATATTAGTCTTATTATCTGATACCATTAAAACTAAAAACCAATATATATTTGTTCTTAGTGGCCTGTCTGAAGTTACCACTTTTAGGGTTGATGTATTTCGTTCCGTTGCTTTAATATTTTTGTTGTGATATTAGTCTTATTATCTGATAGTAATAAAACTAAAAATCAATATATATTTGTTCTTAGTGGCCTGTCTGAAGATACCACTTTTAGGGTTGATTTATTTCGATCCATTGCTTTCCTATTCTTTTTTGTGATATTAGTCTTATTATCTGATAGCAATAAAACTGAAGACCAATATATTTGTTCTTAGTCGCCTGTCTGATGTTACCACTTTTAGGGTTGATGCACTTCTATCCTATGCCTTCATATTTTTTGTTGTGATATTAGTCTTATTATCTGAAAGCAATTATACTAAAAAGCAATATATTAGGTCTTAGTGGCCTGTCTGATGTTACCACATTTAGGGATGATGTATTTCGATCCAATGCTTTCCTATTATTTTTTGTGATATTAGTCTCATTTTCTGATAGCAATAAAACTAAAAAGCAATATATTTGTTCTTAGTCGCCTGACTGATGTTACCACTTTTATCCAATGCACTTCTATCCAATGCTTTCCTATTCTTTGTTGTGATATTAGTCTTATTATCTGATAGCATTAAAACTAAAAATCAATATATATTTGTTCTTAGTGGCCTGTCTGATGTTACACATTTTTGGGTTGTTGAACTTCGATCCAATGCTTTCCTATTCTTTGTTGTGATATTAGCCTTAATATCTGATAGCATTAAAACTAAAAACCAATATATTTGTTCTTAGTCGCCTGTCTGATGTTACATGTTATCACTTTTAGGGTTGATGCATTTCGATCCAACGCTTTCCTATTCTTTGTAGTGATATTAGTCTTATTATCTGATACCATTAAAACTAAAAACCAATATATATTTGTTCTTAGTGGCCTGTCTGAAGTTACCACTTTTAGGGTTGATGTATTTCGTTCCATTGCTTTAATATTTTTGTTGTGATATTAGTCTTATTATCTGATAGTAATAAAACTAAAAATCAATATATATTTGTTCTTAGTGGCCTGTCTGAAGATACCACTTTTAGGGTTGATTTATTTCGATCCATTGCTTTCCTATTCTTTTTTGTGATATTAGTCTTATTATCTGATAGCAATAAAACTGAAGACCAATATATTTGTTCTTAGTCGCCTGTCTGATGTTACCACTTTTAGGGTTGATGCACTTCTTTCAAATGTTTTCCTATTCTCTATTGTGATATTAGTCTTATGATCTGATGGCATTAAAACTGAAAAAACCAATATATTTGTTCTTAGTCGCCTGTCTGATATTACCACTTTTAGGGTGGATGCACTTCGATCCAATGCTTTCTAATCCTTATTGTGATATTAGTCTTATTATCTGTAAGCATTAAAACTAAAAACCAATATATTTGTTCTTAGTCGCCTGTCTGATGTTACCACTTTTAGGGTTGATGCAATGCGATTAAATGCTTTCCTATTCCTTGTTGTGATATTAGTCTTATTATCTGATAGCATTAAAACTAAAAGGCAATATATTTGTTCATAGTCGCGTGACTAATGTTACCACTTTTAGGTTTGATGCACTTCTATCCATTGCTTTCCTATTCTTTGTAGTGATATTAGTCATATTATCTAATAGCAATAAAACTGAAGACCAATATATTTGTTCTTAGTCGCATGTCTGATGTTACCACTTTTAGGGTTGATGCACTTCTATCCTATGCCTTCCTATTCTTTGTTGTGATATTAGTCTTATTATCTGTAAGCATTAAAACTAAAAACCAATATATTTGTTCTTAGTCACCTGTATGATGTTACCACTTTTAGGTTTCATGCACTTCTATCAAATGCTTTCCTATTCCTTTTTGTGATAATAGTCTTATTATCTGATAGCATTAAAACTAAAAACCAATATATTTGTTCTTAGTCGCCTGTCTGATGTTACCACTTTTAGGGTGGATGCACTTCTATCCAATGCTTACCTATTCTTTGTTGTGATAATAGTCTTATTATCTGATAGCATTAAAACTAAAAAACAATATATTTGTTCTTATTCACCTGCTGATGTTACTACTTTTGGGGTTGATGCACTCGATCCAACGCTTTCCTATTCTATTTTGTGATATTAGCCTTATTATCTGATAGTAATAAAACTAAAAATCAATATATATTTGTTCTTAGTGGCCAGTCTGAATTTACATCTTTTAGGGTTGATGTATTTCGATCCATTGCTTTCCTATTCTTTGTTGTGATATTAGTCTTATTATCTGATAGCATTAAAACTGAAGACCAATATATTTGTTCTTAGTCACCTGTCTGATGTTACCTTTTTTAGGGATGATGTATTTCGATCCAATGCTTTCCTATTCTTTTTTGTGATATTAGTCTTATTTTCCGATAGCAATAAAACTAAAAATCAATATATTTGTTCTTAGTCGCCTGTCTGATGTTACCAATTTTAGGGTTGATGCACTTCTTTCAAATGCTTTCCTATTTTTTATTGTGATATTAGTCTTAATATCTGATAGCATTAAAACTAAAAACCAATATATTTGTTCTTAGTCGCCTGTCTGATGTTACCACTTTTAGGGTTTATGCACTGCGATCCAATGTTTTCCTTCTCCTTGTTGTGATATTATCCCTATTATCTGATAGCATTAAAACTAAAAACTAATATATTTGTTCTTAGTCGCCTGTCTGATGTTACAACTTTTTGGGTTGATGCAATTCTATCCAATGCTTTCCTATTATTTTGTGATATTAGCCTTATTATCTGATAGCATTAAAACTAAAAACCAATATATTTGTTCTTAGTCGCCTGTCTCATGTTACAACTTTTAGGGTGGATGCACTTCTATCCAATGCTTTCCTATTCTTTGTTGTGATATTAGTCTTATTATCTGATAGCATTAAAACTAAAAACCAATATATTTGTTCTTAGTCGCCTGTCTGATGTTACAACTTTTTGGGTTGATGCACTTCTATCCAATGCTTTCCTATTATTTTGTGATATTAGCCTTATTATCTGATAGCATTAAAACTAAAAACCAATATATTTGTTCTTAGTCGCCTGTCTCATGTTACAACTTTTAGGGTGGATGCACTTCTATCCAATGATTTTCTATTCTTTGTTGTGATATTAGTCTTATTATCTGATAGTAATAAAACTAAAAATCAATATATATTTGTTCTTAGTGGCCTGTCTGAAGTTACCACTTTTAAGGTTGATGTATTTCGATCCATTGCTTACCTATTCTTTGTTGTGATATTAGTCTTATTATCTGATAGCAATAAAACTGAAGACCAATATATTTGTTCTTAGTCACCTGTCTGATGTTACCTTTTTTAGGGATGATGTATTTCGATCCAATGCTTTCCTATTCTTTTTTGTGATATTAGTCTCATTTTCTGATAGCAAAAAAACTAAAAAGCAATATATTTGTTCTTAGTCGCCTGACTGATGTTACCACTTTTATCCAATGCACTTCTATCCAATGCTTTCCTATTCTTTGTTGTGATATTAGCCTTAATATCTGATAGCATTAAAACTAAAAACCAATATATTTGTTCTTAGTCGCCTGTCTGATGTTACCACTTTTAGGGTTGATGCACTTCTTTCAAATGCTTTCCTATTCTTTATTGTGATATTAGTCTTATGATATGATAGCATTAAAACTAAAAACCAATATATTTGTTCTTAGTCGCCTGTCTGATGTTTCCACTTTTAGGGTGGATGCATCCAATGCTTTCCTATTCTTTGTTGTGATATTAGTCTTATTATCTGATTGCATTAAAACTAAAAATCAATATATATTTGTTCTTAGTGGCCTGTCTGAAGTTACCACTTACAGGGTTAATGTATTTCGTTCCATTGCATTCCTATTTTTTTTTTGTGATATTAGTCTTAATATCTGATAGCATTAAAACTAAAAAGCAATATATTTGTTCTTAGTCGAATGACTGATGTTACCACTTTTAGGGTTGATGCACTGCGATCCAATGCTTTCCTATTCCCTGTTGTGATATTAGTCTTATTATCTGATAGCACTAAAACTAAAAAGCAATATATTTGTTCTTAGTCGCCTGACTGATGTTACAACTTTTAGGGATGATGTATTTCGATCCAATGGTCTCCTATTCTTTTTTGTGATATTAGTCTTATTTTCTGATAGCAATAAAACTAAAAATCAATATATTTGTTCTTAGTCGCCTGTCTGATGTTACCACTTTCAGGGTTGATGCACTTCTTTCAAATGCTTTCCTATTCTTTGTTGTGATATTAGTCTTATGATCTGATAGTATTAAAACTAAAAACCAATATATTTGTTCTTAGTCGCCTGTCTGATGTTACCACTTCTAGGTTGATGCACTTCTTTCAAATGCTTTCCTATTCTTTGTTGTGATATTAGTCTTATAATCTGAAAGCAATAAAACTGAAGATCAATATATTTGTTCTTAGTCGCCTGTCTGATATTACCACTTTTAGGGGGGATGCACTTCGATCCAATGCTTTCATAGTCCTTGTTGTGATATTAGTCTTATTATCTGTAAGCATTAAAAATAAAACCAATATATTTGTTCTTAGTCGCCTGTCTGATGTTACCACTTTTAGGGTTGATGCACTGCGATTAAATGCTTTCCTATTCCTTGGTGTGATATTAGTCTTATTATCTGATAGCATTAAAACTAAAAAGCAATATATTTGTTCTTAGTCGCCTGACTGATGCTACAACTCTTAGGGATGATGTATTTCGATCCAATGCTCTCTTATTCTTTTTTGTGATATTAGTCCTATTTTCTGATAGCAATAAAACTAAAAATCAATATATTTGTTCATAGTCGCCTGTCTGATGTTACCACTTTTAGGGTTGATGCACTTCTTTCAAATGTTTTCCTATTCTCTATTGTGATATTAGTCTTATGATCTGATGGCATTAAAACTGAAAAAACCAATATATTTGTTCTTAGTCGCCTGTCTGATATTACCACTTTTAGGGTGGATGCACTTCGATCCAATGCTTTCTAATCCTTATTGTGATATTAGTCTTATTATCTGTAAGCATTAAAACTAAAAACCAATATATTTGTTCTTAGTCGCCTGTCTGATGTTACCACTTTTAGGGTTGATGCAATGCGATTAAATGCTTTCCTATTCCTTGTTGTGATATTAGTCTTATTATCTGATAGCATTAAAACTAAAAGGCAATATATTTGTTCATAGTCGCGTGACTAATGTTACCACTTTTAGGTTTGATGCACTTCTATCCATTGCTTTCCTATTCTTTGTAGTGATATTAGTCATATTATCTAATAGCAATAAAACTGAAGACCAATATATTTGTTCTTAGTCGCATGTCTGATGTTACCACTTTTAGGGTTGATGCACTTCTATCCTATGCCTTCCTATTCTTTGTTGTGATATTAGTCTTATTATCTGTAAGCATTAAAACTAAAAACCAATATATTTGTTCTTAGTCACCTGTATGATGTTACCACTTTTAGGTTTCATGCACTTCTATCAAATGCTTTCCTATTCTTTTTTGTGATAATAGTCTTATTATCTGATAGCATTAAAACTAAAAACCAATATATTTGTTCTTAGTCGCCTGTCTGATGTTACCACTTTTAGGGTGGATGCACTTCTATCCAATGCTTACCTATTCTTTGTTGTGATAATAGTCTTATTATCTGATAGCATTAAAACTAAAAAACAATATATTTGTTCTTATTCACCTGCTGATGTTACTACTTTTGGGGTTGATGCACTCGATCCAACGCTTTCCTATTCTATTTTGTGATATTAGCCTTATTATCTGATAGTAATAAAACTAAAAATCAATATATATTTGTTCTTAGTGGCCAGTCTGAATTTACATCTTTTAGGGTTGATGTATTTCGATCCATTGCTTTCCTATTCTTTGTTGTGATATTAGTCTTATTATCTGATAGCATTAAAACTGAAGACCAATATATTTGTTCTTAGTCACCTGTCTGATGTTACCTTTTTTAGGGATGATGTATTTCGATCCAATGCTTTCCTATTCTTTTTTGTGATATTAGTCTTATTTTCCGATAGCAATAAAACTAAAAATCAATATATTTGTTCTTAGTCGCCTGTCTGATGTTACCAATTTTAGGGTTGATGCACTTCTTTCAAATGCTTTCCTATTTTTTATTGTGATATTAGTCTTAATATCTGATAGCATTAAAACTAAAAACCAATATATTTGTTCTTAGTCGCCTGTCTGATGTTACCACTTTTAGGGTTTATGCACTGCGATCCAATGTTTTCCTTCTCCTTGTTGTGATATTATCCCTATTATCTGATAGCATTAAAACTAAAAACTAATATATTTGTTCTTAGTCGCCTGTCTGATGTTACAACTTTTTGGGTTGATGCAATTCTATCCAATGCTTTCCTATTATTTTGTGATATTAGCCTTATTATCTGATAGCATTAAAACTAAAAACCAATATATTTGTTCTTAGTCGCCTGTCTCATGTTACAACTTTTAGGGTGGATGCACTTCTATCCAATGCTTTCCTATTCTTTGTTGTGATATTAGTCTTATTATCTGATAGCATTAAAACTAAAAACCAATATATTTGTTCTTAGTCGCCTGTCTGATGTTACAACTTTTTGGGTTGATGCACTTCTATCCAATGCTTTCCTATTATTTTGTGATATTAGCCTTATTATCTGATAGCATTAAAACTAAAAACCAATATATTTGTTCTTAGTCGCCTGTCTCATGTTACAACTTTTAGGGTGGATGCACTTCTATCCAATGATTTTCTATTCTTTGTTGTGATATTAGTCTTATTATCTGATAGTAATAAAACTAAAAATCAATATATATTTGTTCTTAGTGGCCTGTCTGAAGTTACCACTTTTAAGGTTGATGTATTTCGATCCATTGCTTACCTATTCTTTGTTGTGATATTAGTCTTATTATCTGATAGCAATAAAACTGAAGACCAATATATTTGTTCTTAGTCACCTGTCTGATGTTACCTTTTTTAGGGATGATGTATTTCGATCCAATGCTTTCCTATTCTTTTTTGTGATATTAGTCTTATTTTCTGATAGCAATAAAACTAAAAATCAATATATTTGTTCTTAGTCGCCTGTCTGATGTTACCAATTTTAGGGTTGATGCACTTCTTTCAAATGCTTTCCTATTTTTTATTGTGATATTAGTCTTAATATCTGATAGCATTAAAACTAAAAACCAATATATTTGTTCTTAGTCGCCTGTCTGATGTTACCACTTTTAGGGTTTATGCACTGCGATCCAATGCTTTCCTTCTCCTTGTTGTGATATTATTCCTATTATCTGATAGCATTAAAACTAAAAACTAATATATTTGTTCTTAGTCGCCTGTCTGATGTTACAACTTTTTGGGTTGATGCAATTCTATCCAATGCTTTCCTATTATTTTGTGATATTAGCCTTATTATCTGATAGCATTAAAACTAAAAACCAATATATTTGTTCTTAGTCGCCTGTCTCATGTTACAACTTTTAGGGTGGATGCACTTCTATCCAATGCTTTCCTATTCTTTGTTGTGATATTAGTCTTATTATCTGATAGCATTAAAACTAAAAACCAATATATTTGTTCTTAGTCGCCTGTCTGATGTTACAACTTTTTGGGTTGATGCACTTCTATCCAATGCTTTCCTATTATTTTGTGATATTAGCCTTATTATCTGATAGCATTAAAACTAAAAACCAATATATTTGTTCTTAGTCGCCTGTCTCATGTTACAACTTTTAGGGTGGATGCACTTCTATCCAATGATTTTCTATTCTTTGTTGTGATATTAGTCTTATTATCTGATAGTAATAAAACTAAAAATCAATATATATTTGTTCTTAGTGGCCTGTCTGAAGTTACCACTTTTAAGGTTGATGTATTTCGATCCATTGCTTACCTATTCTTTGTTGTGATATTAGTCTTATTATCTGATAGCAATAAAAATGAAGACCAATATATTTGTTCTTAGTCGCCTGTCTGATGTTACCACTTTTAGGGTTGATGCACTTCTATCCTATGCCTTCATATTCTTTGTTGTGATATTAGTCTTATTATCTGATAGCAATAAAACTAAAAAGCAATATGTTTGGTCTTAGTGGCCTGTCTGATGTTACCACTATTAGGGATGATGTATTTCGATCCAATGCTTTCCGTTTCTTTTTTGTGATATTAGTCTCATTTTCTGATAGCAATAAAACTAAAAACCAATATATTTGTTCTTAGTCGCCTGACTGATGTTACCACTTATAGGGTTGATGCACTTCTATCCAATGCTTTCCTATTCTTTGTTGTAATATTAGTCTTAATATCTGATAGCATTAAAAATAAAAACCAATATATTTGTTCTTAGTCGCCTGTCTGATGTTACACATTTTTGGGTTGTTGAACTTCGATCCAATGCTTTCCTATTCTTTGTTGTGATATTAGCCTTAATATCTGATAGCATTAAAACTAAAAACCAATATATTTGTTCTTAGTCGCCTGTCTGATGTTACATGTTATCACTTTTAGGGTTGATGCATTTCGATCCAACGCTTTCCTATTCTTTGTAGTGATATTAGTCTTATTATCTGATACCATTAAAACTAAAAACCAATATATATTTGTTCTTAGTGGCCTGTCTGAAGTTACCACTTTTAGGGTTGACGTATTTCGTTCCGTTGCTTTAATATTTTTGTTGTGATATTAGTCTTATTATCTGATAGTAATAAAACTAAAAATCAATATATATTTGTTCTTAGTGGCCTGTCTGAAGATACCACTTTTAGGGTTGATTTATTTCGATCCATTGCTTTCCTATTCTTTTTTGTGATATTAGTCTTATTATCTAATAGCAATAAAACTGAAGACCAATATATTTGTTCTTAGTCGCCTGTCTGATGTTACCACTTTTAGGGTTGATGCACTTCTATCCTATGCCTTCATATTTTTTGTTGTGATATTATTCTTATTATCTGAAAGCAATTATACTAAAAAGCAATATATTAGGTCTTAGTGGCCTGTCTGATGTTACCACATTTAGGGATGATGTATTTCGATCCAATGCTTTCCTATTATTTTTTGTGATATTAGTCTCATTTTCTGATAGCAATAAAACTAAAAAGCAATATATTTGTTCTTAGTCGCCTGACTGATGTTACCACTTTTATCCAATGCACTTCTATCCAATGCTTTCCTATTCTTTGTTGTGATATTAGTCTTATTATCTGATAGCATTAAAACTAAAAATCAATATATATTTGTTCTTAGTGGCCTGTCTGATGTTACACATTTTTGGGTTGTTGAACTTCGATCCAATGCTTTCCTATTCTTTGTTGTGATATTAGCCTTAATATCTGATAGCATTAAAACTAAAAACCAATATATTTGTTCTTAGTCGCCTGTCTGATGTTACATGTTATCACTTTTAGGGTTGATGCATTTCGATCCAACGCTTTCCTATTCTTTGTAGTGATATTAGTCTTATTATCTGATACCATTAAAACTAAAAACCAATATATATTTGTTCTTAGTGGCCTGTCTGAAGTTACCACTTTTAGGGTTGATGTATTTCGTTCCATTGCTTTAATATTTTTGTTGTGATATTAGTCTTATTATCTGATAGTAATAAAACTAAAAATCAATATATATTTGTTCTTAGTGGCCTGTCTGAAGATACCACTTTTAGGGTTGATTTATTTCGATCCATTGCTTTCCTATTCTTTTTTGTGATATTAGTCTTATTATCTGATAGCAATAAAACTGAAGACCAATATATTTGTTCTTAGTCGCCTGTCTGATGTTACCACTTTTAGGGTTGATGCACTTCTATCCTATGCCTTCATATTTTTTGTTGTGATATTAGTCTTATTATCTGAAAGCAATTATACTAAAAAGCAATATATTAGGTCTTAGTGGCCTGTCTGATGTTACCACATTTAGGGATGATGTATTTCGATCCAATGCTTTCCTATTCTTTTTTGTGATATTAGTCTCATTTTCTGATAGCAAAAAAACTAAAAAGCAATATATTTGTTCTTAGTCGCCTGACTGATGTTACCACTTTTATCCAATGCACTTCTTTCCAATGCTTTCCTATTCTTTGTTGTGATATTAGTCTTAATATCTGATAGCATTAAAACTAAAAATCAATATATATTTGTTCTTAGTGGCCTGTCTGAAGTTACCACTTACAGGGTTAATGTATTTCGTTCCATTGCATTCCTATTTTTTTTGTGATATTAGTCTTATTATCTGATAGCATTAAAACTAAAAAGCAATATATTTGTTCTTAGTCGAATGACTGATGTTACCACTTTTAGGGTTGATGCACTGCGATCCAATGCTTTCCTATTCCCTGTTGTGATATTAGTCTTATTATCTGATAGCACTAAAACTAAAAAGCAATATATTTCTTCTTAGTCGCCTGACTGATGTTACAACTTTTAGGGATGATGTATTTCGATCCAATGGTCTCCTATTCTTTTTTGTGATATTAATCTTATTTTCTGATAGCAATAAAACTAAAAATCAATATATTTGTTCTTAGTCGCCTGTCTGATGTTACCACTTTCAGGGTTGATGCACTTCTTTCAAATGCTTTCCTATTCTTTGTTGTGATATTAGTCTTATGATCTGATAGCATTAAAACTAAAAACCAATATATTTGTTCTTAGTCGCCTGTCTGATCTTACCACTTCTAGGTTGATGCACTTCTTTCAAATGCTTTCCTATTCTTTGTTGTGATATTAGTCTTATGATCTGATAGCATTAAAACTAAAAACCAATATATTTGTTCTTAGTCGCCTGTCTGATATTACCACTTTTAGGGGGGATGCACTTCGATCCAATGCTTTCATAGTCCTTGTTGTGATATTAGTCTTATTATCTGTAAGCATTAAAAATAAAACCAATATATTTGTTCTTAGTCGCCTGTCTGATGTTACCACTTTTAGGGTTGATTCACTGCGATTAAATGCTTTCCTATTCCTTGTTGTGATATTAGTCTTATTATCTGATAGCATTAAAACTAAAAAGCAATATATTTGTTCTTAGTCGCCTGACTGA
This sequence comes from Prosapia bicincta, assembly GCA_036971475.1. NCBI lineage: Eukaryota > Metazoa > Arthropoda > Insecta > Hemiptera > Cercopidae > Prosapia > Prosapia bicincta. The sequence continues at coordinate 8,104,437 of JBAIZL010000005.1, forward strand.
TGCTACAACTTTTAGGGATGATGTATTTCGATCCAATGCTCTCTTATTCTTTTTTGTGATATTAGTCCTATTTTCTGATAGCAATAAAACTAAAAATCAATATAATTGTTCATAGTCGCCTGTCTGATGTTACCACTTTTAGGGTTGATGCACTTCTTTCAAATGTTTTCCTATTCTTTATTGTGATATTAGTCTTATGATCTGATGGCATTAAAACTGAAAAAACCAATATATTTGTTCTTAGTCGCCTGTCTGATATTACCACTTTTAGGGTGGATGCACTTCGATCCAATGCTTTCTAATCCTTATTGTGATATTAGTCTTATTATCTGTAAGCATTAAAACTAAAAACCAATATATTTGTTCTTAGTCGCCTGTCTGATGTTACCACTTTTAGGGTTGATGCACTGCGATTAAATGCTTTCCTATTCCTTGTTGTGATATTAGTCTTATTATCTGATAGCATTAAAACTAAAAAGCAATATATTTGTTCATAGTCGCGTGACTAATGTTACCACTTTTAGGGTTGATGCACTTCTATCCATTGCTTTCCTATTCTTTGTAGTGATATTAGTCATATTATCTGATAGCAATAAAACTGAAGACCAATATATTTGTTCTTAGTCGCATGTCTGATGTTACCACTTTTAGGGTTGATGCACATCTATCCTATGCCTTCCTATTCTTTGTTGTGATATTAGTCTTATTATCTGTAAGCATTAAAACTAAAAACCAATATATTTGTTCTTAGTCACCTGTATGATGTTACCACTTTTAGGTTTCATGCACATCTATCAAATGCTTTCCTATTCCTTTTTGTGATAATAGTCTTATTATCTGATAGCATTAAAACTAAAAACCAATATATTTGTTCTTAGTCGCCTGTCTGATGTTACCACTTTTAGGGTGGATGCACTTCTATCCAATGCTTACCTATTCTTTGTTGTGATAATAGTCTTATTATCTGATAGCATTAAAACTAAAAAACAATATATTTGTTCTTATTCACCTGCTGATGTTACTACTTTTGGGGTTGATGCACTCGATCCAACGCTTTCCTATTCTATTTTGTGATATTAGCCTTATTATCTGATAGTAATAAAACTAAAAATCAATATATATTAGTTCTTAGTGGCCGGTCTGATGTTACCTTTTTTAGGGATGATGTATTTCGATCCAATGCTTTCCTATTCTTTTTTGTGATATTAGTCTTATTATCTGATAGCATTAAAACTGAAGACCAATATATTTGTTCTTAGTCACCTGTCTGATGTTACCTTTTTTAGGGATGATGTATTTCGATCCAATGCTTTCCTATTCTTTTTTGTGATATTAGTCTTATTTTCTGATAGCAATAAAACTAAAAATCAATATATTTGTTCTTAGTCGCCTGTCTGATGTTACCAATTTTAGGGTTGATGCACTTCTTTCAAATGCTTTCCTATTTTTTATTGTGATATTAGTCTTAATATCTGATAGCATTAAAACTAAAAGCTAATATATTTGTTCTTAGTCGCCTGTCTGATGTTACAACTTTTTGGGTTGATGCAATTCTATCCAATGCTTTCCTATTATTTTTTGATATTAGCCTTATTATCTGATAGCATTAAAACTAAAAACCAATATATTTGTTCTTAGTCGCCTGTCTCATGTTACAACTTTTAGGGTGGATGCACTTCTATCCAATGCTTTCCTATTCTTTGTTGTGATATTAGTCTTATTATCTGATAGCTTTTAAACTAAAAACCAATATATTTGTTCTTAGTCGCCTGTCTGATGTTACCACTATTAGGGTTGAAGCATTTCGATCCAACGCTTTCCTATTCTTTGTAGTGATATTAGTCTTATTATCTGATAGCATTAAAACTAAAAATCAATATATATTTGTTCTTAGTGGCCTGTCTGAAGTTACCACTTTTAGGGTTGATGTATTTCGTTCCATTGCTTTCCTATTCTTTGTTGTGATATTAGTCTTATTATCTGATAGTAATAAAACTAAAAATAAATATATATTTGTTCTTAGTGGCCTGTCTGAAGTTACCACTTTTAAGGTTGATGTAGTTCGATCCATTGCTTTCCTATTCTTTGTTGTGATATTAGCCTTATTATCTGATAGCAATAAAACTGAAGACCAATATATTTGTTCTTAGTCGCCTGTCTGATGTTACCACTTTTAGGGTTGATGCACTTCTATCCTATGCCTTCATATTCTTTGTTGTGATATTAGTCTTATTATCTGATAGCAATAAAACTAAAAAGCAATATGTTTGGTCTTAGTGGCCTGTCTGATGTTACCACTATTAGGGATGATGTATTTCGATCCAATGCTTTCCTTTTCTTTTTTGTGATATTAGTCTCATTTTCTGATAGCAATAAAACTAAAAAGCAATATATTTGTTCTTAGTCGCCTGACTGATGTTACCACTTTTAGGGTTGATGCACTTCTATCCAATGCTTTCCTATTCTTTGTTGTGATATTAGACTTAATATCTGATAGCATTAAAACTAAAAACCAATATATTTGTTCTTAGTCGCCTGTCTGATGTTACCACTTTTAGGGTTGATGCACTTCCATCCTATGCCTTCATATTCTTTGTTGTGATATTAGTCTTATTATCTGAAAGCAATAAAACTAAAAAGCAATATGTTTGGTCTTAGTGGCCTGTCTGGTGTTACCACTATTAGGGATGATGTATTTCGATCCAATGCTTTCCTTTTCTTTTTTGTGATATTAGTCTCATTTTCTGAGAGCAATAAAACTAAAAACCAATATATTTGTTCTTAGTCGCCTGACTGATGTTACCACTTATAGGGTTGATGCACTTCTATCCAATGCTTTCCTATTCTTTGTTGTGATATTAGTCTTAATATCTGATAGCATTAAAAGTAAAAACCAATATATTTGGTCTTAGTCGCCTGTCTGATGTTACACATTTTTGGGTTGTTGCACTTCAATCCAATGCTTTCCTATTCTTTGTTGTGATATTAGCCTTAATATCTGATAGCATTAAAACTAAAAACCAATATATTTGTTCTTAGTCGCCTGTCTGATGTTACATGTTATCACTTTTAGGGTTGATGCATTTCGATCCAACGCTTTCCTATTCTTTGTAGTGATATTAGTATTATTATCTGATACCATTAAAACTAAAAACCAATATATATTTGTTCTTAGTGGCCTGTCTGAAGTTACCACTTTTAGGGTTGATGTATTTCGTTCCATTGCTTTAATATTTTTGTTGTGATATTAGTCTTATTATCTGATAGTAATAAAACTAAAAATCAATATATATTTGTTCTTAGTGGCCTGTCTGAAGATACCACTTTTAGGGTTGATTTATTTCGATCCATTGCTTTCCTATTCTTTTTTGTGATATTAGTCTTATTATCTGATAGCAATAAAACTGAAGACCAATATATTTGTTCTTAGTCGCCTGTCTGATGTTACCACTTTTAGGGTTGATGCACTTCTATCCTATGCCTTCATATTTTTTGTTGTGATATTAGTCTTATTATGTGAAAGCAATTATACTAAAAAGCAATATATTAGGTCTTAGTGGCCTGTCTGATGTTACCACATTTAGGGATGATGTATTTCGATCCAATGCTTTCCTATTCTTTTTTGTGATATTAGTCTCATTTTCTGATAGCAATAAAACTAAAAAGCAATATATTTGTTCTTAGTCGCCTGACTGATGTTACCACTTTTATCCAATGCACTTCTATCCAATGCTTTTCTATTCTTTGTTGTGATATTAGCCTTAATATCTGATAGCATTAAAACTAAAAACCAATATATTTGTTCTTAGTCGCCTGTCTGATGTTACCACTTTTAGGGTTGATGCACTTCTTTCAAATGCTTTCCTATTCTTTATTGTGATATTAGTCTTATGATATGATAGCATTAAAACTAAAAACCAATATATTTGTTCTTAGTCGCCTGTCTGATGTTTCCACTTTTAGGGTGGATGCATCCAATGCTTTCCTATTCTTTGTTGTGATATTAGTCTTATTATCTGATTGCATTAAAACTAAAAATCAATATATATTGGTTCTTAGTGGCCTGTCTGAAGTTACCACTTACAGGGTTAATGTATTTCGTTCCATTGCATTCCTATTTTTTTTTGTGATATTAGTCTTAATATCTGATAGCATTAAAACTAAAAAGCAATATATTTGTTCTTAGTCGCCTGTCTGATATTACCACTTTTAGGGTGGATGCACTTCGATCCAATGCTTTCTAATCCTTATTGTGATATTAGTCTTATTATCTGTAAGCATTAAAACTAAAAACCAATATATTTGTTCTTAGTCGCCTGTCTGATGTTACCACTTTTAGGGTTGATGCACTGCGATTAAATGCTTTCCTATTCCTTGTTGTGATATTAGTCTTATTATCTGATAGCATTAAAACTAAAAAGCAATATATTTGTTCATAGTCGCGTGACTAATGTTACCACTTTTAGGGTTGATGCACTTCTATCCATTGCTTTCCTATTCTTTGTAGTGATATTAGTCATATTATCTGATAGCAATAAAACTGAAGACCAATATATTTGTTCTTAGTCGCATGTCTGATGTTACCACTTTTAGGGTTGATGCACATCTATCCTATGCCTTCCTATTCTTTGTTGTGATATTAGTCTTATTATCTGTAAGCATTAAAACTAAAAACCAATATATTTGTTCTTAGTCACCTGTATGATGTTACCACTTTTAGGTTTCATGCACTTCTATCAAATGCTTTCCTATTCCTTTTTGTGATAATAGTCTTATTATCTGATAGCATTAAAACTAAAAACCAATATATTTGTTCTTAGTCGCCTGTCTGATGTTACCACTTTTAGGGTGGATGCACTTCTATCCAATGCTTACCTATTCTTTGTTGTGATAATAGTCTTATTATCTGATAGCATTAAAACTAAAAAACAATATACTTGTTCTTATTCACCTGCTGATGTTACTACTTTTGGGGTTGATGCACTCGATCCAACGCTTTCCTATTCTATTTTGTGATATTAGCCTTATTATCTGATAGTAATAAAACTAAAAATCAATATATATTTGTTCTTAGTGGCCAGTCTGAATTTACATCTTTTAGGGTTGATGTATTTCGATCCATTGCTTTCCTATTCTTTGTTGTGATATTAGTCTTATTATCTGATAGCATTAAAACTGAAGACCAATATATTTGTTCTTAGTCACCTGTCTGATGTTACCTTTTTTAGGGATGATGTATTTCGATCCAATGCTTTCCTATTCTTTTTTGTGATATTAGTCGTATTTTCTGATAGCAATAAAACTAAAAATCAATATATTTGTTCTTAGTCGCCTGTCTGATGTTACCAATTTTAGGGTTGATGCACTTCTTTCAAATGCTTTCCTATTTTTTATTGTGATATTAGTCTTAATATCTGATAGCATTAAAACTAAAAACCAATATATTTGTTCTTAGTCGCCTGTCTGATGTTACCACTTTTAGGGTTTATGCACTGCGATCCAATGCTTTCCTTCTCCTTGTTGTGATATTATTCCTATTATCTGATAGCATTAAAACTAAAAACTAATATATTTGTTCTTAGTCGCCTGTCTGATGTTACAACTTTTTGGGTTGATGCAATTCTATCCAATGCTTTCCTATTATTTTGTGATATTAGCCTTATTATCTGATAGCATTAAAACTAAAAACCAATATATTTGTTCTTAGTCGCCTGTCTCATGTTACAACTTTTAGGGTGGATGCACTTCTATCCAATGCTTTCCTATTCTTTGTTGTGATATTAGTCTTATTATCTGATAGCTTTTAAACTAAAAACCAATATATTTGTTCTTAGTCGCCTGTCTGATGTTACCACTTTTAGGGTTGAAGCATTTCGATCCAACGCTTTCCTATTCTTTGTAGTGATATTAGTCTTATTATCTGATAGCATTAAAACTAAAAATCAATATATATTTGTTCTTAGTGGCCTGTCTGAAGTTACCACTTTTAGGGTTGATGTATTTCGTTCCATTGCTTTCCTATTCTTTGTTGTGATATTAGTCTTATTATCTGATAGTAATAAAACTAAAAATAAATATATATTTGTTCTTAGTGGCCTGTCTGAAGTTACCACTTTTAAGGTTGATGTAGTTCGATCCATTGCTTTCCTATTCTTTGTTGTGATATTAGCCTTATTATCTGATAGCAATAAAACTGAAGACCAATATATTTGTTCTTAGTCGCCTGTCTGATGTTACCATTTTTAGGGTTGATGCACTTCTATCCTATGCCTTCATATTCTTTGTTGTGATATTAGTCTTATTATCTGATAGCAATAAAACTAAAAAGCAATATGTTTGGTCTTAGTGGCCTGTCTGATGTTACCACTATTAGGGATGATGTATTTCGATCCAATGCTTTCCTTTCTTTTTTGTGATATTAGTCTCATTTTCTGATAGCAATAAAACTAAAAAGCAATATATTTGGTCTTAGTCGCCTGACTGATGTTACCACTTTTAGGGTTGATGCACTTCTATCCAATGCTTTCCTATTCTTTGTTGTGATATTAGCCTTAATATCTGATAGCATTAAAACTAAAAACCAATATATTTGTTCCTAGTCGCCTGTCTGATGTTACATGTTATCACTTTTAGGGTTGATGCATTTCGATCCAACGCTTTCCTATTCTTTGTAGTGATATTAGTCTTATTATCTGATACCATTAAAACTAAAAACCAAGATATATTTGTTCTTAGTGGCCTGTCTGAAGTTACCACTTTTAGGGTTGATGTATTTCGTTCCATTGCTTTAATATTTTTGTTGTGATATTAGTCTTATTATCTGATAGTAATAAAACTAAAAATCAATATATATTTGTTCTTAGTGGCCTGTCTGAAGATATCACTTTTAGGGTTGATTTATTTCGATCCATTGCTTTCCTATTCTTTGTTGTGATATTAGTCTTATAATCTGATAGCAATAAAACTGAAGATCAATATATTTGTTCTTAGTCGCCTGTCTGATATTACCACTCTTAGGGTGGATGCACTTCGATCCAATGCTTTCATAGTCCTTGTTGTGATATTAGTCTTATTATCTGTAAGCATTAAAAATAAAACCAACATATTTGTTCTTAGTCGCCTGTCTGATGTTATCACTTTTAGGGTTGATGCACTGCGATTAAATGCTTTCCTATTCCTTGTTGTGATATTAGTCTTATTATAAGATAGCATTAAAACTAAAAAGCAATATATTTGTTCTTAGTCGCCTGACTGATGTTACAACTTTTAGGGATGATGTATTTCGATCCAATGCTCTCCTATTCTTTTTTGTGATATTAGTCTTATTTTCTGATAGCAATAAAACTAAAAATCAATATATTTGTTCATAGTCGCCTGTCTGATGTTACCACTTTTAGGGTTGATGCACTTCTTTCAAATGTTTTCCTATTCTTTATTGTGATATTAGTCTTATGATCTGACAGCATTAAAACTAAAAACCAATATATTTGTTCTTAGTCGCCTGTCTGATATTACCACTTTTAGGGTGGATGCCCTTCGTTCCAATGCTTTCTAGTCCTTATTGTGATATTAGTCTTATTATCTGTAAGCATTAAAACTAAAAACCAATATATTTGTTCTTAGTCGCCTGTCTGATGTTACCACTTTTAGGTTTGATGCACTGCAATTAAATGCTTTCCTATTCCTTGTTGTGATATTAGTCTTATTATCTGATAGCATTAAAACTAAAAAGCAATATATTTGTTCATAGTCGCGTGACTAATGTTACCACGTTTAGGGTTGATGCACTTCTATCCAATGCTTTCCTATTCTTTGTTGTGATATTAGTCTTAATTTCTGATAGCATCAAAACTAAAAAACCAATATATTTGTTCTTAGTCGCCTGTCTGATGTTACAACTTTTAGGGTTGATGCATTTCGATCCACCGCTTTCCTATTCTTTGTAGTGATATTAATCTTATTATCTGATTGCATTAAAACTAAAAATCTATATATATTTGATCTTAGTGGCCTGTCTGAAATTACCACTTTTAGGGTTGATGTATTTCGATCCATTGCTTTCCTATTCTTTGTAGTGATATTAGTCATATTATCTGATAGCAATAAAACTGAAGACCAATATATTTGTTCTTAGTCGCATGTCTGATGTTACCACTTTTAGGGTTGATGCACATCTATCCTATGCCTTCCTATTCTTTGTTGTGATATTAGTCTTATTATTTGTAAGCATTAAAACTAAAAACCAATATATTTGTTCTTAGTCACCTGTATGATGTTACCACTTTTAGGTTTCATGCACTTCTATCAAATGCTTTCCTATTCTTTGTTGTGATATTAGCCTTAATATCTGATAGCATTAAAACTAAAAACCAATATATTTGTTCCTAGTCGCCTGTCTGATGTTACATGTTATCACTTTTAGGGTTGATGCATTTCGATCCAACGCTTTCCTATTCTTTGTAGTGATATTAGTCTTATTATCTGATACCATTAAAACTAAAAACCAATATATTTGTTCTTAGTCGCCTGTCTGATGTTACAACTTTTAGGGTTGATGCATTTCGATCCACCGCTTTCCTATTCTTTGTAGTGATATTAATCTTATTATCTGATTGCATTAAAACTAAAAATCTATATATATTTGATCTTAGTGGCCTGTCTGAAATTACCACTTTTAGGGTTGATGTATTTCGATCCATTGCTTTCCTATTCTTTGTAGTGATATTAGTCATATTATCTGATAGCAATAAAACTGAAGACCAATATATTTGTTCTTAGTCGCATGTCTGATGTTACCACTTTTAGGGTTGATGCACATCTATCCTATGCCTTCCTATTCTTTGTTGTGATATTAGTCTTATTATTTGTAAGCATTAAAACTAAAAACCAATATATTTGTTCTTAGTCACCTGTATGATGTTACCACTTTTAGGTTTCATGCACTTCTATCAAATGCTTTCCTATTCCTTTTTGTGATAATAGTCTTATTATCTGATAGCATTAAAACTAAAAACCAATATACTTGTTCTTAGTCGCCTGTCTGATGTTACCACTTTTAGGGTGGATGCACTTCTATCCAATGCTTTCCTATTCTTTGTTGTGATATTAGTCCTATTATCTGATAGCATTAAAACTAAAAAACAATATATTTGTTCTTATTCACCTGTACTACTTTTGGGGTTGATCCACTCGATCCAACGCTTTCCTATTCTATTTTGTGATATTAGCCTTATTATCTGATAGTAATAAAACTAAAAATCAATATATATTTGTTCTTAGTGGCCAGTCTGAAGTTACAACTTTTAGGGTTGATGTATTTCGATCCAATGCTTTCCTATTCTTTTTTGTGATATTAGTATTATTTTCTGATAGAAATAAAACTAAAAATCAATATATTTGTTCTTAGTCGCCTGTCTAATGTTACCACTTTTAGTGTTGATGCACTTCTTTCAAATGCTTTCCTATTCTTTGTTGTGATATTAGCCTTAATATCTGATAGCATTAAAACTAAAAACCAATATATTTGTTCCTAGTCGCCTGTCTGATGTTACATGTTATCACTTTTAGGGTTGATGCATTTCGATCCAACGCTTTCCTATTCTTTGTAGTGATATTAGTCTTATTATCTGATACCATTAAAACTAAAAACCAATATATTTGTTCTTAGTCGCCTGTCTGATGTTACAACTTTTAGGGTTGATGCATTTCGATCCACCGCTTTCCTATTCTTTGTAGTGATATTAATCTTATTATCTGATTGCATTAAAACTAAAAATCTATATATATTTGATCTTAGTGGCCTGTCTGAAATTACCACTTTTAGGGTTGATGTATTTCGATCCATTGCTTTCCTATTCTTTGTAGTGATATTAGTCATATTATCTGATAGCAATAAAACTGAAGACCAATATATTTGTTCTTAGTCGCATGTCTGATGTTACCACTTTTAGGGTTGATGCACATCTATCCTATGCCTTCCTATTCTTTGTTGTGATATTAGTCTTATTATTTGTAAGCATTAAAACTAAAAACCAATATATTTGTTCTTAGTCACCTGTATGATGTTACCACTTTTAGGTTTCATGCACTTCTATCAAATGCTTTCCTATTCCTTTTTGTGATAATAGTCTTATTATCTGATAGCATTAAAACTAAAAACCAATATACTTGTTCTTAGTCGCCTGTCTGATGTTACCACTTTTAGGGTGGATGCACTTCTATCCAATGCTTTCCTATTCTTTGTTGTGATATTAGTCCTATTATCTGATAGCATTAAAACTAAAAAACAATATATTTGTTCTTATTCACCTGTACTACTTTTGGGGTTGATCCACTCGATCCAACGCTTTCCTATTCTATTTTGTGATATTAGCCTTATTATCTGATAGTAATAAAACTAAAAATCAATATATATTTGTTCTTAGTGGCCAGTCTGAAGTTACAACTTTTAGGGTTGATGTATTTCGATCCAATGCTTTCCTATTCTTTTTTGTGATATTAGTATTATTTTCTGATAGAAATAAAACTAAAAATCAATATATTTGTTCTTAGTCGCCTGTCTAATGTTACCACTTTTAGTGTTGATGCACTTCTTTCAAATGCTTTCCTATTCTTTGTTGTGATATTAGTCTTATTATCTGATAGCATTAAAACTGAAGACCAATATATTTGTTCTTAGTCGCCTGTCTGATGTTACCTTTTTTAGGGATGATGTATTTCGATCCAATGCTTTCCTATTCTTTTTTGTGATATTAGTATTATTTTCTGATAGAAATAAAACTAAAAATCAATATATTTGTTCTTAGTCGCCTGTCTAATGTTACCACTTTTAGTGTTGATGCACTTCTTTCAAATGCTTTCCTATTTTTTATTGTGATATTAGTCTTAATATCTAATAGCATTAAAACTAAAAACCAATATATTTGTTCTTAGTCGCCTGTCTGATGTTACCACTTTTAGGGTTTATGCACTGCGATCCAATGCTTTCCTATTCCTTGTTGTGATATTATTCCTATTATGTGATAGCATTAAATCTAAAAACTAATATATTTGTTCTTAGTCGCCTGTCTGATGTTACAACTTTTTGGGTTGATGCACTTCTATCCAATGCTTTCCTATTATTTTGTGATAATAGCCTTATTATCTGATAGCATTAAAACTAAAAACCAATATATTTGTTCTTAGTCGCCTGTCTCATGTTACAACTTTTAGGGTGGATGCACTTCTATCCAATGCTTTCCTATTCTTTGTTGTGATATTAGTCTTATTATCTGATAGCTTTTAAACTAAAAACCAATATATTTGTTCTTAGTCGCCTGTCTGATGTTACCACTTTTAGGGTTGAAGCATTTTGATCCAACGCTTTCCTATTCTTTGTAGTGATATTAGTCTTATTATCTGATAGCATTAAAACTAAAAATCAATATATATTTGTTCTTAGTGGCCTGTCTGAAGTTACCACTTCTAAGGTTGATGTATTTCGATCCATTGCTTTCCTATTCTTTGTTGTGATATTAGTCTTATTATCTGATAGCAATAAAACTGAAGACCAATATATTTGTTCTTAGTCGCATGTCTGATGTTACCACTTTTAGGGTTGATGCACATCTATCCTATGCCTTCCTATTCTTTGTTGTGATATTAGTCTTATTATTTGTAAGCATTAAAACTAAAAACCAATATATTTGTTCTTAGTCACCTGTATGATGTTACCACTTTTAGGTTTCATGCACTTCTATCAAATGCTTTCCTATTCCTTTTTGTGATAATAGTCTTATTATCTGATAGCATTTAAACTAAAAACCAATATACTTGTTCTTAGTCGCCTGTCTGATGTTACCACTTTTAGGGTGGATGCACTTCTATCCAATGCTTTCCTATTCTTTGTTGTGATATTAGTCCTATTATCTGATAGCATTAAAACTAAAAAACAATATATTTGTTCTTATTCACCTGTACTACTTTTGGGGTTGATCCACTCGATCCAACGCTTTCCTATTCTATTTTGTGATATTAGCCTTATTATCTGATAGTAATAAAACTAAAAATCAATATATATTTGTTCTTAGTGGCCAGTCTGAAGTTACAACTTTTAGGGTTGATGTATTTCGATCCAATGCTTTCCTATTCTTTTTTGTGATATTAGTATTATTTTCTGATAGAAATAAAACTAAAAATCAATATATTTGTTCTTAGTCGCCTGTCTAATGTTACCACTTTTAGTGTTGATGCACTTCTTTCAAATGCTTTCCTATTCTTTGTTGTGATATTAGTCTTATTATCTGATAGCATTAAAACTGAAGACCAATATATTTGTTCTTAGTCGCCTGTCTGATGTTACCTTTTTTAGGGATGATGTATTTCGATCCAATGCTTTCCTATTCTTTTTTGTGATATTAGTATTATTTTCTGATAGAAATAAAACTAAAAATCAATATATTTGTTCTTAGTCGCCTGTCTAATGTTACCACTTTTAGTGTTGATGCACTTCTTTCAAATGCTTTCCTATTTTTTATTGTGATATTAGTCTTAATATCTGATAGCATTAAAACTAAAAACCAATATATTTGTTCTTAGTCGCCTGTCTGATGTTACCACTTTTAGGGTTTATGCACTGCGATCCAATGCTTTCCTATTCCTTGTTGTGATATTATTCCTATTATGTGATAGCATTAAATCTAAAAACTAATATATTTGTTCTTAGTCGCCTGTCTGATGTTACAACTTTTTGGGTTGATGCACTTCTATCCAATGCTTTCCTATTATTTTGTGATAATAGCCTTATTATCTGATAGCATTAAAACTAAAAACCAATATATTTGTTCTTAGTCGCCTGTCTCATGATACAACTTTTAGGGTGGATGCACTTCTATCCAATGCTTTCCTATTCTTTGTTGTGATATTAGTCTTATTATCTGATAGCTTTTAAACTAAAAACCAATATATTTGTTCTTAGTGGCCTGTCTGAAATTACCACTTTTAGGGTTGAAGCATTTTGATCCAACGCTTTCCTATTCTTTGTAGTGATATTAGTCTTATTATCTGATAGCATTAAAACTAAAAATCAATATATATTTGTTCTTAGTGGCCTGTCTGAAGTTACCACTTCTAAGGTTGATGTATTTCGATCCATTGCTTTCCTATTCTTTGTTGTGATATTAGTCTTATTATCTGATAGCAATAAAACTGAAGACCAATATATTTGTTCTTTGTCGCCTGTCTGATGTTACCACTTTTAGGGTTCTTGCAATTCTATCCTATGCCTTCATATTCTTTGTTGTGATATTAGTCTTATTATCTGATAGCAATAAAACTAAAAAGCAATATGTTTGGTCTTAGTGGCCTGTCTGATGTTACCACTATTAGGGATGATGTATTTCGATCCAGTGCTTTCCTTTTCTTTTTTGTGATATTAGTCTCATTTTCTGATAGCAATAAAACTAAAAAGCAATATATTTGTTCTTAGTCGCCTGACTGATGTTACCGCTTATAGGGTTAAAGCATTTCTATCCAACGCTTTCCTATTATTTGTAGTGATATTAGTCTTATTATCTGATACCATTAAAACTAAAAATCAATATATTTGTTCTTAGTCGCCTGTCTGATGTTACATGTTATCACTTTTAGGGTTGATGCATTTCGATCCAACGCTTTCCTATTCTTTGTAGTGATATTAGTCTTATTATCTGATAGCATTAAAACTAAAAAGCAATATATTTGTTCTTACTCGCCTGTCTGATGTTACCACTTTTAGGGTTGAAGCATTTCGATCCAACGCTTTCCTATTCTTTGTAGTGATATTAGTCTTATTATCTGATACCATTAAAACTAAAAATCAATATATATTTGTTCTTAGTGGCCTGTCTGAAATTACCACTTTTAGGGTTGATTTATTTCGATCCCTTGCTTTCCTATTCTTTTTTGTGATATTAGTCTTATTATCTGATAGCAATAAAACTGAAGCCCAATATATTTGTTCTTAGTCGCCTGTCTGATGTTACCACTTTTAGGGTTGATGCACTTCTATCCTATGCCTTCATATTCTTTGTTGTGATATTAGTCTTATTATCTGAAAGCAATTATACTAAAAAGCAATATATTTGGTCTTAGTGGCCTGTCTGATGTTACCACTTTTAGGGATGATGTATTTCGATCCAATGCTTTCCTATTCTTTTTTGTGACATTAGTCTCATTTTCTGATAGCAATAAAACTAAAAAGCAATATATTTGTTCTTAGTCGCCTGACTGATGTTACCACTTTTATCCAATGCACTTCTATCCAATCCTTTCCTATTCTTTGTGGTGATATTAGCCTTAATATCTGATAGCAATAAAACTAAAAACCAATATATTTGTTCTTAGTCGCCTGTCTGATGTTACCACTTTTAGGGTTGATGCACTTCTTTCAGATGCTTTCCTATTCTTTATTGTGATATTAGTCTTATGATATGATAGCATTAAAACTAAAAACCAATATAATTGTTCTTAGTCGCCTGTCTGATATTACCACTTTTAGGGTGGATGCACTTCGATCCAATGCTTTCCTAGTCCTTGTTTTGATATTAATCTTATTATCTGTAAGCATTAAAACTAAAAACCAATATATTTGTTCTTAGTCGCCTGTCTGATGTTACAAATTTTTGGGTTGATGCACTTCGGTCCAATGCTTTCCTATTCTTTGTTGTGATATTAGCTTTATTCTCTGATGCATTAAAACTAAAAACCAATATATTTGTTCTTAGACGCCTGTCTGATGTTACCACTTTTAGGGTTGATGCACTACTATCCAAAGCTTTTCTAATCTTTGTTGTGATATTAGTCTTATTATCGGATAGCATTAAAACTAAAAACGAATATATTTGTTCTTAGTCGCATGTCTGATGTTACATGTTATCACTTTTAGGGTTGATGCATTTCGATCCAACGCTTTCCTATTATTTGTAGTGATATTAGTCTTATTATCTGTAAGCATTAAAACTAAAAACCAATATATTTGTTCTTAGTCGCCTGTCTGATGTTACCAATTTTAGGGTTGAAGCATTTCGATCCAACGCTTTCCTATTCTTTGTAGTGATACTAGTCTTATTATGTGATAGCATTGAAACTAAAAATCAATATATATTTGTTCTTAGTGGGTTGTCTGAAGTTACCACTTTTAGGGTTGATGCACTGCGATCAATTGTTTTCCTATTCTTTGTTGTGATATTAGTCTTATTATCTCATAATAGTAAACCTAAAAATCAATAAATTTCTTCTTTGTCGCACGTCTATTTCGATCCAATGCTTTCCTATTCTTTTTTGTGATATTATTCTTATTTTCTGATAGCAATAAAACTAAAAATCAATATATTTTTTCTTAGTCGCCTGTCTGATGTTACCACTTTTAGGGTTGATGCACTTCCTTCAAATGCTTTCCTATTTTTTATTGTGATATTAGTCTTAATATCTGATAGCATTAAAACTAAAAACCAATATATTTGTTCTTAGTCGCCTGTCTGATGTTACCACTTTTAGGGTTTATGCACTGCGATCCAATGCTTTCCTATTCCTTGTTGTGATATTATTCCTATTATCTGATAGCATTAAATCTAAAAACTAATATATTTGTTCTTAGTCGCCTGTCTGATGTTACAACTTTTTGGGTTGATGTACTTCTATCCAATGCTTTCCTATTATTTTGTGATAATAGCCTTATTATCTGATAGCATTAAAACTAAAAACCAATATATTTGTTCTTAGTCGCCTGTCTCATGTTACAACTTTTAGGGTGGATGCACTTCTATCCAATGCTTTCCTATTCTTTGTTGTGATATTAGTCTTATTATCTGATAGCTTTTAAACTAAAAACCAATATATTTGTTCTTAGTCGCCTGTCTGATGTTACCACTTTTAGGGTTGAAGCATTTTGATCCAACGCTTTCCTATTCTTTGTAGTGATATTAGTCTTATTATCTGATAGCAATAAAACTAAAAAGCAATATGTTTGGTCTTAGTGGCCTGTCTGATGTTACCACTATTAGGGATGATGTATTTCGATCCAATGCTTTCCTTTTCTTTTTTGTGATGTTAGTCTCATTTTCTGATAGCAATAAAACTAAAAAGCAATATATTTGTTCTTAGTCGCCTGTCTGATGTTACCACTTTTAGGGTTGAAGCATTTTGATCCAACGCTTTCCTATTCTTTGTAGTGATATTAGTCTTATTATCTGATACCATTAAAACTAAAAATCAATATATTTGTTCTTAGTCGCCTGTCTGATGTTACATGTTATCACTTTTAGGGTTGATGCATTTCGATCCAACGCTTTCCTATTCTTTGTAGTGATATTAGTCTTATTATCTGATAGCATTAAAACTAAAAAGCAATATATTTGTTCTTAGTCACCTGTCTGATGTTACCACTTTTAGGGTTGAAGCATTTCGATCCAACGCTTTCCTATTCTTTGTAGTGATATTAGTCTTATTATCTGATACCATTAAAACTAAAAATCAATATATATTTGTTCTTAGTGGCCTGTCTGAAGATACCACTTTTAGGGTTGATTTATTTCGATCCCTTGCTTTCCTATTCTTTTTTGTGATATTAGTCTTATTATCTGAAAGCAATTATACTAAAAAAGCAATATATTTGGTCTTAGTGGCCTGTCTGATGTTACCACTTTTAGGGATGATGTATTTCGATCCAATGCTTTCCTATTCTTTTTTGTGACATTAGTCTCATTTTCTGATAGCAATAAAACTAAAAAGCAATATATTTGTTCTTAGTCGCCTGACTGATGTTACCACTTTTATCCAATGCACTTCTATCCAATCCTTTCCTATTCTTTGTTGTGATATTAGCCTTAATATCTGATAGCATTAAAACTAAAAACCAATATATTTGTTCTTAGTCGCCTGTCTGATGTTACCACTTTTAGGGTTGATGCACTTCTTTCAGATGCTTTCCTATTCTTTATTGTGATATTAGTCTTATGATCTGATAGCATTAAAACTAAAAACCAATATATTTGTTCTTAGTCGCCTGTCTGATATTACCACTTTTAGGGTGGATGCACTTCGATCCAATGCTTTCCTAGTCCGTGTTGTGATATTAGTCTTATTATCTGTAAGCATTAAAACTAAAAACCAATATATTTGTTCTTAGTTGCCTGTCTGATGTTACATGTTATCCCTTTTAGGGTTGATGCATGTCGATCCAACGCTTTCCTATTCTTTGTAGTGATATTAGTCTTATTATCTGTAAGCATTAAAACTAAAAACCAATATATTTGTTCTTAGTCGCCTGTCTGATGTTACCACTTTTAGGGTTGAAGCATTTCGATAAACGCTTTCCTATTCTTTGTAGTGATATTAGTCTTATTATCTGATAGCATTAAAACTAAAAATCAATATATATTTGTTCTTAGTGGCCTGTCTGAAGTTACCACTTTTAGGGTTGATGTATTTCGTTCCATTGCTTTCCTATTCTTTGTTGTGATATTAGTCTTATTATCTAATAGAAATAAAACTAAAAATCAATATATATTTGTTCTTAGTGGCCTGTCTGACGTTACCACTTTTAGGGTTGATGTATTTCGATCCATTGCTGTCCTATTCTTTGTTGTGATATTAGTCTTATTATCTGATAGCAATAAAACTGAAGACCAATATATTTGTTCTTAGTCGCCTGTCTGATGTTACCACTTTTAGGGTTGATGCACTTCTATCCAATGCTTTCCTAATCTTTGTTGTGATATTAGTCTTATTATCTGATAGCATTAAAACTTGAAAAAAATATATTTGTTCTTAGTCGCCTGTCTGATGTTACATGTTATCACTTTTAGAGTTGATGCATTTCGATCCAACCCTTTCCTATTCTATGTTGTGATATTAGGCTTATTATCAGATAGCAATAAAACTAAAAATCAATATATTTGTTCTTATTCGCACGTCTGATATACCACTTTTAGGGATGATGTATTTCGATCCAATGCTTTCCTATTCTTTTTTGTGATATTAGTCTTATTTTCTGATAGCAATAAAACTAAAAATCAATATATTTGTTCTTAGTCGCCTGTCTGATATTACCACTTTTAGGGTAGATGCACTGCGATTAAATGCTTTCATATTCCTTGTTATGATATTAGTCATATTATCTGATAGCATTAAAACTAAAAAGCAATATATTTGTTGTTAGTCGCCTGACTGATGTTACCACTTTTAGGGATGATGTATTTCGATCCAATGCTTTCCTATTATTTTTTGTGATATTAGTCTTATTTCCTGATAGCAATAAAACTAAAAATCAATATATTTGTTCTTAGTCGCCTGTCTTATATTACCACTTTTAGGGTGGATGCACTTCGATCCAATGCTTTCCTAGTCCTTGTTATGATATTAGTCTTATTATCTGATAGCATTAATACTAAAAAGCAATATATTTGTTCTTAGTCGCCTAACTGATGTTACCACTTTTAGGGTTGATGCACTTCTATCCAATGCTTACCTATTCTTTGTTGTGATATTAGTCTTAATATCTGATAGCATTAAAACTAAAAACCAATATATTTGTTCTTAGTCGCCTGTCTGATGTTACATGTTATCACTTTTAGGGTTGATGCATTTCGATCCAACGCTTTCCTATTCTTTGTAGTGATATTAGTCTTATTATCTGTAAGCATTAAAACTAAAAACCAATATATTTGTTCTTAGTCGCCTGTCTGATGTTACCACTTTTAGGGTTGAAGCATTTCGATCCAACGCTTTCAAATTCTTTGTAGTGATATTAGTCTTATTATCTGATAGCATTAAAACTAAAAATCAATATATATTTGTTCTTAGTGGCCTGTCTGAAGTTACCACTTTTAGGGTTGATGTATTTCGTTCCATTGCTTTCCTATTCTTTGTTGTGATATTAGTCTTATTATCTGATAGAAATAAAACTAAAAGTCAATATATATTTTTTCTTAGTGGCCTGTCTGAAGTTACCACTTTTAGGGTTGATGTATTTCGATCCTTTGCTTTCCTATTATTTTTTGTGATATTAGTCTTATTATCTGATAGCAATAAAACTGAAGACCAATATATTTGTTCTTAGTCGCCCGTCTGATGTTACCACTTTTAGGGTTGATACACTTCTATCCAATGCTTTCCTAATCTTTGTTGTGATATTAGCCCTAATATCTGATAGCATTAAAACTAAAAACCAATATATTTGTTCTTAGTCGCCTGTCTGATGTTACCACTTTTAGGGCTGATGCACTTATTTCAAATGCTTTCCTATTCTTTATTGTGATATTAGTCTTAATATCTGATAGCATTAAATCTAAAAACCAATATATTTGTTCTTGTTCGCCTCTCTGATGTTACAAATTTTTGGGTTGATGCACTTCGATCCAATGCTCTCCTATTCTTTGTTGTGATATTAGCCTTATTATCTGATAGCATTAAAACTAAAAACCAATATATTTGGCTTAGTCGCCTGTCTGATGTTACATGTTATCACTTTTAGGGTTGATGCATTTTGATCCAACGCTTTTCTATTTTTTGTAGTGATATTAGTCTTATTATCTGTAAGCATTAAAACTAAAAACCAATATATTTGTTCTTAGTGGCCTGTCTGACGTTACCACTTTTAGGGTTGATGTATTTCGATCCATTGCTTTCCTATTCTTTGTTGTGATATTAGTCTTAATATCTGATAGCAATAAAACTGAAGACCAATATATTTGTTCTTAGTCGCCTGTCTGATGTTACCACTTTTAGGGTTGATGCACTTCTATCCATTGCTTTCCTAATCTTTGTTGTGATATTAGTCTTATTATCTGATAGCATTAAAACTTAAAACCAATATATTTGTTCTTAGTCGCCTGTCTGATGTTACATGTTATCACTTTTAGAGTTGATGCATTTCGATCCAACGCTTTCCTATTCTATGTTGTGATATTAGTCTTATTATCAGATAGCAATAAAACTAAAAATCAATATATTTGTTCTTATTCGCACGTCTGATATACCACTTTTAGGGATGATGTATTTTGATCCAATGCTTTCCTATTCTTTTTTGTGATATTAGTTTTATTTTCTGATAGCAATAAAACTAAAAATCAATATATTTGTTCTTAGTCGCCTATCTGATGTTACCACTTTTAGGGTTCATGCACTTCTTTCAAATGCTTTCCTATTCTTTATTGTGATGTTAGTCTTATGATCTGATAGCATTAAAACTAAAAACCAATATATTTGTTCTTAGTCGCCTGTCTGATGTTACATGTTATCACTTTTAGGGTTGATGCATTTCGATCCAACGCTTTCCTATTCTTTGTAGTGATATTAGTCTTATTATCTGATAGCATTAAAACTAAAAATCTATATATATTTGATCTTAGTGGCCTGTCTGAAATTACCACTTTTAGGGTTGATGTATTTCGATTCATTGCTTTCCTATTCTTTGTTGTTATATTAGTCATATTATCTGATAGCAATAAAACTGAAGACCAATATATTTGTTCTTAGTCGCCTGTCTGATATTACCACTTTTAGGGTTGATACACTTCTATCCAATGCTTTCCTATTCTTTGTTGTGATATTAGTCTTAGTATCTGTTAGCATTAAAACTAAAAACCAATATATTTGATCTTAAACGCCTGTCTGATGTTACCACTTTTAGGGTAGATGCACTGCGATTAAATGCTTTCCTATTCCTTGTTGTGATATTAGTCTTAATATCTGATAGCATTAAAACTGAAGACCAATATATTTGTTCTTAGTCGCCTGTCTGATGTTACCACTTTTAGGGTTGATGCACTTCTATCCAATGCTTTCCTAATCTTTGTTGTGATATTAGTCTTATTATCTTATAGCAATAAAACTGAAGACCAATATATTAGTTCTTAGTCGCCTGTCTGATGTTACCACTTTTAGGGTTGATGCACTTCTATCCAATGATTTCCTAATCTTTGTTGTGATATTAGTCTTATGATCTGATATCATTAAAACTAAAAACCAATATATTTGTTCTTAGTCGCCTGTCTGTTGTTACCACTTTTATGGTTGATGCACTTCTATCCTATGCCTTCATATTCTTTGTTGTGATATTAGTCTTATTATTTGTAAGCATTAAAACTAAAAACCAATATTTTTGTTCTTAGTCGCCTGTCTGTTGTTACCACTTTTAGGGTTGATGCACTTCTATCCTATGCCTTCATATTCTTTTTTGTGATATTAGTCTTATTACCTGATAGCATTAGAACTAAAAATCTATATATATTTGATCTTAGTGGCCGGTCTGAAATTACAACTTTTAGGGTTGATGGACTTCTTTCACATGCCTTCCTATTTTTTATTGTGATATTAGTCTTATGATCTGATAGCATTAAAACTAAAAACCAATATATTTGTTCTTAGTCGCCTGTCTGATATTACCACTTTTAGGGTTGATACACTTCTATCCAATGCTTTCCTATTCTTTGTTGTGATATTAGTCTTAATATCTGATAGCATTAAAACTAAAAATCAATATATATTTGTTCTTAGTGGCCTGTCTGAAGTTACCACTTATAGGGTTGATGTATTTCGATCCATTGCTTTCCTATTCTTTGTTGTGATATTAGTCTTATTATCTGATAGCAATAAAACTGAAGACCAATATATTTGTTCTTATTCGCCTGTCTGATGTTACCACTTTTATGGTTTATGCACTTCTATTCAATGCTTTCCTAATCTTTGTTGTGATATTAGTCTTAAGATCTGATAGCATTAAAACTAAAAAGCAATATATTTCGTCTTAGTGGCCTGTCTGATGTTACCACTTTTAGGGATGATGTATTTCGATCCAATGTTTCCTATTCTTTTTTGTGATATTAGTCTCATTTTCTGATAGCAATAAAACTAAAAAGCAAATTATTTGTTCTTAATCGCCTGAGCGATGATACCAATTTTAGGGTTGATGCACTTCTATCCAAAGCTTTCCTATTCTTTGTTGTGATATTAGTCTTAATATCTGATAGCATTAAAAATATAAACCAATATATTTGTTCTTAGTCGCCTGTCTGATGTTACTACTTTTAGGGCTGATGCACTTCTTTCAAATGCTTTCCTATTCTTTATTGTGATATTAGTCTTATGATCTGATAGCAATTAAACTAAAAACCGATATATTTGTTCTTAGTCACCTGTCTGATATTACCACTTTTAGGGTGGATGCACTTCGATCCAATGCTTTCCTAGTCCTTTTTGTGATATTAGTCTTATTATCTGTAAGCATTAAAACTAAAAACCAATATATTTGTTCTTGTTCGCCTGTCTAATGTTAATAATTTTTGGGTTGATGCACTTCGATCCAATGCTCTCCTATTCTTTGTTGTGAAATTAGCCTTATTATCTGATAGCATTAAAAATAAAAACCAATATATTTGTTCTTAGTCGCCTGTCTGATGTTACCACTTTTAGGGTTGATGCAAAGCGATCAATTGTTTTCCTATTCTTTGTTGTGATATTAGTGTTATTATCTGTAAGCATTAAAAGTAAAAACCAATATATTTGTTCTTAGTCAACTGTCTGATGTTACCACATTTAGGGTTGATGCACTGCGATTAAATGCTTTCCTATTCCTTGTTGTGATATTAGACTTATTATCTGATAGCATTAAAACTAAATAGCAATATATTTGTTCTTAGTCGCCTGACTGATGTTACAACTTTTAGGACTGATGAACTTCTATCCAATGCTTTCGTATTCTTTGTTGTGATATTAGTCTTAATATGTGATAGCAATAAAACTGAAGACCAATATATTTGTTCCTAGTCGCCTGTCTGATGTTACCACATTTAGGGTTGATGCACTTCTATCCAATGCTTTCCTAATCTTTGTTGTGATATTAGCCCTAATATCTGATAGCATTAAAACTAAAAACCAATATATTTGTTCTTAGTCGCCTGTCTGATGTTACCACTTTTAGGGCTGATGCACTTCTTTCAAATGCTTTCCTATTCTTTATTGTGATATTAGTCTTATGATCTGATAGCAATTAAACTAAAAACCAATATATTTTCTCATAGTCGCCTGACTGATGTTACAACTTTTAGGGTTGATGCACTTCTATCCAATGCTTTCGTATTCTTTGTTGTGATATTAGTCTTAATATCTGATAGCATTAAATCTAAAAACCATTATATTTGTTCTTGTTCGCCTTTCTGATGTTACAAATTTTTGGGTTGATGCACTTCGATCCAATGCTCTCCTATTCTTTGTTGTGATATTAGCCTTATTATCTGATAGCATTAAAACTAACAACCAATATATTTGGCTTAGTCGCCTGTCTGATGTTACATGTTATCACTTTTAGGGTTGATGCATTTTGATCCAACGCTTTTCTATTTTTTGTAGTGATATTAGTCTTATTATCTCATAGCATTAAACCTAAAAATCAATAAATTTCTTCTAAGTCGCACGTCTGATGTTACCACTTTTAGGGATGATGTATTTCGATCCAATCCTTTCCTATTCTTTTTTGTGATATTAGTCTTATTTGCTGATACAATAAAACCAAAAACCAATATATTTGTTCTTAGTCGCCTGTCTGATGTTACCACTTTTAGGGTAGATGCACTGCGATTAAATGCTGTCCTATTCCTTGTTGTGATATTAGTCTTATTATCTGATAGCATTAAAACTAAAAACCAATATATTTGTTCTTAGTCGCCTGTCTGATATTACCACTTTTAGGGTTGATGTATTTCGATCCATTGCTTTCCTATTCTTTGTTGTGATATTAGTCCTATTATCTGATAGCAATAAAACAGAAGACCAATATATTTGGTCTTAGTCGCCTGACTGATGTTACCACTTTTAGGGTTGATGCACTTCTATCCAATGCTTTCCTATTCTTTGTTGTGATATTAGTCTTAATATCTGATAGCATTTAAAATAAAAACCAATATATTTGTTCTTAGTCGCCTGTCTGATGTTACCACTTTTAGGGTTGATGCACGTCTTTCAAATTCTTTCCTATTCTTTATTGTGATATTAGTCTTATGATCTGATAGCATTAAAACTAAAAACCAATATATTTGTTCTTAGTCGCCTGTCTGATATTACCATTTTTAGGGTGGATGCACTTCGATCCAATGCTTTCCTAGTCCTTGTTGTGATATTAGTCTTATTATCTGTAAGCATTAAAACTAAAAACCAATATATTTGTTCTTAGTCACCTGTCTGATATTACCACTTTTAGGGTTAATGCACTGCGATTAAATGCTTTCCTATTTCTTATTGTGATATTAGTCTTATTATCTGATAGCATATAAACTAAAAAGCAATATATTTGTTCTTTGTCGCCTGACTGATGTTACAAACTTTTGGGTTGATGCACTTCGATCCAACGCTTTCCTATTCTTTGTAGTGATATTAGTCTTATTATGTGATAGCATTAAAACTAAAAATCAATATATATTTGTTCTTAGTGGCCTGTTTGAAGTTACCACTTCTTGGGTTGATGTATTTCGATCCATTGCTTTCCTATTCTTTGTTGTGATATTAGTCTTATTATCTGTTAGTAATAAAACTAAAAATCAATATATATTTGTTCTTAGTGGCCTCCCTGAAGTTACCACTTTTAGGGTTGATGTATTTCGATCCATTGCTTTCCTATTCTTTGTTGTGATATTAGTCTTATTATCTGATAGCATTAAAACTAAAAACGAATATATTTGTTCTTAGTCGCCTGTCTGATGTTACATGTTATCACTTTTAGGGTTGATGCATTTCGATCCAACGCTTTCCTATTCTATGCTGTGATATTAGTCTTATTATCAGATAGCAATAAAACTAAAAATCAATATATTTGTTCTTAGTCGCCTGTCTGATGTTACCACTTTTCGGGTTGATGCACTTCTTTCAAATGCTTTCATATTCTTTATTGTGATATTAGTCTTATGATCTGATAGCATTAAAACTAAAAACCAATATATTTGTTCTTAGTCGCCTGTCTGATGTTACCACTTTTAGGGTTGATGCACTTCTTTCAAATGCTTTCCTATTTTTTATTGTGATATTAGTCTTATGATCTGATAGCATTAAAACTAAAAACCAATATATTTGTTCTTATTCGCCTGTCTGATGTTACTACTTTTAGGGTAGATGCACTGCGATTAAATGCTTTCCTATTCCTTGTTGTGATATTAGTCTTATTATCTGAAAGCAATAAAACTAAAAACCAATATATTTGTTCTTAGTCGCCTGTCTGATATTACCACTTTTAGGGTTGATGCACTTCTATCCAATGCTTTCCTATTCTTTGTTGTGATATTAGTCTTAATATCTGATAGCATTAAAACTAAAAACCAATATATTTGTTCTTAGACGCCTGTCTGATGTTACAACTTTTTGGGTTGGAGGACTTCTATCCAATACTTTCCTATTCTTTGTTGTGATATTAGCCTTATTATCTGATAGCATTAAAACTAAAAACCAATATATTTGTTCTTAGTCGCCTGTCTGATGTTACATGTTATCACTTTTAGGGTTGATGCAATTCGATCCATCGCTTTCCTATTCTTTGTAGTGATATTAGTCTTATTATCTGATAGCATTAAAACAAAAAATCTATATATATTTGATCTTAGTGGTCTGTCTGAAATTACCACTTTTAGGGTTGTTGTATCTCGATCCATTGCTTTCCTATTCTTTGTTGTGATATTAGTCATATTATCTGAAAGCAATAAAACTGAAGATCAATATATTTGTTCTTAGTAGCCTGTCTGATGTTACCACTTTTAGGGTTGATGCACTTCTATCCAATGCCTTCCTATTCATTGTTGTGATATTAGTCTTAATATCTGATAGCATTAAAACTAAAAACCAGTATATTTGTTCTTAGTCGCCTGTCTGATATTACCACTTTTAGGGTGGATGCACTTCGATCCAATGCTTTCCTAGTCCTTGTTGTCATATTAGTCTTATTATCTGTAAGCATTAAAACTAAAAACAAAATATAATTGTTCTTAGTCGCCTGTCTGATGTTACCACTTTTAGGGTTGATGCACTGCGATTAAATGCTTTCCTATTCCGTGTTGTGATATTAGTCTTATGATCTGATAGCATTAATACTAAAAAGCAATATATTTGTTCTTAGTCGCCTAACTGATGTTACCACTTTTAGGGTAGATGCACTGCGATTAAATGCTTACCTATTCCTTGTTGTGATATTAGTCTTATTATCTGATAGCATTAAAACTAAAAAGCAATATATTTGTTCTTAATCGCCTGACTGATGTTACCACTTTTAGGGATGATGTATTTCGATCCAATGCTTTCCTATTCTTTTTTGTGATATTAGTCTTATTTTCTAATAGCAATTAAACTAAAAATCAATATATTTGTTCTTAGTCGCCTGTCTGATGTTACCACTTTTAGGGTTGATGCACTTCTTTCAAATGCTTTCCTATTTTTTTATTTTGATATTAGTCTTATGATCTGATAGCATTAAAACTAAAAACCAATATATTTGTTCTTAGTCGCCTGTCTGATGTTACCATTTTTAGGGTTGATGCACTGCGATCAATTGTTTTCCTATTCTTTGCTGTGATATTAGTCTTATTATCTCATTGCATTAAACCTAAAAATCAATAAATTTCTTCTTAGTCGCACGTCTGATGTTACCACTCTTAGGGATGATGTATTTCGATCCAATGCTTTCCTATTCTTTTTTGTGATATTAGTCTTATTATCTGATAGCATTAAAACTAAAAACCAATATATTTTTTCTTAGTCGCTTGTCTGATGTTACCACTTTTTGGGTAGATGCACTGCGAATAAAGGCTTTCCTATTCCTTATTGTGATATTAGTCTTAATATCTGATAGCATTAAAACTAAAAACCAATATATTTGTTCTTAGTCGCCTGTCTGATGTTACAACTTTTTGAGTTGGAGGACTTCTATCCAATGCTTTCCTATTCTTTGTTGTGATATTAGCCTTATTATCTGATAGCATTAAAACTAAAAATCTATATATATTTGATCTTAGTGGCCTGTCTGAAATTACCACTTTTAGGGTTGATGTATTTCGATCCATTGCTTTCCTATTCTTTGTTGTGATATTAGTCATATTATCTGAAAGCAATAAAACTGAAGATCAATATATTTGTTCTTACTAGCCTGTCTGATGTTACCACTTTTAGGGTTGATGCACTTCTATCCAATGCCTTCCTATTCATTGTTGTGATATTAGTCTTATTATCTGATAGCAATAAAACTAAAAACCAGTATATTTGTTCTTAGTCGCCTGTCTGATAATACCACTTTTAGGGCGGATGCACTTCAATCCAATGCTTTCCTAGTCCTTGTTGTGATATTAGTCTTATGATCTGTAAGCATTAAAACTAAAATCCAATATAATTGTTCTTAGTCGCCTGTCTGATGTTACCACTTTTAGGGTTGAAGCATTTCGATCCAACGCTTTAATATTTTTTGTAGTGATATTAGCCTTATTATCTGATAGCATTAAAACTAAAAACCAATATATTTGTTCTTAGTCGCCTGTCTCATGTTACAACTTTTAGGGTGGATGCACTTCTATCCAATGCTTTCCTATTCTTTGTTGTGATATTAGTCTTATTATTTGATAGCATTGAAACTAAAAACCAATATATTTGTTCTTAGTCGCCTGTCTGATGTTTCACTTTTAGGGTGGATGCACTTCGATCCAATGCTTTCCTATTCCTTGTTGTGATATTAGTCTTATTATCTGATAGCTTTTAAACTAAAAACCAATATATTTGTTCTTAGTCGCCTGTCTGATGTTACCACTTTTAGGGTTGAAGCATTTCGATCTAAAGCTTTCCTATTCTTTGTAGTGATATTAGTCTTATTATCTGATAGAAATAAAACTAAAAATCAATATATATTTGTTCTTAGTGGCCTGTCTGAAGTTACCACTTTTAGGGTTGATGTATTTCGTTTCATTGCTTTTCTATTCTTTGTTGTGATATTAGTCTTATTATCTGATAGTAATAAAACTAAAAATCAATATATATTTGTTTTTAGTGGCCTGTCTGAAGTTACCACTTTTAGGTTTGATGTATTTCGATCCATTGCTTTCCTATTCTTTGTTGTGATACTAGTCTTATTATCTGATAGCAATAAAACTGAAGACCAATATATTTGGTCTTAGTCGCCTGACTGATGTTACCACTTTTAGGGTTGATGCACTTCTATCCAATGCTTTACTATTCTTTGTTATGATATTAGTCTTAATATCGGATAGCATTTAAAATAAAAACCAATATATTTGTTCTTATCCGCCTGTCTGATGTTACAAATTTTTGGGTTGATGCACTTCGATCCAATTCTTTCCTATTATTTCTTGTGATATTAGACTTAATATCTGATAGCATTAAAACTAAAAACCAATACATTTGTTCTTAGTCGCCTGTCTGATGTTACCACTTTTACGGTTGATGCACTGCGATCAATTGTTATTCCTGGTCTTTGTTGTGATATTAGTCTTATTATCTCATAGCATTAAACCTAAAAATCAATAAATTTCTTCTTAGTCGCACTTCTGATGTTACCACTTTTAGGGATGATGTATTTCGATCCAATGCTTTCCTATTCTTTTTTGTGATATTAGTCTTATTATCTGATAGCATTAAAACTAAAAACCAATATATTTTTTCTTAGTCGCTTGTCTGATGTTACCACTTTTTTGTAGATGCACTGCGAATAAAGGCTTTCCTATTCCTTGTTGTGATATTAGTCTTAATATCTGATAGCATTAAAATAAAAACCAATATATTTCTTCTTAGTCGCCTGTCTGATGTTACAAATTTTTGGGTTGATGCATTTCGATCCAACGCTTTCCTATTCTATGTTGTGATAATAGTCTTATTATCAGATAGCAATAAAACTAAAAATCAATATATTTGTTCTTAGTCGCCTGTCTGATGTTACCACTTTTAGGGTTGATGCACTGCGATCAAATGTTTTCCTATTCTTTGTTGTGATATTAGTCTTAATATCTGATAGCATTAAAACTAAAAACCAATATATTTGATCTTAGTCGCCTGTCTGATGTTACCACTTTTAGGGTTGATGCACTGCGATCAAATGTTTTCCTATTCCTCGTTGTGATATTAGTCTTATTATCTGATAGCATTTAAACTAAAAAGCAATATATTTGTTCTTAGTCGCCTGACTGATGTTACCACTTTTAGGGGTGATGTATTTCGATCCAATGCTTTCCTATTCTTTTTTGTGATATTAGTCTATTTTCTGATTCAATAAAACTAAAAACTATAATATTTGTTCTTAGTCGCCTGTCTGATGTTACCACTTTTAGGGTAGATGCACTGAGATTAAATGCTTTCCTATTCCTTTTTGTGATATTAGTCTTATTATCTCATAGCATTAAAACTAAAAACCAATATATTTGTTCTTAGTCGCCTGTCTGATATTACCACTTTTAGGGTTGATGCACTTCTATCCAATGCTTTCCTATTCTTTGTTGTGATATTAGTCTTAATATCTGATAGCATTAAAACTAAAAACCAATATATTTGTTCTGAGTCGCCTGTCTGATGTTACATGTTATCACTTTTAGGGTTGAAGCCTTTCGATCCAACGCTTTCCTATTTTTTGTAGTGATATTAGTCTTATTATCTGATAGCATTAAAACTAAAAATCAATATATATTTGTTCTTAGTGGCCTGTCTGAAGTTACCACTTTTAGGGTTGATGTATTTCGTTCAATTGCTTTCCTATTTTTTGTTGTGATATTAGTCTTATTATCTGATAGTAATAAAACTAAAAATCAATATATATTTGTTCTTAGTCGCCTGTCTGATGTTACCACTTTTAGGGTTGATGCACTTCTATCCAATGCTTTCCTAATCTTTGTTGTGATATTAGTCTTATGATCTGATAGCATTTAAACTAAAAAGCAATATATTTGTTCTTAGTCGCCTGACTGATGGTACCACTTTTAGGGGTGATGTATTTCGATCCAATGCTTTCCTATTCTTTTTTGTTATATTAGTCTATTTTCTGATAGCAATAAAACTAAAAATCAATATATTTGTTCTTAGTTGCCTGTCCGATGTTACCACTTTTAGGGTTGATGCACTTCTTTCAAATGCTTTCCTATTTTTTATTGTGATATTAGTCTTATGATCTGATAGCATTTAAACTAAAAGCAATATATTTGTTCTTAGTCGCCTGTCTGATGTTACCACTTTTAGGGGTGATGTATTTCGATCCAATGCTTTCCTATTCCTTTTTGTGATATTAGTCTTATTATCTGATAGCATTAAAACTAAAAACCAATATATTTGTTCTTAGTTGCCTGTCTGATATTACCACTTTTAGCGTTGATGCACATCGATCCAATGCTTTCCTATTCTTTGTTGTGATATTAGTCTTATTATCTGATAGCATTAAAACTAAAAAGCAATATATTTGTTCTTATTCGCCTGTCTGATGTTACATGTTATCACTTTTAGAGTTGATGCATTTGGATCCAACGCTTTCCTATTCTTTGTAGTGATATTAGTCTTATTATCTGTAAGCATTAAATCTAAAAACCAATATATTTGTTCTTAGTCTCTTGTCTAATGTTACCACTTTTAGGGTTGAAGCATGTCGATCCAACGCTTTCCTATTCTTTGTAGTGATAATAGTCTTATTATGTGATAGCATTAAAACTAAAAATCAATATATATTTGTTCTTAGAGGCCTGTCTGAAGTTACCACTTTTAGGGTTGATGTATTTCGATCCATTGCTTTCCTATTCTTTGTTGTGATATTAGTCGTATTGTCTGATAGTAATAAAACTAAAAATCAATATTTATTTGTTCTTAGTGGAATGTCTGAAGTTACCTTTTTTAGGGTTGATGTATTTCGATTCATTGCTTTCCTATTCTTTGTTGTTATATTAGTCATATTTTCTGATAGCAATAAAACTGAAGACCAATATATTTGTTCTTAGTCGCCAGTCTGATGTTACAACTTTTAGGGTTGATGCACTTCTTTCACATGCCTTCCTATTTTTTTATTGTGATATTAGTCTTATGATCTGATAGCATTAAAACTAAAAACCAATATATTTGTTCTTAGTCGCCTGTCTGATATTACCACTTTTAGGGTTGATACACTTCTATCCAATGCTTTCTTATTCTTTGTTGTGATATTAGTCTTAGTATCTGATAGCATTAAAACTAAAAACCAATATATTTGATCTTAAACGCCTGTCTGATGTTACCACTTTTAGGGTAGCTGCACTGCGATTAAATGCTTTCCTATTCCTTGCTGTGATATTAGTCTTATTATCTGATAGCATTAAAACTGAAGACCAATATATTTGTTCTTAGTCGCCTGTCTGATGTTACCACTTTTAGGGTTGATGCACTTCTATCCAATGCTTTCCTAATCTTTGTTGTGATATTAGTCTTATTATGTTATAGCAATAAAACTGAAGACCAATATATTAGTTCTTAGTCGCCTGTCTGTTGTTACCACTTTTAGGGTTGATGCACTTCTATCCTATGCCTTCATATTCTTTGTTGTGATATTAGTCTTATTATTTGTAAGCATTAAAACTAAAAACCAATATATTTGTTCTTGGTCGCCTGTCTGTTGTTACCACTTTTAGGGTTGATGCACTTCTATCCTATGCCTTCATATTCTTTTTTGTGATATTAGTCTTATTATCTGATAGCATTAAAACTAAAAATCTATATATATTTGATCTTAGTGGCCTGTCTGAAATTACAACTTTTAGGGTTGATGTATTTCGATTCATTGCTTTCCTATTCTTTTTTGTTATATTAGTCATATTATCTGATAGCAATAAAACTGAAGACCAATATATTTGTTCTTAGTCGCCTGTCTGATGTTACCACTTTTAGGGTTGATGCACTTCTTTCACATGCCTTCCTATTTTTTTATTGTGATATTAGTCTTACGATCTGATAGCATTAAAACTAAAAACCAATATATTTGTTCTTAGTCGCCTGTCTGATATTACCACTTTTAGGGTTGATACACTTCTATCCAATGCTTTCCTATTCTTTGTTGTGATATTAGTCTTAATATCTGATAGCATTAAAACTAAAAATCAATATATATTTGTTCTTAGTGGCCTGTCTGAAGTTACCACTTTTAGGGTTGATGTATTTCGTTCCATTGCTTTCCTATTCTTTGTTGTGATATTAGTCTTATTATCTTATAGATATAAAACTAAAAATCAATATATATTTGTTCTTAGTGGCCTGTCTGATGTTACCACTTTTAGGGTTGATGTATTTCGATCCATTTCTTTCCTATTCTTTGTTGTGATATTAGTCTTATAATCTGATAGCAATAAAACTGAAGACCAATATATTTGTTCTTATTCGCCTGTCTGATGTTACCACTTTTATGGTTGATGCACTTCTATCCAATGCT
Organism: Prosapia bicincta; assembly: GCA_036971475.1. Taxonomy (NCBI): domain Eukaryota; kingdom Metazoa; phylum Arthropoda; class Insecta; order Hemiptera; family Cercopidae; genus Prosapia; species Prosapia bicincta. Next base: position 8,136,853 of record JBAIZL010000005.1, read on the forward strand.
TTCCTAATCTTTGTTGTGATATTAGTCTTACGATCTGATAGCATTAAAACTAAAAACCAATATATTTGTTCTTAGTCGCCTGTCTGTTGTTACCACTTTTAGGGTTGATGCACTTCTATCCTATGCCTTCATATTCTTTGTTGTGATATTAGTCTTATTATCTGATAGCAATAAAACTAAAAAGCAATATATTTCGTCTTAGTGGCCTGTCTGATGTTACCACTTTTAGGGATGATGTATTTCGATCCAATGTTTCCTATTCTTTTTTGTGATATTAGTCTCATTTTCTGATAGCAATAAAACTAAAAAGCAAATTATTTGTTCTTAATCGCCTGACTGATGATACCAATTTTAGGGTTGATGCACTTCTATCCAAAGCTTTCCTATTCTTTGTTGTGATATTAGTCTTAATATCTGATAGCATTAAAAATATAAACCAATATATTTGTTCTTAGTCGCCTGTCTGATGTTACCACTTTTAGGGTTGATGCAAAGCGATCAATTGTTTTCCTATTCTTTGTTGTGATATTAGTGTTATTATCTGTAAGCATTAAAACTAAAAACCAATATATTTGTTCTTAGTCGCCTGACTGATGTTACAACTTTTAGGAATGATGCACTTCTATCCAATGCTTTCGTATTCTTTGTTGTGATATTAGTCTTAATATGTGATAGCAATAAAACTGAAGACCAATATATTTGTTCCTAGTCGCCTGTCTGATGTTACCACTTTTAGGGTTGATGCACTTCTATCCAATGCTTTCCTAATCTTTGTTGTGATATTAGCCCTAATATCTGATAGCATTAAAACTAAAAACCAATATATTTGTTCTTAGTCGCCTGTCTGATGTTACCACTTTTAGGGCTGATGCACTTCTTTCAAATGCTTTCCTATTCTTTATTGTGATATTTGTCTTATGATCTGATAGCAATTAAACTAAAAACCAATATATTTGTTCTTAGTCGCCTGACTGATGTTACAACTTTTAGGGTTGATGCACTTCTATCCAATGCTTTCGTATTCTTTGTTGTGATATTAGTCTTAATATCTGATAGCATTAAATCTAAAAACCATTATATTTGTTCTTGTTCGCCTTTCCGATGTTACAAATTTTTGGGTTGATGCACTTCGATCCAATGCTCTCCTATTCTTATGTTGTGATATTATCCTTATTATCTGATAGCATTAAAACTAACAACCAATATATTTGGCTTAGTCGCCTGTCTGATGTTACATGTTATCACTTTTAGGGTTGATGTATTTCGATCCAATCCTTTCCTATTCTTTTTTGTGATATTAGTCTTATTTTCTGATACAATAAAACTAAAAACCAATATATTTGTTCTTAGTCGCCTGTCTGATGTTACCACTTTTAGGGTAGATGCACTGCGATTAAATGCTTTCCTATTCCTTGTTGTGATATTAGTCTTATTATCTGATAGCATTAAAACTAAAAACCAATATATTTGTTCTTAGTCGCCTGTCTGATGTTACCACTTTTAGGGTAGATGCACTGCGATTAAATGCTTTCCTATTCCTTGTTGTGATATTAGTCTTATTATCTGATAGCATTAAAACTAAAAACCAATATATTTGTTCTTAGTCGCCTGTCTGATATTACCACTTTTAGGGTTGATGCACTTCTATCCAATGCTTTCCTATTCTTTGTTGTGATATTAGTCTTATTATCTGATAGCAATAAAACAGAAGACCAATATATTTGGTCTTAGTCGCCTGACTGATGTTACCACATTTAGGGTTGATGCACTTCTATCCAATGCTTTCCTATTCTTTGTTGTGATATTAGTCTTAATATCTGATAGCATTTAAAATAAAAACCAATATATTTGTTCTTAGTCGCCTGTCTGATATTACCATTTTTAGGGTGGATGCACTTCGATCCAATGCTTTCCTAGTCCTTGTTGTGATATTAGTCTTATTATCTGTAAGCATTAAAACTAAAAACCAATATATTTGTTCTTAGTCACCTGTCTGATATTACCACTTTTAGGGTTGATGCACTGCGACTAAATGCTTTCCTAGTTCTTATTGTGATATTAGCCTTATTATCTGATAGCATATAAACTAAAAAGCAATATATTTGTTCTTTGTCGCCTGACTGATGTTACAAACTTTTGGGTTGATGCATTTCGATCCAACGCTTTCCTATTCTTTGTAGTGATATTAGTCTTATTATATGTAAGCATTAAAACTAGAAAACAAGTATATTGGTTCTTAGTCGCCTGTCTGATGTTACCACTTTTAGGGTTGAAGCATTTCGATCCAACGCTTTCCTATTCTTTGTAGTGATATTAGTCTTATTATGTGATAGCATTAAAACTAAAAATCAATATATATTTGTTCTTAGTGGCCTGTATGAAGTTACCACTTCTAGGGTTGATGTATTTCGATCCATTGCTTTCCTATTCTTTGTTGTGATATTAGTCTTATTATCTGATAGTAATAAAACTAAAAATCAATATATATTTGTTCTTAGTGGCCTGCCTGAAGTTACCACTTTTAGGGTTGATGTATTTCGATCCATTGCTTTCCTATTCTTTGTTGTGATATTAGTCTTATTATCTGATAGCATTAAAACTAAAAACGAATATATTTGTTCTTAGTCGCCTGTCTGATGTTACATGTTATCACTTTTAGGGTTGATGCATTTCGATCCAACGCTTTCCTATTCTATGCTGTGATATTAGTCTTATTATCAGATAGCAATAAAACTAAAAAACAATATATTTGTTCTTAGTCGCTTGTCTGATGTTACCACTTTTAGGGTTGATGCACTGCGATCAATTGTTTTCCTATTCTTTGTTGTGATATTAGTCTTATGATCTGATAGCATTAAAACTAAAAACCAATATATTTGTTCTTAGTCGCCTGTCTGATGTTACCACTTTTAGGGTTGATGCACTGCGATCAATTGTTTTCCTATTATTTGCTGTGATATTAGTCTTATTATATCATTGCATTAAACCTAAAAATCAATAAATTTCTTCTTAGTCGCACGTCTGATGTTACCACTTTTAGGGATGATGTATTTCGATCCAATGCTTTCCTATTCTTTTTTGTGATATTAGTCTTATTTTCTGATACAATAAAACTAAAAATCAATATATTTGTTCTTAGTCGCCTGCCTGATGTTACCACTTTTAGGGTTGATGCAATTCTTTCAAATGCTTTCCTTTTCTTTATTGTGATATTAGTCTTATGATCTGATAGCATTAAAACTAAAAACCAATATATTTGTTCTTAGTCGCCTGTCTGATATTACCACTTTTAGGGTTGATGCACTTCTATCCAATGCTTTCCTATTCTTTGTTGTGATATTAGTCTTAATATCTGATAGCATTAAAACTAAAAACCAATATATTTGTTCTTAGTCGCCTGTCTGATGTTACCACTTTTAGGGTTGATGCACTGCGATCAATTGTTTTCCTATTCTTTGTTGTGATATTAGTCTTATTATCTTATAGCATTAAACCTAAAAATCAATATATTTGTTCTTAGTCGCCTGTCTGATGTTACCACTTTTAGGGTTGATGCACTTCTTTCAAATGCTTTCATATTCTTTATTGTGATATTAGTCTTATGATCTGATAGCATTAAAACTAAAAACCAATATATTTGTTCTTAGTCGCCTGTCTGATGTTACCACTTTTAGGGTAGATGCACTGCGATTAAATGTTTTCCCATTCCTTGTTGTGATATTAGTCTTATTATCTGATAGCATTAAAACTAAAAAGCAATATATTTTTTCTTAATCGCCTGACTGATGTTACCACTTTTAGGGATGATGTACTTCGATCCAATGCTTTCCTATTCTTTTTTGTGATATTAGCCTTATTTTCTAATAGCAATTAAACTAAAAATCAATATATTTGTTCTTAGTCGCCTGTCTGATGTTACCACTTTTAGGGTTGATGCACTTCTTTCAAATGCTTTCCTATTTTTTATTGTGATATTGGTCTTATGATCTGATAGCATTAAAACTCAAAACCAATATATCTGTTCTTAGTCGCCTGTCATATGTTACCACTTTTAGGGTTGATGCACTGCGATCAATTGTTTTCCTATTCTTTGCTGTGATATTAGTCTTATTATCTCATTGCATTAAACCTAAAAATCAATAAATTTCTTCTTAGTCGCACGTCTGATGTTACCACTTTTAGGGATGATGTATTTCGATCCAATGCTTTCCTATTCTTTTTTGTGATATTAGTCTTATGATCTGATACAATAAAACTAAAAATCAATATATTTGTTCTTAGTCGCCTGCCTGATGTTACCACTTTTAGGGTTGATGCAATTCTTTCAAATGCTTTCCTTTTCTTTATTGTGATATTAGTCTTATGATCTGATAGCATTAAAACTAAAAACCAATATATTTGTTCTTAGTCGCCTGTCTGATGTTACCACTTTTAGGGTAGATGCACTGCGATTAAATGCTTTCCTATTCTTTGTTGTGATATTAGTCTTATTATCTGAAAGCATTTAAACTAAAAACCAATATATTTGTTCTTAGTCGCCTGTCTGATATTACCACTTTTAGGGTTGATGCACTTCTATCCAATGCTTTCCTATTCTTTGTTGTGATATTAGTCTTAATATCTGATAGCATTAAAACTAAAAACCAATATATTTGTTCTTAGTCGCCTGTCTGATGTTACCACTTTTAGGGTTGATGCACTGCGATCAATTGTTTTCCTATTCTTTGTTGTGATATTAGTCTTATTATCTTATAGCATTAAACCTAAAAATCAATATATTTGTTCTTAGTCGCCTGTCTGATGTTACCACTTTTAGGGTTGATGCACTTCTTTCAAATGCTTTCATATTCTTTATTGTGATATTAGTCTTATGATCTGATAGCATTAAAACTAAAAACCAATATATTTGTTCTTAGTCGCCTGTCTGATGTTACCACTTTTAGGGTAGATGCACTGCGATTAAATGTTTTCCCATTCCTTGTTGTGATATTAGTCTTATTATCTGATAGCATTAAAACTAAAAAGCAATATATTTTTTCTTAATCGCCTGACTGATGTTACCACTTTTAGGGATGATGTACTTCGATCCAATGCTTTCCTATTCTTTTTTGTGATATTAGCCTTATTTTCTAATAGCAATTAAACTAAAAATCAATATATTTGTTCTTAGTCGCCTGTCTGATGTTACCACTTTTAGGGTTGATGCACTTCTTTCAAATGCTTTCCTATTTTTTATTGTGATATTGGTCTTATGATCTGATAGCATTAAAACTCAAAACCAATATATCTGTTCTTAGTCGCCTGTCATATGTTACCACTTTTAGGGTTGATGCACTGCGATCAATTGTTTTCCTATTCTTTGCTGTGATATTAGTCTTATTATCTCATTGCATTAAACCTAAAAATCAATAAATTTCTTCTTAGTCGCACGTCTGATGTTACCACTTTTAGGGATGATGTATTTCGATCCAATGCTTTCCTATTCTTTTTTGTGATATTAGTCTTATGATCTGATAGCATTAAAACTAAAAACCAATATATTTGTTCTTAGTCGCCTGTCTGATGTTACCACTTTTAGGGTAGATGCACTGCAATTAAATGCTTTCCTATTCCTTGTTGTGATATTAGTCTTATTATCTGAAAGCAATAAAACTAAAAACCAATATATTTGTTCTTAGTCGCCTGTCTGATATTACCACTTTTAGGGTTGATGCACTTCTATCCAATGCTTTCCTATTCTTTGTTGTGATATTAGTCTTAATATCTGATAGCATTAAAACTAAAAACCAATATATTTGTTCTTAGTCGCCTGTCTGATGTTACATGTTATCACTTTTAGGGTTGAAGCCTTTCGATCCAACGCTTTCCTATTTTTTGTAGTGATATTAGTCTTATTATCTGATAGTAATAAAACTAAAAATCAATATATATTTGTTCTTAGTCGCCTGTCTGATGTTACCACTTTTAGGGTTGATGCACTTCTATCCAATTCTTTCCTAATCTTTGTTGTGATATTAGTCTTATGATCTGATAGCATTTAAACTAAAAAGCAATATATTTGTTCTTAGTCGCCTGACTGATGTTACCACTTTTAGGGGTGATGTATTTCGATCCAACGCTTTCCTATTCTTTTTTGTGATATTAGTCTTAATATCTCATAGCATTAAACCTAAAAACCAATATATTTGTTCTTAGTCGCCTGTCTGATATTACGACTTTTAGGGTTGATGCACTTTCATTCCAATGCTTTCCTATTCTTTGTTGTGATATTAGTCTTAATATCTGATAGCATTAAAACTAAAAACCAATATATTTGATCTTAGTCGCCTGTCTGATGGTAACACTTTTAGGGTAGATGCACTGCGATTAAATGCTTTCCTATTCCTCGTTGTGATATTAGTCTTATTATCTGATAGCATTTAAACTAAAATGCAATATATTTGTTCTTAGTCGCCTGACTGATGTTACTACTTTTAGGGGTGATGTATTTCGATCCAATGCTTTCCTATTCTTTTTTGTGATATTAGTCTTAATATCTCATAGCATTAAACCTAAAAACCAATATATTTGTTCTTAGTCGCCTGTCTGATATTACGACTTTTAGGGTTGATGCACTTTCATCCAATGCTTTCCTATTCTTTGTTGTGATATTAGTCTTAATATCTGATAGCATTAAAACTAAAAACCATTATATTTGATCTTAGTCGCCTGTCTGATATTACCACTTTTAGGGTTGATGCACTTCTATCCAATGCTTTCCTATTCTTTGTTGTGATATTAGTCTTAATATCTGATAGCATTAAAACTAAAAACCAATATATTTGTTCTTAGTCGCCTGTCTGATGTTACATGTTATCACTTTTAGGGTTGAAGCCTTTCGATCCAACGCTTTCCTATATTTTGTAGTGATATTAGTCTTATTATCTGATAGTAATAAAACTAAAAATCAATATATATTTGTTCTTAATCGCCTGTCTGATGTTACCACTTTTAGGGTTGATGCACTTCTATCCAATGCTTTCCTAATCTTTGTTGTGATATTAGTCTTATGATCTGATAGCATTTAAACTAAAAAGCAATATATTTGTTCTTAGTCGCCTGACTGATGTTACCACTTTTAGGGGTGATGTATTTCGATCCAATGCTTTCCTATTCTTTTTTGTGATATTAGTCTATTTTCTGATAGCAATAAAACTAAAAATCAATATATTTGTTCTTAGTTGCCTGTCCGATGTTACCACTTTTAGGGTTGATGCACTTCTTTCAAATGCTTTCCTATTTTTTATTGTGATATTAGTCTTATGATCCGATAGCATTTAAACCAAAAAGCAATATATTTGTTCTTAGTCGCCTGACTGATGTTACCACTTTTAGGGGTGATGTATTTCGTTCCAATGCTTTCCTATTCCTTTTTGTGATATTAGTCTTATTATCTGATAGCATTAAAACTAAAAACCAATATATTTGTTCTTAGTTGCCTGTCTGATATTACCACTTTTAGCGTTGATGCACATCGATCCAACGCTTTCCTATTCTTTGTTGTGATATTAGTCTTATTATCAGATAGCATTAAAACTAAAAACCAATATATTTGTTCTTAGTCGCCTGTCGGATGTTACCACTTTTAGGGTTGATTCACTTCTTTCAAATGCATTCCTATTCTTTATTGTGATATTAGTCTTATGATCTGATAGCATTAAAACTAAAAACCAATATATTGGTTCTTAGTCGCCTGTCTGATGTTACCACTTTTAGGGTTGATGTATTTCGATCGATTGCTTTCCTATTCTTTGTTGTGATATTAGTCTTATTATCAGATAGCATTAAAACTAAAAACCAATATATTTGTTCTTAGTCGCCTGTCTGATGTTACATGTTATCACTTTTAGGGTCGATGCATTTCGATCCAACGCTTTCCTATTCTATGTTGTGATATTAGCCTTATTATCAGATAGCAATAAAACTAAATTACAATATATTTGTTCTTAGTAGCCTGTCTGATGATACCACTTTTAGGGTAGATGCACTTCTTTCAAATGCTTTCCTATTTTTTATTGTGATATTAGCCTTATGATCTGATAGCATTAAAACTAAAAACCAATATATTTGTTCTTAGTCGCCTGACTGATGTTACCACTTTTAGGGTTGATGCACTTCTATCCAATGCTTTCCTATTTTTTGTTGTGATATTAGTCATAATATCTGATAGCATTAAAACTAAAAACCAATATATTTGTTCTTAGTCGCCTGTCTGATGTTACAAATTTTTGGGTTGATGCACTTCGATCCAATGCTTTCCTATTCTTTGTTGTGATATTAGCCTTATTATCTGATAGCATTAAAACTAAAAACCAATATATTTGTTATTAGTCGCCTGTGTGATGTTACATGTTATCACTTTTAGGGTTGATGCATTTCGAACAAACGCTTTCCTATTCTATGTAGTGATATTAGTCTTATTTTCAGATAGTAATAAAACTAAAATTCAATATATTTGTTCTTAGTCGCCAGTCTGATGTTACCACTTTTAGGGTTGATGCACTGCGATCAATTGTTTTCCTATTCGTTGTTGTGATATTAGTCTTATTATCTCATAGCATTAAACCTAAAAATCAATAAATTTCTTCTTAGTCGCACGTCTTATGTTACCACTTTTAGGTATGATGTATTTCGATCAAATGTTTCCTATTCTTTTTTTTGATATTAGTCTTATTTTCTGATAGCAATAAAACTAAAAATCAATATATTTGTTCTTAGTCGCCTGTCTGATGTTACCACTTTTAGGGTTGATGTATTTCGATAAATTGCTTTCCTATTCATTGTTGTGATATTAGTCATATTATCTGATAGCAATAAAACTGAAGACCAATATATTTGTTCTTAGTCGCCTGTCTGATGTTACCTTTTTTAGGGATGATGTATTTCGATCCAATGCTTTAATAATCTTTTTTGTGATATTAGTCTCATTTTCCGATAGCAATAAAACTAAAAATCAATATATTTATTCTTAGTCGCCTGTCTGATGTTAACACTTTTAGGGTTGATGCACTTCTATCCAATGCTTTCCTATTCTTTGTTGTGATATTAGTCTTAATATCTGATAGCATTAAAACTAAAAACCAATATATTTGTTCATAGTCGCCTGTCTGATGTTACATGTTATCACTTTTAGGGTTGATGCATTTCGATCCAACGCTTTCCTATTCTTTGTAGTGATATTAGTCTTATTATCTGTAAGCATTAAAACTAAAAACCAATTTATTTGTTCTTAGTCGCCTGTTTGATGTTACCACTTTTAGGGTTGAAGCCTTTCGATCCAACGCTTTCCTATTTTTTGTAGTGATATTAGTGTTATTATCTGATAGCATTAAAACTAAAAATCAATATATATTTGTTCTTAGTGGCCTGTCTGAAGTTACCACTTTTAGGGTTGATGTATTTCGTTCCATTGCTTTCCTATTTTTTGTTGTGATATTAGTCTTATTATCTGATAGTAATAAAACTAAAAATCAATATATATTTGTTCTTAGTCGCCTGTCTGATGTTACCACTTTTAGGGTTGATGCACTTCTATCCAATGCTTTCCTAATCTTAGTTGTGATATTAGTCTTATGTTCTGATAGCATTTAAACTAAAAAGCAATATATTTGTTCTTAGTCGCCTGACTGATGTTACCACTTTTAGGGGTGATGTATTTCGATCCAATGCTTTCCTATTCTTTTTTGTGATATTAGTCTTAATATCTCATAGCATTAAACCTAAAAACCAATATATTTGTTCTTAGTCGCCTGTCTGATATTACGACTTTTAGGGTTGATGCACTTTCATCCAATGCTTTCCTATTCTTTGTTGTGATATTAGTCTTAATATCTGATAGCATTAAAACTAAAAACCAATATATTTGATCTTAGTCGCCTGTCTGATGGTAACACTTTTAGGGTAGATGCACTGCGATTAAATGCTTTCCTATTCCTCGTTGTGATATTAGTCTTATTATCTGATAGCATTTAAACTAAAAAGCAATATATTTGTTCTTAGTCGCCTGACTGATGTTACCACTTTTAGGGGTGATGTATTTCGATCCAATGCTTTCCCATTCTTTTTTGTGATATTAGTCTATTTTCTGATTCAATAAAACTAAAAACTATAATATTTGTTCTTAGTCGCCTGTCTGATGTTACCACTTTTAGGGTAGATGCACTGAGATCAAATGCTTTCCTATTCCTTTTTGTGATATTAGTCTTATTATCTGATAGCATTAAAACTAAAAACCAATATATTTGTTCTTAGTCGCCTGTCTGATATTACCACTTTTAGGGTTGATGCCCTTCTATCCAATGCTTTCCTATTCTTTGTTGTGATATTAGTCTTAATATCTGATAGCATTAAAACTAAAAACCAATATATTTGTTCTTAGTCGCCTGTCTGATGTTACCACTTTTAGGGTTGATGCACTTCTATCCAATGCTTTCCTAATCTTTGTTGTGATATTAGTCTTATGATCTGATAGCATTTAAACTAAAAAGCAATATATTTGTTCTTAGTCGCCTGACTGATGTTACCACTTTTAGGGGTGATGTATTTCGATCCAATGCTTTCCTATTCTTTTTTGTGATATTAGTCTATTTTCTGATAGCAATAAAACTAAAAATCAATATATTTGTTCTTAGTTGCCTGTCCGATGTTACCACTTTTAGGGTTGATGCACTTCTTCCAAATGCTTTCCTATTTTTTATTGTGATATTAGTCTTATGATCTGATAGCATTTAAACTAAAAAGCAATATATTTGTTCTTAGTCGCCTGACTGATGTTACCACTTTTAGGGGTGATGTATTTCGATCCAATGCTTTCCTATTCCTTTTTGTGATATTAGTCTTATTATCTGATAGCATTAAAACTAAAAACCAATATATTTGTTCTTAGTTGCCTGTCTGATATTACCACTTTTAGCGTTGATGCACATCGATCCAACGCTTTCCTATTCTTTGTTGTGATATTAGTCTTATTATCTGATAGCATTAAAACTAAAAAGCAATATATTTGTTCTTATTCGCCTGTCTGATGTTACATGTTATCACTTTTAGGGTTGATGCATTTGGATCCAACGCTTTCCTATTCTTTGTAGTGATATTAGTCTTATTATCTCTAAGCATTAAATCTAAAAACCAATATATTTGTTCTTAGTCTCTTGTCTAATGTTACCACTTTTAGGGTTGAAGCATGTCGATCCAACGCTTTCCTATTCTTTGTAGTGATATTAGTCTTATTATGTGATAGCATTAAAACTAAAAATCAATATATATTTGTTCTTAGAGGCCTGTCTGAAGTTACCACTTTTAGGGTTGATGTATTTCGATCCATTGCTTTCCTATTCTTTGTTGTGATATTAGTCGTATTGTCTGATAGTAATAAAACTAAAAATCAATATTTATTTGTTCTTAGTGGAATGTCTGAAGTTACCACTTTTAGGGTTGATGTATTTCGATCCATTGCTTTCCTATACTTTCTTGTGATATTAGTCTTATTATCTGATAGCAATAAAACTGAAGACCAATATATTAGGTCTTAGTCGCCTGTCTGATGTTACCACTTTTAGGGTTGATGCACTTCTATCCAATGCTTTCCTAATCTTTGTTGTGATATTTGTCTTATAATCTGATAGCATTAAAACTAAAAACCAATATATTTGTTCTTAGTCGCCTGTCTGATGTTACATGTTATCACTTTATGGGTGGATGCATTTCGATCGAACGCTTTCCTAATCTATTGTGATAATAGTCTAATTATCAGATAGCAATAAAACTAAAAATCAATATATTTGTTCTTAGTCGCCTGTCTGATGTTACCACTTTTAGGGTTGATGCACTGCGATCAAATGTTTTCCTATTCTTTGTTGTGATAATAGTCTTATTATCTCATAGCATTAAACCTAAAAACCAATATATTTGTTCTTAGTCGCCTGTCTGATGGTAACACTTTTAGGGTAGATGCACAGCGATTAAATGCTTTCCTATTCCTTGTTGTGATATTAGTCTTATTATCTCATAGCATTAAACCTAAAAATCAATAAATTTCTTCTTAGTCGCACGTCTGATGTTACCACTTTTAGGGATGATGTATTTCGATCGATTGCTTTCCTATTCTTTGTTGTGATATTAGTCTTATTATCAGATAGCATTAAAACTAAAAACCAATATATTTGTTCTTAGTCGCCTGTCGGATGTTACCACTTTTAGGGTTGATGCACTTCTTTCAAATGCTTTCCTATTCTTTATTGTGATATTAGTCTTATGATCTGATAGCATTAAAACTAAAAACCAATATATTGGTTCTTAGTCGCCTGTCTGATGTTACCACTTTTAGGGTTGATGTATTTCGATCGATTGCTTTCCTATTCTTTGTTGTGATATTAGTCTTATTATCAGATAGCATTAAAACTAAAAACCAATATATTTGTTCTTAGTCGCCTGTCTGATGTTACATGTTATCACTTTTAGGGTCGATGCATTTCGATCCAACGCTTTCCTATTCTATGTTGTGATATTAGCCTTATTATCAGATAGCAATAAAACTAAATATCAATATATTTGTTCTTAGTCGCCTGTCTGATGATACCACTTTTAGGGTTGATGCACTTCTATCCAATGCTTTCCTATTTTTTGTTGTGATATTAGTCTTAATATCTGATAGCATTAAAACTAAAAACCAATATATTTGTTCTTAGTCGCCTGACTGATGTTACCACTTTTAGGGTTGATGCACTTTCATCCAATGCTTTCCTATTCTTTGTTGTGATATTAGTCTTAATATCTGATAGCATTAAAACTAAAAACCAACATATTTGATCTTAGTTGCCTGTCTGATGGTAACACTTTTAGGGTAGATGCACAGCGATTAAATGCTTTCCTATTCCTTGTTGTGATATTAGTCTTATTATCTCATAGCATTAAACCTAAAAATCAATAAATTTCTTCTTAGTCGCACGTCTGATGTTACCACTTTTAGGGATGATGTATTTCGATCGATTGCTTTCCTATTCTTTGTTGTGATATTAGTCTTATTATCAGATAGCATTAAAACTAAAAACCAATATATTTGTTCTTAGTCGCCTGTCGGATGTTACCACTTTTAGGGTTGATGCACTTCTTTCAAATGCTTTCCTATTCTTTATTGTGATATTAGTCTTATGATCTGATAGCATTAAAACTAAAAACCAATATATTGGTTCTTAGTCGCCTGTCTGATGTTACCACTTTTAGGGTTGATGTATTTCGATCGATTGCTTTCCTATTCTTTGTTGTGATATTAGTCTTATTATCAGATAGCATTAAAACTAAAAACCAATATATTTGTTCTTAGTCGCCTGTCTGATGTTACATGTTATCACTTTTAGGGTCGATGCATTTCGATCCAACGCTTTCCTATTCTATGTTGTGATATTAGCCTTATTATCAGATAGCAATAAAACTAAATATCAATATATTTGTTCTTAGTCGCCTGTCTGATGATACCACTTTTAGGGTTGATGCACTTCTATCCAATGCTTTCCTACTTTTTGTTGTGATATTAGTCTTAATATCTGATAGCATTAAAACTAAAAACCAATATATTTGTTCTTAGTCGCCTGACTGATGTTACCACTTTTAGGGTTGATGCACTTCTATCCAATGCTTTCCTATTTTTTGTTGTGATATTAGTCTTAATATCTGATAGCATTAAAACTAAAAACCAATATATTTGTTCTTAGTCGCCTGTCTGATGTTACAAATTTTTGGGTTGATGCACTTCTATCCAATGCTTTCCTATTCTTTGTTGTGATATTAGCCTTATTATCTGATAGCATTAAAACTAAAAACCAATATATTTGTTATTAGTCGCCTGTGTGATGTTACATGTTATCACTTTTAGGGTTGATGCATTTCGAACAAACGCTTTCCTATTCTATGTAGTGATATTAGTCTTATTTTCAGATAGTAATAAAAATAAAATTCAATATATTTGTTCTTAGTCGCCAGTCTGATGTTACCACTTTTAGGGTTGATGCACTGCGATCAATTGTTTTCCTATTCTTTGTAGTGATATTAGTCTTATTATCTCATAGCATTAAACCTAAAAATCAATAAATTTCTGCTTAGTCGCACGTCTTATGTTACCACTTTTAGGGATGATGTATTTCGATCAAATGTTTCCTATTCTTTTTTTTGATATTAGTCTTATTTTCTGATAGCAATAAAACTAAAAATCAATATATTTGTTCTTAGTCGCCTGTCTGATGTTACCACTTTTAGGGTTGATGTATTTCGATAAATTGCTTTCCTATTCATTGTTGTGATATTAGTCATATTATCTGATAGCAATAAAACTGAAGACCAATATATTTGTTCTTAGTCGCCTGTCTGATGTTACCTTTTTTAGGGATGATGTATTTCGATCCAATGCTTTCCTAATCTTTTTTGTGATATTAGTCTCATTTTCTGATAGCAATAAAACTAAAAATCAATATATTTGTTCTTAGTCGCCTGTCTGATGTTAACACTTTTAGGGTTGATGCACTTCTATCCAATGCTTTCCTATTCTTTGTTGTGATATTAGTCTTAATATCTGATAGCATTAAAACTAAAAACCAATATATTTGTTCATAGTCGCCTGTCTGATGTTACATGTTATCACTTTTAGGGTTGATGCATTTCGATCCAACGCTTTCCTATTCTTTGTAGTGATATTAGTCTTATTATCTGTAAGCATTAAAACTAAAAACCAATTTATTTGTTCTTAGTCGCCTGTTTGATGTTACCACTTTTAGGGTTGAAGCCTTTCGATCCAACGCTTTCCTATTTTTTGTAGTGATATTAGTGTTATTATCTGATAGTAATAAAACTAAAAATCAATATATATTTGTTCTTAGTCGCCTGTCTGATGTTACCACTTTTAGGGTTGATGCACTTCTATCCAATGCTTTCCTAATCTTAGTTGTGATATTAGTCTTATGATCTGATAGCATTTAAACTAAAAAGCAATATATTTGTTCTTAGTCGCCTGACTGATGTTACCACTTTTAGGGGTGATGTATTTCGATCCAATGCTTTCCTATTCTTTTTTGTGATATTAGTCTATTTTCTGATAGCAATAAAACTAAAAATCAATATAATTGTTCTTAGTTGCCTGTCCGATGTTACCACTTTTAGGGTTGATGCACTTCTTTCAAATGCTTTCCTATTTTTTATTGTGATATTAGTCTTATGATCTGATAGCATTTAAACTAAAAAGCAATATATTTGTTGTTAGTCGCCTGACTGATGTGACCACTTTTAGGGGTGATGTATTTCGATCCAATGCTTTCCTATTCCTTTTTGTGATATTAGTCTTATTATCTGATAGCATTAAAACTAAAAACCAATATATTTGTTCTTAGTTGCCTGTCTGATATTACCACTTTTAGCGTTAATGCACATCGATCCAACGCTTTCCTATTCTTTGTAGTGATATTAGTCTTATTATCTGTAAGCATTAAATCTAAAAACCAATATATTTGTTCTTAGTCTCTTGTCTAATGTTACCACTTTTAGGGTTGAAGCATGTCGATCCAAAGCTTTCCTATTCTTTGTAGTGATATTAGTCTTATTATGTGATAGCATTAAAACTAAAAATCAATATATATTTGTTCTTAGAGGCCTGTCTGAAGTTACCACTTTTAGGGTTGATGTATTTCGATCCATTGCTTTCCTATTCTTTGTTGTGATATTAGTCGTATTGTCTGATAGTAATAAAACTAAAAATCAATATTTATTTGTTCTTAGTGGAATGTCTGAAGTTACCACTTTTAGGGTTGATGTATTTCGATCCATTGCTTTCCTATTCTTTCTTGTGATATTAGTCTTATTATCTGATAGCAATAAAACTGAAGACCAATATATTAGTTCTTAGTAGCCTGTCTGATGATACCACTTTTAGGATTGATGCACTTCTATCCAATGCTTTCCTAATCTTCGTTGTGATATTTGTCTTATAATCTGATAGTATTAAAACTAAAAACCAATATATTTGTTCTTAGTCGCCTGTCTGATGTTACATGTTATCACTTTATGGGTGGATGCATTTCGATCGAACGCTTTCCTATTCTATTGTGATAATAGTCTAATTATCAGATAGCAATAAAACTAAAAATCAATATATTTGTTCTTAGTCGCCTGTCTGATGTTACCACTTTTAGGGTTGATGCACTGCGATCAAATGTTTTCCTATTCTTTGTTGTGATAATAGTCTTATTATCTCATAGCATTAAACCTAAAAACCAATATATTTGTTCTTAGTCGCCTGTCTGATATTACGACTTTTAGGGTTGATGCACTTTCATCCAATGCTTTCCTATTCTTTGTTGTGATATTAGTCTTAATATCTGATAGCATTAAAACTAAAAACCAATATATTTGATCTTAGTCGCCTGTCTGATGGTAACACTTTTAGGGTAGATGCACAGCGATTAAATGCTTTCCTATTCCTTGTTGTGATATTAGTCTTATTATCTCATAGCATTAAACCTAAAAATCAATAAATTTCTTCTTAGTCGCACGTCTGATGTTACCACTTTTAGGGATGATGTATTTCGATCGATTGCTTTCCTATTCTTTGTTGTGATATTAGTCTTATTATCAGATAGCATTAAAACTAAAAACCAATATATTTGTTCTAAGTCGCCTGTCGGATGTTACCACTTTTAGGGTTGATGCACTTCTTTCAAATGCTTTCCTATTCTTTATTGTGATATTAGTCTTATGATCTGATAGCATTAAAACTAAAAACCAAAATATTGGTTCTTAGTCGCCTGTCTGATGTTACCACTTTTAGGGTTGATGTATTTCGATCGATTGCTTTCCTATTCTTTGTAGTGATATTAGTCTTATTATCAGATAGCATTAAAACTAAAAACCAATATATTTGTTCTTAGTCGCCTGTCTGATGTTACATGTTATCACTTTTAGGGTCGATGCATTTCGATCCAACGCTTTCCTATTCTATGTTGTGATATTAGCCTTATTATCAGATAGCAATAAAACTAAATATCAATATATTTGTTCTTAGTCGCCTGTCTGATGTTACATGTTATCACTTTTAGGGTTGAAGCCTTTCGATCCAACGCTTTCCTATTTTTTGTAGTGATATTAGTCTTATTATCTGATAGTAATAAAACTAAAAATCAATATATATTTGTTCTTAGTCGCCTGTCTGATGTTACCACTTTTAGGGTTGATGCACTTCTATCCAATGCTTTCCTAATCTTTGTTGTGATATTAGTCTTATGATCAGATAGCATTTAAACTAAAAAGCAATATATTTGTTCTTAGTCGCCTGACTGGTGTTACCACTTTTAGGGGTGATGTATTTCGATCCAATGCTTTCCTATTCTTTTTTGTGATATTAGTCTATTTTCTGATAGCAATAAAACTAAAAATCAATATATTTGTTCTTAGTTGCCTGTCCGATGTTACCACTTTTAGGGTTGATGCACTTCTTTCAAATGCTTTCCTATTTTTTATTGTGATATTAGTCTTATGATCTGATAGCATTTAAACTAAAAAGCAATATATTTGTTCTTAGTAGCCTGACTGATGTTACCACTTTTAGGGGTGATGTATTTCGATCCAATGCTTTCCTATTCCTTTTTGTGATATTAGTCTTATTATCTGATAGCATTAAAACTAAAAACCAATATATTTGTTCTTAGTTGCCTGTCTGATATTACCACTTTTAGCGTTGATGCACATCGATCCAACGCTTTCCTATTCTTTGTTGTGATATTAGTCTTATTATCTGATAGCATTAAAACTAAAAAGCAATATATTTGTTCTTATTCGCCTGTCTGATGTTACATGTTATCACTTTTAGGGTTGATGCATTTGGATCCAACGCTTTCCTATTCTTTGTAGTGATATTAGTCTTATTATCTGTAAGCATTAAATCTAAAAACCAATATATTTGTTCTTAGTCTCTTGTCTAATGTTACCACTTTTAGGGTTGATGCATGTCGATCCAACGCTTTCCTATTCTTTGTAGTGATATTAGTCTTATTATGTGATAGCATTAAAACTAAAAATCAATATATATTTGTTCTTAGAGGCCTGTCTGAAGTTACCACTTTTAGGGTTGATGTATTTCGATCCATTGCTTTCCTATTCTTTCTTGTGATATTAGTCTTATTATCTGATAGCAATAAAACTGAAGACCAATATATTAGGTCTTAGTCGCCTGTCTGATGTTACCACTTTTAGGGTTGTTGCACTTCTATCCAATGCTTTCCTAATCTTTGTTGTGATATTTGTCTTATAATCTCATAGCATTAAAACTAAAAACCAATATATTTGTTCTTAGTCGCCTGTCTGATGTTACATGTTATCACTTTATGGGTGGATGCATTTCGATCGAACGCTTTCCTATTCTATTGTGATAATAGTCTAATTATCAGATAGCAATAAAACTAAAAATCAATATATTTGTTCTAAGTCGCCTGTCTGATGTTACCACTTTTAGGGTTGATGCACTGCGATCAAATGTTTTCCTATTCTTTGTTGTGATAATAGTCTTATTATCTCATAGCATTAAACCTAAAAACCAATATATTTGTTCTTAGTCGCCTGTCTGATATTACGACTTTTAGGGTTGATGCACTTTCATCCAATGCTTTCCTATTCTTTGTTGTGATATTAGTCTTAATATCTGATAGCATTAAAACTAAAAACCAATATATTTGATCTTAGTCGCCTGTCTGATGGTAACACTTTTAGGGTAGATGAACAGCGATTAAATGCTTTCCTATTCCTTGTTGTGATATTAGTCTTATTATCTCATAGCATTAAACCTAAAAATCAATAAATTTCTTCTTAGTCGCACGTCTGATGTTACCACTTTTAGGGATGATGTATTTCGATCGATTGCTTTCCTATTCTTTGTTGTGATATTAGTCTTATTATCAGATAGCATTAAAAATAAAAACCAATATATTTGTTCTTAGTCGCCTGTCGGATGTTACCACTTTTAGGGTTGATGCACTTCTTTCAAATGCTTTCCTATTCTTTATTGTGATATTAGTCTTATGATCTGATAGCATTAAAACTAAAAACCAATATATTGGTTCTTAGTCGCCTGTCTGATGTTACCACTTTTAGGGTTGATGTATTTCGATCGATTGCTTTCCTATTCTTTGTTGTGATATTAGTCTTATTATCAGATAGCATTAAAACTAAAAACCAATATATTTGTTCTTAGTCGCCTGTCTGATGTTACATGTTATCACTTTTAGGGTTGATGCATTTCGATCCAACGCTTTCCTATTCTATGTTGTGATATTAGCCTTATTATCAGATAGCAATAAAACTAAATATCAATATATTTGTTCTTAGTCGCCTGTCTGATGATACCACTTTTAGGGTAGATGCACTTCTTTCAAATGCTTTCCTATTTTTTATTGTGATATTAGCCTTATGATCTGATAGCATTAAAACTAAAAACCAATATATTTGTTCTTAGTCGCCTGACTGATGTTACCACTTTTAGGGTTGATGCACTTCTATCCAATGCTTTCCTATTTTTTGTTGTGATATTAGTCTTAATATCTGACAGCATTAAAACTAAAAACCAATATATTTGTTCTTAGTCGCCTGTCTGATGTTACAAATTTTTGGGTTGATGCACTTCGATCCAATGCTTTCCTATTCTTTGTTGTGATATTAGCCTTATTATCTGATAGCATTAAAACTAAAAACCAATATATTTGTTATTAGTCGCCTGTGTGATGTTACATGTTATCACTTTTAGGGTTGATGCATTTCGAACAAACGCTTTCCTATTCTATGTAGTGGTATTAGTCTTATTTTCAGATAGTAATAAAACTAAAATTCAATATATTTGTTCTTAGTCGCCAGTCTGATGTTACCACTTTTAGGGTTGATGCACTGCGATCAATTGTTTTCCTATTCTTTGTTGTGATATTAGTCTTATTATCTCATAGCATTAAACCTAAAAATCAATAAATTTCTTCTTAGTCGCACGTCTTATGTTACCACTTTTAGGGATGATGTATTTCGATCAAATGTTTCCTATTCTTTTTTTTGATATTAGTCTTATTTTCTGATAGCAATAAAACTAAAAATCAATATATTTGTTCTTAGTCGCCTGTCTGATGTTAACACTTTTAGGGTTGATGCACTTCTATCCAATGCTTTCCTATTCTTTGTTGTGATATTAGTCTTAATATCTGATAGCATTAAAACTAAAAACCAATATATTTGTTCATAGTCGCCTGTCTGATGTTACATGTTATCACTTTTAGGGTTGATACATTTCGATCCAACGCTTTCCTATTCTTTGTAGTGATATTAGTCTTATTATCTGTAAGCATTAAAACTAAAAACCAATTTATTTGTTCTTAGTCGCCTGTTTGATGTTACCACTTTTAGGGTTGAAGCCTTTCGATCCAACGCTTTCCTATTTTTTGTAGTGATATTAGTGTTATTATCTGATAGCATTTAAACTAAAAATCAATATATATTTGTTCTTAGTGGCCTGTCTGAAGTTACCACTTTTAGGGTTGATGTATTTGGTTCCATTGCTTTCCTATTTTTTGTTGTGATATTAGTCTTATTATCTGATAGTAATAAAACTAAAAATCAATATATATTTGTTCTTAGTCGCCTGTCTGATGTTACCACTTTTAGGGTTGATGCACTTCTATCCAATGCTTTCCTAATCTTAGTTGTGATATTAGTCTTATGTTCTGATAGCATTTAAACTAAAAAGCAATATCTTTGTTCTTAGTCGCCTGACTGATGTTACCACTTTTAGGGGTGATGTATTTCGATCCAATGCTTTCCTATTCTTTTTTGTGATATTAGTCTTAATATCTCATAGCATTAAACCTAAAAACCAATATATTTGTTCTTAGTCGCCTGTCTGATATTACGACTTTTAGGGTTGATGCACTTTCATCCAATGCTTTCCTATTCTCTGTTGTGATATTAGTCTTAATATCTGATAGCATTAAAACTAAAAACCAATATATTTGATCTTAGTCGCCTGTCTGATGGTAACACTTTTAGGGTAGATGCACTGCGATTAAATGCTTTCCTATTCCTCGTTGTGATATTAGTCTTATTGTCTGATAGCATTAAAACTAAAAACCAATATATTTGTTCCTAGTCGCCTGTCTGATATTACCACTTTTAGGGTTGATGCACTTCTATCCAATGCTTTCCTATTCTTTGTTGTGATATTAGTCTTAATATCTGATAGCATTAAAACTAAAAACCAATATATTTGTTCTTAGTCGCCTGTCTGATGTTACATGTTATCACTTTTAGGGTTGAAGCCTTTCGATCCAACGCTTTCCTATTTTTTGTAGTGATATTAGTCTTATTATCTGATAGTAATAAAACTAAAAATCAATATATATTTGTTCTTAGTCGCCTGTCTGATGTTACCACTTTTAGGGTTGATGCACTTCTACCCAATGCTTTCCTAATCTTTGTTGTGATATTAGTCTTATTATCTGATAGCATTAAAACTAAAAAGCAATATATTTGTTCTTATTCGCCTGTCTGATGTTACATGTTATCACTTTTAGGGTTGATGCATTTGGATCCAACGCTTTCCTATTCTTTGTAGTGATATTAGTCTAATTATCTGTAAGCATTAAATCTAAAAACCAATATATTTGTTCTTAGTCTCTTGTCTAATGTTACCACTTTTAGGGTTGAAGCATGTCGATCCAACGCTTTCCTATTCTTTGTAGTGATATTAGTCTTATTATGTGATAGCATTAAAACTAAAAATCAATATATATTTGTTCTTAGAGGCCTGTCTGAAGTTACCACTTTTAGGGTTGATGTATTTCGATCCATTGCTTTCCTATTCTTTGTTGTGATATTAGTCGTATTGTCTGATAGTAATAAAACTAAAAATCAATATTTATTTGTTCTTAGTGGAATGTCTGAAGTTACCACTTTTAGGGTTGATGTATTTCGATCCATTGCTTTCCTATTCTTTCTTGTGATATTAGTCTTATTATCTGATAGCAATAAAACTGAAGACCAATATATTAGTTCTTAGTCGCCTGTCTGATGTTACCACTTTTAGGGTTGATGCACTTCTATCCAATGCTTTCCTAATCTTTGTTGTGATATTTGTCTTATAATCTGATAGCATTAAAACTAAAAACCAATATATTTGTTCTTAGTCGCCTGTCTGATGTTACATGTTATGACTTTATGGGTGGATGCATTTCGATCGAACGCTTTCCTATTCTATTGTGATAATAGTCTAATTATCAGATAGCAATAAAACTAAAATCAATATATTTGTTCTTAGTCGCCTGTCTGATGTTACCACTTTTAGGGTTGATGCACTGCGATCAAATGTTTTCCTATGCTTTGTTGTGATAATAGTCTTATTATCTCATAGCATTAAACCTAAAAACCAATATATTTGTTCTTAGTCGCCTGTCTGATATTACGACTTTTAGGGTTGATGCACTTTCATCCAATGCTTTCCTATTCTTTGTTGTGATATTAGTCTTAATATCTGATAGCATTAAAACTAAAAACCAATATATTTGATCTTAGTCGCCTGTCTGATGGTAACACTTTTAGGGTAGATGAACAGCGATTAAATGCTTTCCTATTCCTTGTTGTGATATTAGTCTTATTATCTCATAGCATTAAACCTAAAAATCAATAAATTTCTTCTTAGTCGCACGTCTGATGTTACCACTTTTAGGGATGATGTATTTCGATCGATTGCTTTCCTATTCTTTGTTGTGATATTAGTCTTATTATCAGATAGCATTAAAACTAAAAATCAATATATTTGTTCTTAGTCGCCTGTCGGATGTTACCACTTTTAGGGTTGATGCACTTCTTTCAAATGCTTTCCTATTCTTTATTGTGATATTAGTCTTATGATCTGATAGCATTAAAACTAAAAACCAATATATTGGTTCTTAGTCGCCTGTCTGATGTTACCACTTTTAGGGTTGATGTATTTCGATCGATTGCTTTCCTATTCTTTGTTGTGATATTAGTCTTATTATCAGATAGCATTAAAACTAAAAACCAATATATTTGTTCTTAGTCGCCTGTCTGATGTTACATGTTATCACTTTTAGGGTCGATGCATTTCGATCCAACGCTTTCCTATTCTATGTTGTGATATTAGCCTTATTATCAGATAGCAATAAAACTAAATATCAATATATTTGTTCTTAGTCGCCTGTCTGATGATACCACTTTTAGGGTAGATGCACTTCTTTCAAATGCTTTCCTATTTTTTATTGTGATATTAGCCTTATGATCTGATAGCATTAAAACTAAAAACCAATATATTTGTTCTTAGTCGCCTGACTGATGTTACCACTTTTAGGGTTGATGCACTTCTATCCAATGCTTTCCTATTTTTTGTTGTGATATTAGTCTTAATATCTGATAGCATTAAAACTAAAAACCAATATATTTGTTCTTAGTCGCCTGTCTGATGTTACAAATTTTTGGGTTGATGCACTTCGATCCAATGCTTTCCTATTCTTTGTTGTGATATTAGCCTTATTATCTGATAGCATTAAAACTAAAAACCAATATATTTGTTATTAGTCGCCTGTGTGATGTTACATGTTATCACTTTTAGGGTTGATGCATTTCGAACAAACGCTTTCCTATTCTATGTAGTGATATTAGTCTTATTTTCAGATAGTAATAAAACTAAAATTCAATATATTTGTTCTTAGTCGCCAGTCTGATGTTACCACTTTTAGGGTTGATGCACTGCGATCAATTGTTTTCCTATTCTTTGTAGTGATATTAGTCTTATTATCTCATAGCATTAAACCTAAAAATCAATAAATTTCTTCTTAGTCGCACGTCTTATGTTACCACTTTTAGGGATGATGTATTTCGATCAAATGTTTCCTATTCTTTTTTTTGATATTAGTCTTATTTTCTGATAGCAATAAAACTAAAAATCAATATATTTGTTCTTAGTCGCCTGTCTGATGTTACCACTTTTAGGGTTGATGTATTTCGATAAATTGCTTTCCTATTCATTGTTGTGATATTAGTCATACTATCTGATAGCAATAAAACTGAAGACCAATATATTTGTTCTTAGTCGCCTGTCTGATGTTACCTTTTTTAGGGATGATGTATTTCGATCGAATGCTTTCCAAAACTTTTTTGTGATATTAGTCTCATTTTCTGATAGCAATAAAACTAAAAATCAATATATTTGTTCTTAATCGCCTGTCTGATGTTAACACTTTTAGGGTTGATGCACTTCTATCCAATGCTTTCCTATTCTTTGTTGTGATATTAGTCTTAATATCTGATAGCATTAAAACTAAAAACCAATATATTTGTTCATAGTCGCCTGTCTGATGTTACATGTTATCACTTTTAGGGTTGATGCATTTCGATCCAACGCTTTCCTATTCTTTGTAGTGATATTAGTCTTATTATCTGTAAGCATTAAAACTAAAAACCAATTTATTTGTTCTTAGTCGCCTGTTTGATGTTACCACTTTTAGGGTTGAAGCCTTTCGATCCAACGCTTTCCTATTTTTTGTAGTGATATTAGTGTTATTATCTGATAGCATTAAAACTAAAAATCAATATATATTTGTTCTTAGTGGCCTGTCTGAAGTTACCACTTTTAGGGTTAATGTATTTCGTTCCATTGCTTTCCTATTTTTTGTTGTGATATTAGTCTTATTATCTGATAGTAATAAAACTAAAAATCAATATATATTTGTTCTTAGTTGCCTGTCCGATGTTACCACTTTTAGGGTTGATGCACTTCTTTCAAATGCTTTCCTATTTTTTATTGTGATATTAGTATTATGATCTGATAGCATTTAAACTAAAAAGCAATATATTTGTTGTTAGTCGCCTGACTGATGTTACCACTTTTAGGGGTGATGTATTTCGATCCAATGCTTTCCTATTCTTTTTTGTGATATTAGTCTTATTATCTGATAGCATTAAAACTAAAAACCAATATATTTGTTCTTAGTCGCCTGTCTGATATTACCACTTTTAGGGTTGATGCACTTCGATCCAATGCTTTCGTATTCTTTGTTGTGATATTAGTCTTATTATTTGATAGTATTAAAACTAAAAAGCAATATATTTGTTCTTATTCGCCTGTCTGATGTTACATGTTATCACTTTTAGGGTTGATGCATTTGGATCCAACGCTTTCCTATTCTTTGTAGTGATATTAGTCTTATTATCTGTAAGCATTAAATCTAAAAACCAATATATTTGTTCTTAGTCTCTTGTCTAATGTTACCACTTTTAAGGGTTGAAGCATTTCGATCCAACGCTTTCCTATTCTTTGTAGTGATATTAGTCTTATTATGTGATAGCATTAAAACTAAAAATCAATATATATTTGTTCTTAGAGGCCTGTCTGAAGTTACCACTTTTAGGGTTGATGTATTTCGATCCATTGCTTTCCTATTCTTTGTTGTGATATTAGTCGTATAGTCTGATAGTAATAAAACTAAAAATCAATATTTATTTGTTCTTAGTGGCCTGTCTGAAGTTACCACTTTTAGGGTTGATGTATTTCGATCCATTGCTTTCCTATTCTTTCTTGTGATATTAGTCTTATTATCTGATAGCAATAAAACTGAAGACCAATATATTAGTTCTTAGTCGCCTGTCTGATGTTACCACTTTTAGGGTTGATGTACTTCTATCCAATGCTTTCCTAATCTTTGTTGTGATATTTGTCTTATAATCTGATAGCATTAAAACTAAAAACCAATATATTTGTTCTTAGTCGCCTGTCTGATGTTACATGTTATCACTTTATGGGTGGATGCATTTCGATCGAACGCTTTCCTATTCTATGTTGTGATAATAGTCTTATTATCAGATAGCAATAAAACTAAAAATCAATATATTTGTTCTTAGTCGCCTGTCTGATGTTACCACTTTTAGGGTTGATGCACTTCTTTCAAATGCTTTCCTACTCTTTATTGTGATATTAGTCTTATGATCTGATAGCATTAAAACTAAAAACCAATATATTGGTTCTTAGTCGCCTGTCTGATGTTACCACTTTTAGGGTTGATGTATTTCGATCGATTGCTTTCCTATTCTTTGTTGTGATATTAGTCTTATTATCTGATAGCAATAAAACTGAACACCAATATATTTGTTCTTAGTCGCCTGTCTCATGTTACCACTTTTAGGGTAGATGCACTTCTTTCAAATGCTTTCCTATTTTTTATTGTGATATTAGCCTTATGATCTGATAGCATTAAAACTAAAAACCAATATATTTGTTCTTAGTCGCCTGACTGATGTTACCACTTTTAGGGTTGATGCACTTCTATCCAATGCTTTCCTATTTTTTGTTGTGATATTAGTCTTAATATCTGATAGCATTAAAACTAAAAACCAATATATTTGTTCTTAGTCGCCTGTCTGATGTTACAAATTTTTGGGTTGATGCACTTCGATCCAATGCTTTCCTATTCTTTGTTGTGATATTAGCCTTATTATCTGATAGCATTAAAACTAAAAACCAATATATTTGTTATTAGTCGCCTGTGTGATGTTACATGTTATCACTTTTAGGGTTGATGCATTTCGAACAAACGCTTTCCTATTCTATGTAGTGATATTAGTCTTATTATCAGATAGCAATAAAACTAAAATTCAATATATTTGTTCTTAGTCGCCAGTCTGATGTTACCACTTTTAGGGTTGATGCACTGCGATCAATTGTTTTCCTATTTTTTGTTGTGATATTAGTCATATTATCTCATAACATTAAACCTAAAAATCAATAAATTTCTTCTTAGTCGCACGTCTTATGTTACCACTTTTAGGGATGATGTATTTCGATCCAATGCTTTCCTATTCTTTTTTGTGATATTAGTCATATTATCTGATAGCAATAAAACTGAAGACCAATATATTTGTTATTAGTCGCCTGTCTGATGTTACCTTTTTTAGGGATGATGTATTTCGATCCAATGCTTTCCTATTCTTTTTTGTGATATTAGTCTCATTTTCTGATAGCAATAAAACTAAAAATCAATATATTTGTTCTTAGTCGCCTGTCTGATGTTACCACTTTTAGGGTTGATGCACTTCTTTCAAATGCTTTAATATTTTTTATTGTGATATTAGTCTTATTATCTGATAGCATTAAAACTAAAATTCTATATATATTTGATCTTAGTGGCCTGTCTGAAATTACCACTTTTAGGGTTGATGTATTTCGATAAATTGCTTTCCTATTCTTTGATGTGATATTAGTCATATTATCTGAAAGCACTAAAACTGAAGACCAATATATTTGTTCTTAGTAGCCTGTCTGATGTTACCAATTTTAGGGTTCATGCACTTCTATCCTATGCCTTCATATTCTTTGTTGTGATATTAGTCTTATTATCTGTAAGCATTAATACTAAAAACCAATATATTTGTTCTTAATCGCCTGTCTGATGTTACCACTTTTAGGGTTGAAGCATTTCGATCCAACGCTTTCCTATTCTTTGTTGTGATATTAGACTTATTATCTGATAGTAATAAAACTAAAAATCAATATATATTTGATCTTAGTGGCATGTCTGAACTTACCACTTTTAGGGTTGATGTATTTCGATCAATTGCATTGCTACACTTTTTTGCGATATTAGTCTTATTTTCTGATAGCAATAAAACTAAAAATCAATATATTTGTTTTTAGTCGCCTGTCTGATGTTACATGTTATCACTTTTAGGGTTGATGCATTTCGATCCAACGCTTTCCAATTCTTTGTAGTGATATTAGTCTTATTATCTGATAGCATTAAAACTAAAAATCTATATATATTTGATCTTAGTGGCCTGTCTGAAATTACCACTTTTAGGGTTGATGTATTTCGATTCATTGCTTTCCTATTCTTTGTTGTGATATTAGTCATATTATCTGATAGCAATAAAACTGAAGACCAATATATTTGTTCTTAGTCGCCTGTCTGATGTTACCACTTTTAGGCTTGATGCACATCGTTCAAATGCTTTCCTATTTTTTATTGTGATATTAGTCTTATGATCTGATAGCATTAAAACTAAAAACCAATATATTTGTTCTTTGTCGCCTGACTGATGTTACCACTTTTAGGGATGATGTATTTCGATCCAATGCTTTCCTATTCTTTTTTGTGATATTAATCTTATTTTCTGATAGCAATAAAACTAAAAATCAATATATTTGTTCTTAGTCGCCTGTCTGATGTTACTACTTTTAGGGTTTATGCACTTCTTTCAAATGCTTTCCTATTTTTTATTGTGATATTAGTCTTATGATCAGATAGCATTAAAACTAAAAACAAATATATTTGTTCTTAGTCGCCAGTCTGATGTTACATGTTATCACTTTTAGGGTTGATGCATTTCGATCAAACGCTTTCCTATTCTTTGTAGGGATATTAGTCTTATTATCTGAAAGCAATAAAACTGAAGACCAATATATTTGTTCTTAGTCGCCTGTCTGATATTACCACTTTTAGGGTGGATGCACTTCGATCCAATGCTTTCCTAGTCCTCGTTGTGATATTAGTCTTATAATCTGTAAGCATTAAAACTAAAAAAAATATTTGTTCTAGTCGCCTGACTGATGGTACCACTTTTAGGGATGATGTATTTCGATCCAATGCTTTCCTATTCTTTTTTGTGATATTAGTCTTATTTTCTGATAGCAATAAAACTAAATATCAATATATTTGTTCTTAGTCGCCTGTCTGATGTTACCACTTTTAGGGTTGATGCACTTCTTTCAAATGCTTTCTTTTTTTTATTGTGATATTAGTCATAATTTTTGAAAGCAATAAAACTGAAGACCAATATATTTGTTCTTAGTAGCCTGTCTGATGTTACCACTTTTAGGCTTGATGCACTTCTATCCAATGCTTTCCTATTCTTTGTTGTGTATTAGTTTAATATCTGATAGCATTAAAACTAAAAACCAATATATTTGTTCTTAGTCGCCTGTCTGATGTTACATGTTATCACTTTTAGGGTTGATGCATTTCGATCCAATGCTTTCCTATTCTTTGTAGTGATATTAGTCTTATTATCTGTAAGCATTAAAACTAAAAACCAATATAATTCTTCTTAGTCACCAGTCTGATGTTACCACATTTAGGGTTGAAGCATTTCGATCCAACGCTTATCTATTCTTTGTAGTGATATTAGTTTTATTATGTGATAGCATTAAAACTAAAAATCAATATATATTTGTTCTTAGTGGCCTGTCTGAAGTTACCACTTTTAGGGTTGATGTATTTCGATCCATTGCTTTCCTATTCTTTGTTGTGCTATTAGTCTTATTATCAGATAGCAATAAAACTAAAAACCAATATATTTGTTCTTAGTCGCCAGTCTGATGTTACCACTTTTAGGGTTGATGCACTGCGATCAATTGTTTTCCTATTATTTGTTGTGATATTAGTCTTATTATCTCATAGCATTAAACCTAAAAATTAATAAATTTCTTCTTAGTCGCACGTCTGATGTTACCACTTTTAGGGATGATGTATTTCGATCAAACGCTTTCCTATTCTTTGTTGTGATATTAGTCTTATTATCTGATAGCATTAAAACTAAAAATCTATATATATTTGATCTTAGTGGTCTATCTGAAATTACCACTTTTAGGGTTGATGTATTTCGACTCATTGCTTTCCTATTCTTTTTTGTGTTATTAGTCTTATTTTCTGATAGCAATAAAACTAAAAATCAATATATTTGTTCTTAGTCGCCTGTCTGATGTTACTACTTTTAGGGTTGATGCACTTCTTTCAAATGCTTTCCTATTTTATATTGTGATATTAGTCTTATGATCTGATAGCATTAAAACTAAAAATCAATATATTTGTTCTTAGTCGCCTGTCTGATGTTACCACTTTTAGGGTTGATGCACTTCTTTCAAATGCTTTCCTATTCTTTATTGTGATATTAGTCTTATGATCTGATAGCATTAAAACTAAAAAAAATATATTTGTTCTTAGTCGCCTGTCTGATGTTACCACTTTTAGGGTGGATGCACTTCTTTCAAATGCTTTCCTATTCTTTATTGTGATATTAGTCTTATGATCTGATAGCATTAAAACTAAAAACCAATATATTTGTTCTTAGTCGCCTGTCTGATATTACCACTTTTAGGGTGGATGCACTTCGATCCAATGCTTTCCTAGTCCTTGTTGTGATATTAGTCTTATAATCTGTAAGCATTAAAACTAAAAAACCAATATATTTGTTCTTAGTCGCCTGACTGATGTTACCACTTTTATGGATGATGTATTTCGATCCAATGCTTTCCCATTCTTTTTTTTTGATATTAGTCCTATAAAACTAAATATCAATATATTTGTTCTTAGTCGCCTGTCTGATGTTACCACTTTTAGGGTTGATGCACTTCTTTCAAATGCTTTCTTTTTTATTATTGTGATATTAGTCTTATGAACTGATAGCATTAAAACTAAAAACCAATATATTTGTTCTTAGTCGCCTGTCTGATGTTACATGTTATCACTTTTAGGGTTGATGCATTTCGATCCAACGCTTTCCTATTCTTTGTAGTGATATTAGTCTTATTATCTGTAAGCATTAAAACTAAAAACCAATATATTTCTTCTTAGTCGCAAGTCTGATGTTACCACTTTTAGGGTTGAAGCATTTCGATCCAACGCTTTCCTATTCTTTGTAGTGATATTAGTTTTATTATGTGATAGCATTAAAACTAAAAATCAATATATTTGTTCTTAGTCGCCTGTCTGATGTTACTACTTTTAGGGTTGATGCACTTCTTTCAAATGCTTTCCTATTTTTTATTGTGATATTAGTCTTATGATCAGATAGCATTAAAACTAAAAACAAATATATTTGTTCTTAGTCGCCAGTCTGATGTTACATGTTATCACTTTTAGGGTTGATGCATTTCGATCAAACGCTTTCCTATTCTTTGTAGTGATATTAGTCTTATTATCTGAAAGCAATAAAACTGAAGACCAATATATTTGTTCTTAGTCGCCTGTCTGATATTACCACTTTTAGGGTGGATGCACTTCGATCCAATGCTTTCCTAGTCCTCGTTGTGATATTAGTCTTATAATCTGTAAGCATTAAAACTAAAAAAAATATTTGTTCTAGTCGCCTGACTGATGGTACCACTTTTAGGGATGATGTATTTCGATCCAATGCTTTCCTATTCTTTTTTGTGATATTAGTCTTATTTTCTGATAGCAATAAAACTAAATATCAATATATTTGTTCTTAGTCGCCTGTCTGATGTTACCACTTTTAGGGTTGATGCACTTCTTTCAAATGCTTTCTTTTTTTTATTGTGATATTAGTCATAATTTTTGAAAGCAATAAAACTGAAGACCAATATATTTGTTCTTAGTAGCCTGTCTGATGTTACCACTTTTAGGGTTGATGCACTTCTATCCAATGCTTTCCTATTCTTTGTTGTGTATTAGTTTAATATCTGATAGCATTAAAACTAAAAACCAATATATTTGTTCTTAGTCGCCTGTCTGATGTTACATGTTATCACTTTTAGGGTTGATGCATTTCGATCCAATGCTTTCCTATTCTTTGTAGTGATATTAGTCTTATTATCTGTAAGCATTAAAACTAAAAACCAATATAATTCTTCTTAGTCACCAGTCTGATGTTACCACATTTAGGGTTGAAGCATTTCGATCCAACGCTTATCTATTCTTTGTAGTGATATTAGTTTTATTATGTGATAGCATTAAAACTAAAAATCAATATATATTTGTTCTTAGTGGCCTGTCTGAAGTTACCACTTTTAGGGTTGATGTATTTCGATCCATTGCTTTCCTATTCTTTGTTGTGCTATTAGTCTTATTATCAGATAGCAATAAAACTAAAAACCAATATATTTGTTCTTAGTCGCCAGTCTGATGTTACCACTTTTAGGGTTGATGCACTGCGATCAATTGTTTTCCTATTATTTGTTGTGATATTAGTCTTATTATCTCATAGCATTAAACCTACAAATTAATAAATTTCTTCTTAGTCGCACGTCTGATGTTACCACTTTTAGGGATGATGTATTTCGATCAAACGCTTTCCTATTCTTTGTTGTGATATTAGTCTTATTATCTGATAGCATTAAAACTAAAAATCTATATATATTTGATCTTAGTGGTCTATCTGAAATTACCACTTTTAGGGTTGATGTATTTCGACTCATTGCTTTCCTATTCTTTTTTGTGTTATTAGTCTTATTTTCTGATAGCAATAAAACTAAAAATCAATATATTTGTTCTTAGTCGCCTGTCTGATGTTACTACTTTTAGGGTTGATGCACTTCTTTCAAATGCTTTCCTATTTTATATTGTGATATTAGTCTTATGATCTGATAGCATTAAAACTAAAAATCAATATATTTGTTCTTAGTCGCCTGTCTGATGTTACCACTTTTAGGGTTGATGCACTTCTTTCAAATGCTTTCCTATTCTTTATTGTGATATTAGTCTTATGATCTGATAGCATTAAAACTAAAAAAAATATATTTGTTCTTAGTCGCCTGTCTGATGTTACCACTTTTAGGGTGGATGCACTTCTTTCAAATGCTTTCCTATTCTTTATTGTGATATTAGTCTTATGATCTGATAGCATTAAAACTAAAAACCAATATATTTGTTCTTAGTCGCCTGTCTGATATTACCACTTTTAGGGTGGATGCACTTCGATCCAATGCTTTCCTAGTCCTTGTTGTGATATTAGTCTTATAATCTGTAAGCATTAAAACTAAAAAACCAATATATTTGTTCTTAGTCGCCTGACTGATGTTACCACTTTTATGGATGATGTATTTCGATCCAATGCTTTCCCATTCTTTTTTTTTGATATTAGTCCTATAAAACTAAATATAAATATATTTGTTCTTAGTCGCCTGTCTGATGTTACCACTTTTAGGGTTGATGCACTTCTTTCAAATGCTTTCTTTTTTATTATTGTGATATTAGTCTTATGAACTGATAGCATTAAAACTAAAAACCAATATATTTGTTCTTAGTCGCCTGTCTGATGTTACATGTTATCACTTTTAGGGTTGATGCATTTCGATCCAACGCTTTCCTATTCTTTGTAGTGATATTAGTCTTATTATCTGTAAGCATTAAAACTAAAAACCAATATATTTCTTCTTAGTCGCAAGTCTGATGTTACCACTTTTAGGGTTGAAGCATTTCGATCCAACGCTTTCCTATTCTTTGTAGTGATATTAGTTTTATTATGTGATAGCATTAAAACTAAAAATCAATATATATTTGTTCTTAATGGCCTGTCTGAAGTTACCACTTTTAGGGTTGATGTATTTCGATCCATTGCTTTCCTATTCTTTGTTGTGCTATTAGTCCTATTATCTGATAGCAATAAAACTGAAGACCAATATATTTGTTCTTAGTCGCCTGTCTGATGTTACCACTTTTAGGGTTGATGCACTTCTATCCAATGCTTTCCTAATTTTTGTTGTGATATTAGTCTTATTATCTGATAGCATTAAAACTAAAATGCAATATATTTGTTCTTAGTCGCCTGTCTGATGTTACTACTTTTAGGGTTGATGCACTTCTTTCAAATGCTTTCCTATTTTATATTGTGATATTAGTCTTATGATCTGATAGCATTAAAACTAAAAACCAATGTATTTGTTCTTAGTCGCCTGTCTGATATTACCACTTTTAAGGTTGATGCACTTCTATCCAATGCTTTCCTATTCTGTGTTGTGATATTAGCCATATTATCTGATAGCATTAAAACTAAAATCCAGTATATTTGTTCTTAGTCGCCTGTCTGATGTTACATGTTATCACTTTTAGGGTTGATACATTTCGATCCAACGCTTTCCTATTCTTTGTAGTGATATTAGTCTTATTATCTGTAAGCATTAAAACTAAAAACCAATATATTTCTTCTTAGTCGCCAGTCTGATGTTACCACTTTTAGGGTTAAAGCATTTCGATCCAACGCTTTCCTATTCTTTGTAGTGATATTAGTTTTATTATGTGATAGCATTAAAACTAAAAATCAATATATATTTGTTCTTAATGGCCTGTCTGAAGTTACCACTTTTAGGGTTGATCTATTTCGATCCATTGCTTTCCTATTCTACGTTGTGATATTAGTCTTATTATCAGATAGCAATAAAACTAAAAACCAATATATTTGTACTTAGTCGCCAGTCTGATGTTACAACTTTTAGGGTTGATGCACTGCGATCAATTGTTTTCCTATTCTTTGTTGTGATATTAGTCTTATTATCTGATAGCATTACCTAAAAATCAATAAATTTCTTCTTAGTCGCACGTCTGATGTTACCACTTTTAGGGATGATGTATTTCGATCCAACGCTTTCCTATTCTTTGTAGTCATATTAGTCTTATTATCTGATAGCATTAAAACTAAAAATCTATATATATTTGATCTTAGTGGCCTATCTGAAATTACCACTTTTAGGGTTAATGTATTTCGATTCATTGCTTTCGTATTCTTTTTTGTGATATTAGTCCTATTTTCTGATAGCAATAAAACTAAAAATCAATATATTTGTTCTTAGTCGCCTGTCTGATGTTACATGTTATCACTCTTAGGGTTGATGAATTTAGATCCAACGCTTTCCTATTCTTTGTAGTGATATTAGTCTTATTATCTGATAGCATTAAAACGAAAAACCTATATATATTTGATCTTAGTGGCCTGTCTGAAATTACCACTTTTAGGGTTGATGTATTTTGATTCATTGCTTTCCTATTCTTTGTTGTGATATTAGTCATATTATCTGATAGCAATAAAAATGAAGATCAATATATTTGTACTTAGTCGCCTGTCTGATGTTACCTTTTTTAGGGATGATGTATTTCGATCCAATGTTTTCCTATTCTTTTTTGTGATATTAGTCTCATTTTCTGATAGCATTAAAACTAAAAACCAATATATTTGTTCATAGTCGCCTGTCTCATGTTACATGTTATCACTTTTAGGGTTGATGCATTTCGATCGAACGCTTTCCTATTCTTTGTAGTGATATTAGTCTTATTATCTGATAGCATTAAAACTAAAAATCTATATATATTTGATCTTAGTGGCCTGTCTGAAATTACCACTTTTAGAGTTGATGTATTTCGATCCATTTCTTTCCTATTCTTTGTTGTGATATTAGTCATATTATCTGAAAGCACTAACACTGAAGTCCAATATATTTGTTCTTAGTAGCCTGTGTGATGTTACCACTTTTAGGGTTGATGCACTTCTTTCAAATGCTTTCCTATTCTTTATTGTGATATTAGTCTTATGATCTGATAGCATTTAAACTCAAAACCAATATATTTGTTCTTAGTCGCCTGTCTGATGTTACCACTTTTAGGGTAGATGCACTGCGATTAAATGCTTTCCTATTCTTTCTTGTGATATTAGTCTTATTTTCTGATAGCAATAAAACTAAAAATCAATATATTTGTTCTTAGTCGCCTGTCTGATGTTACCACTTTTAGGGTTGATGCACTTCTTTCAAATGATTTCCTATTTTTTATTGTGATATTAGTCTTATGATCTGATAGCATTAAAACTAAAAACCAATATATTTGTTCTCAGTCGCCTGTCTGATATTACCACTTTAGGGTTGATGCACTTCTATCCAATGCTTTCCTATTCTTTGTTGTGATATTAGTCTTAATATCTGATAGCATTAAAACTAAAAACCAATATATTTGTTCTTAGTCGCCTGTCTGATGTTACATGTTATCACTTTTAGAGTTGATGCATTTCGATCCAACGCTTTCCTGTTCTTTGTAGTGATATTAGTCTTATTATCTGATAGCATTAAAACTAAAAATCTATATATATTTGATCTTAGTGGCCAGTCTGAAATTACCACTTTTAGGGTTGATGCATTTCGATCCATTGCTATCCTATTCTTTGTTGTGATATTAGTCATATTATCTGAAAGCAATAAAACTGAAGACCAATATATTTGTTCTTAGTAGCCTGTCTGATGTTACCACTTTTAGGGTAGATGCACTGCGATTAAATGCTTTCCTATTCCTTGTTGTGATATTAGTCTTATTATCTGATAGCATTAAAACTAAAAAACCAAAATATATTTGTTCTTAGTCGCCTGACTGATCTTACTACTTTTAGGGATGATGTATTACAATAAAGTGCTTTCCTAATCTTTTTTGTGATATTAGTCTTATGATCTGATAGCATTAAAACTAAAAACCAATATATTTGTTCTTAGTCGCCTATCTGATATTACCACTTTTAGGGTTGATGCACTTCTTTCAAATGCTTTCCTAGTCTTTGTTGTGATATTTGTCCTATAATCTGTAAGCATTAAAAATATATACCAATTTATTTGTTCTTAGTCGCCTGACTGATGTTACCACTTTTAGGGTGGATGCACTTCTATCCAATGCTTTCCTATTCTTAGTTGTGATATTAGTCTTAATATCTGATAGCATTAAAACTAAAAACCAATATATTTGTTCTTAGTCGCCTGTCTGATGTTACATGTTATCACTTTTAGGGTTGATGCATTTCGATCCAACGCTTTCCTATTCTTTGTAGTGATATTAGTCTTAATATCTGTAAGCATTAAAACTAAAAACCAATATATTTCTTCTTAGTCGCCAGTCTGATGTTACCAATTTTAGGGTTGAAGCATTTCGATCCAACGCTTTCCTAAACTTTCTTGTGATATTAGTCTTATGATCTGATAGCCTTAAAATTAAAAAACCAATATATTTGTTCTTAGTCGCCTGTCTGATGTTACCTCTTTTAGGGTTGATGCACTTCTATCCTATGCCTTCCTATTCTTTGTTGTGATATTAGTCTTATTATCTGATAGCATTAAAACTAAAAACCAATATATTTGTTCTTAGTCGCCTATCTGATATTACCACTTTTAGGGTTGATGCACTTCTTTCAAATGCTTTCCTAGTCTTTGTTGTGATATTTGTCCTATAATCTGTAAGCATTAAAAATATATACCAATTTATTTGTTCTTAGTCGCCTGACTGATGTTACCACTTTTAGGGTGGATGCACTTCTATCCAATGCTTTCCTATTCTTAGTTGTGATATTAGTCTTAATATCTGATAGCATTAAAACTAAAAACCAATATATTTGTTCTTAGTCGCCTGTCTGATGTTACATGTTATCACTTTTAGGGTTGATGCATTTCGATCCAACGCTTTCCTATTCTTTGTAGTGATATTAGTCTTAATATCTGTAAGCATTAAAACTAAAAACCAATATATTTCTTCTTAGTCGCCAGTCTGATGTTACCAATTTTAGGGTTGAAGCATTTCGATCCAACGCTTTCCTAAACTTTCTTGTGATATTAGTCTTATGATCTGATAGCCTTAAAATTAAAAAACCAATATATTTGTTCTTAGTCGCCAGTCTGATGTTACCACTTTTAGGGTTGATGCACTGCGATCAATTGTTTTCCTATTCTTTGTTGTGATATTAGTCTTATTTTCTCATAGCATTACCTAAAAATCAATAAATTTCTTCTTAGTCGCACGTCTGATGTTACCACTTTTAGGGATGATGTATTTCGATCCAACGCTTTCCTATTCTTTGTAGTGACATTAGTCTTATTATCTGATAGCATTAAAACGAAAAATCTATATATATTTGATCTTAGTGGCCTGTCTGAAATTACCACTTTTAGGGTTGATGTATTTTGATTCATTGCTTTCCTATTCTTTGTTGTGATATTAGTCATATTATCTGATAGCAATAAAACTGAAGATCAATATATTTGTACTTAGTCGCCTGTCTGATATTACCTTTTTTAGGGATGATGTATTTCGATCCAAAGCTTTCCTATTCTTTTTTGTTATATTAGTCTCATTTTCTGATAGCAATAAAACTAAAAATCAATATATTTGTTCTTAGTCGCCTGTCTGATGTTACCACTTTTAGGGTAGATGCACTGCGATTAAATGCTTTCCTATTCCTTGTTGTGATATTAGTCTTATTATCTGATAGCATTAAAACTAAAAAACCAAAATATATTTGTTCTTAGTCGCCTGACTGATGTTACTACTTTTAGGGATGATGTATTTCAATAAAGTGCTTTCCTAATCTTTTTTGTGATATTAGTCTTATTTTCGGATAGCAATAAAACTAAAAATCAATATATTTGTTCTTAGTCGCCTGTCTGATGTTACCACTTTTAGGGTTGATGCACCACTTTCAAATGCTTTCCTATTTTTTATTGTGATTTTAGTCTTATGATCTGATAGCATTAAAACTAAAAACCAATATATTTGTTCTTAGTCGCCTGTCTGATATTACCACTTTTAGGGTTGATCCACTTCTATCCAATGCTTTCCTATTCTTTGTTGTGATATTAGTCTTAATATCTGATAGCATTAAAACTAAAAACCAATATATTTGTTCATAGTCGCCTGTCTGATGTTACATGTTATCACTTTTAGGGTTGATGCATTTCGATCGAACGCTTTCCTATTCTTTGTAGTGATATTATTCTTATGATCTGATAGCATTAAAACTAAAAATTTAATATATTTGATCTTAGTGGCCTGTCTGAAATTACCACTTTTAGGGTAGATGCACTGCGAATAAATGCTTTCCTATTCCTTGTTGTGATATTAGACTTATTATCTGATAGCATTAAAACTAAAAAGCAATATATTTGTTCTTAGTCGCCTGACTGATGTTACCACTTTTAGGGATGATGTATTTCGATCCAATGCTTTCCTATTCTTTTTTGTGATATTAGTCTTATTTTCTGATAGCAATAAAACTAAAAATCAATATATTTGTTCTTAGTCGCCTGTCTGATGTTACCACTTTTAGGGTTGATGCACTTCCTTCAAATGATTTCCTATTTTTTATTGTGATATTAGTCTTATGATCTGATAGCATTAAAACTAAAAACCAATATATTTGTTCTTAGTCGCCTGTCTGATATTACCACTTTTAGGGTTGATGCACTTCTATCCAATGCTTTCCTATTCTTTGTTGTGATATTACTCTTAATATCTGATAGCATTAACACTAAAAACCAATATATTTGTTCTTAGTCGCCCGTCTGATGTTACATGTTATCACTTTTAGAGTTGATGCATTTCGATCCAACGCTTTCCTGTTCTTTGTAGTGATATTAGTCTTATTATCTGATAGCATTAAAACTAATAATCTATATATATTTGATCTTAGTGGCCAGTCTGAAATTACCACTTTTAGGGTTGATGTATTTCGATCCATTGCTATCCTATTCTTTGTTGTGATATTAGTCATATTATCTGAAAGCAATAAAACTGAAGACCAATATATTTGTTCTTAGTAGCCTGTCTGATGTTACCACTTTTAGGGATGATGTATTTCGATCCAATGCTTTCCAATTATTTTTTGTGATATTAGTCTTATTTTCTGATAGCAATAAAACTAAATATCAATATATTGGTTCTTAGTCGCCTGTCTGATGTTACCACTTTTAGGGTTGATGCACTTCTTTCAAATGCTTTCCTATTTTTTATTGTGATATTAGTCTTATGATCTGATAGCATTAAAACTAAAAACCAATATATTTGTTCTTAGTAGCCTGTCTGATGTTACCACTTTTAGGGTTGATGCACTTCTTTCAAATGCTTTAATATTCTTTGTTGTGATATTAGTCATATTATCTGAAAGCAATAAAACTGAAGACCAATATATTTGTTCTAAGTAGCCTGTCTGATGTTACCACTTCTAGGGTTGAAGCATTTCGATCCAACGCTTTCCTATTCTTTGTTGTGATATTAGTCTTATTGTCTGATAGCATTAAAACTAAAAACCAATATATTTATTCTTAGTCGCCTGTCTGAGGTTACATGTTATCACTTTTAGGGTTGATGCATTTCGATCCAACGCTTTCCTATTCTGTGTTGTGATATTAGTCTTATTATCTGATAGCAATAAAACTAAAAATCAATATATTTGTTCTTAGTCGCCTGTCTGATGTTACCACTTTTAGGCTTGATGCATTTCGATCCAACGCTTTCCTATTCTTTGTAGTGATATTAGTCTTATTATCTGATATCATTAAAACTAAAAACCAATAAATTTGTTCTTAGTCGCCTGTCTGATGTTACCACTTTTAGGGTGGATGCACTTTTCCATTGCTTTCCTATTCTTTGTTGTGATATTAGTTTTATTATCTGATAGCAATTAAACTAAAAACCAATATATTTGTTCTTAGTCGCCTGTCTGATGTTACCACTGTTAGGGTTGAAGCACTTCTATCCAATGCTTTCCTAATCTTTTTTGTGATATTAGTCTTATGATCTGATAGCATTAAAACTAAATCCAATATATTTGTTCTTAGTCGCCTGTCTGATGTTACCTCTTTTAGGGTTGATGCACTTCTATCCTATGACTTCCTATTCTTTGTTGTGATATTAGTCTTATTGTCTGATAGCATTAAAACTAAAAACCAATATATTTATTCTTAGTCGCCTGTCTGAGGTTACATGTTATCACTTTTAGGGTTGATGCATTTCGATCCAACGCTTTCCTATTCTATGTTGTGATATTAGTTTTTATTATCTGATAGCAATAAAACTAAAAATCAATATATTTCTTCTTAGTCGCCGGTCTGATGTTACCATTTTTAGGGTTGATGCACTTCTATCCTATGCCTTCCTATTCTTTGTTGTGATATTAGCCTTATTATCTGATAGCAATAAAACTAAAAAGCAATATATTTGGTCTTAGTGGCCTGTCTGATATTACCACTTTTAGGGTGGATGCACTTCGATCCAATGCTTTCCTAGTCC
Organism: Prosapia bicincta; assembly: GCA_036971475.1. Taxonomy (NCBI): domain Eukaryota; kingdom Metazoa; phylum Arthropoda; class Insecta; order Hemiptera; family Cercopidae; genus Prosapia; species Prosapia bicincta. Next base: position 8,177,721 of record JBAIZL010000005.1, read on the forward strand.
TTGTTGTGATATTATTCTTATTATCTGTAAGCATTATAGCTAAAAACCAATATATTTGTTCTTAGTCGCCTGTCTGATGTTACATGTTATCAATTTTAGGGTTGATGCATTTCGATCCAACGCTTTCCTATTCTTTGTAGTGATATTAGTCTTTTTATCTGTAAGCATTAAAACTAAAAATCAATATATTTCTTCTTAGTCGCCAGTCTGATGTTACCACTTATAGGGTTGAAGCATTTCGATCCAACGTTTTCCTATTCTTTGTAGTGATATTAGTTTAATTATGTGATAGCATTAAAACTAAAAATCAATATATATTTGTTCTTAGTCGCCTGTCTGATGTTACCACTTTTAGGGTTGATGCACTTCTATCCTATGCCTTCCTATTCTTTGTTGTGATATTAGTCTTAATATCTGTAAGCATTAAAACTAAAAACCAATATATTTGTTCTTAGTCGCCTGTCTGATGTTACAGCTTTTAGGGTTGAAACAATTCGATCCAACGCTTTTCTATTCTTTATTGTGATATTAGTCTTATGATCTGATAGCATTAAAACTAAAAACCAATATATTTGTTCTTAGTCGCCTGTCTGATATTACCACTTTTAGGGTGGATGCACTGCGATTAAATGCTTTCCTATTCCTTGTTGTGATATTAGTCTTATTATCTGATAGCATTAAAACTAAAAAGCAATATATTTGTTCTTAGTCACCTGACTGTTGTTACCACTATTAGGGATGATTTATTTCGATCCAATGCTTCCCTATTCTTTTTTGTGATATTAGTCTTATTTTCTGATAGCAATAAAACTAAAGAGCAATATATTTGTTCTTAGTCGCCTGTCTGATGTTACCACTTTCAGGGTTGATGCACTTCTTTCAAATGTTTTCCGATTCTTTATTGTGATATTAGTCTTATGATCTGATAACATTAAAACTAAAAACTAATATATTTGTTCTTTATCGCCTGTCTGATATTACCACTTTTAGGGTGGATGCACTTCGATCCAATGCTTTCCTAGTCCTTGTTGTGATATTAGTCTTATGATCTGATAGCATTAAAACTAAAAACCAATATATTTGATCTTAGTGGCCTGTCTGAAATTACCACTTTTAGTGTTGATGTATTTCGATCCATTGCTTTCCTATTCTTTGTTGTGATATTATTCTTATTATCTGATAGTAATAAAACTAAAAATAAATATTTATTTGTTCTTAGTCGCCTGTCTGATGTTACCACTGTTAGGGTTGATGCACTTCTATCCAATGCTTTCCTAATCGTTTTTGTGATATTAGTCTTATGATCTGATAGCATTAAAACTAAAAACCAATATATTTGATCTTAGTAGCGTGTCTGATGTTACCACTTTTATTGTTGATGCACTTCTTTCAAATGCTTTCCTATTCTTTATTGTGATATTAGTCTTATGATCTGATAGCATTAAAACTAAAAACCAATATATTTGTTCTTAGTCGCCTGTCTGATATTACCACTTTTAGGGTTGATGCACTTTTTTCAAATGCTTTCCTAGTCCTTGTTGTGATATTAGTCTTATAATCTGTAAGCATTAAAAATAAATACCAATATATTTGTTCTTAGTCGCCTGACTGATGTTACCACTTTTAGAGATGATGTATTTCGAACCAATGCTTTCCTATTATTTTTTGTGATATTAGTCTAATTTTCTGATAGCAATAAAACTAAATAACAATATATTGGTTCTTAGTCGCCTGTCTGATGTTACCACTTTTAGGGTTGATACACTTCTTTCAAATGCTTTCCAATTTTTTATTGTGATATTAGTTTTATGATCTGATAGCATTAAAACTAAAAACCAATATATTTGTTCTTAGTAGCCTGTCTGATATTACCACTTTTAGGGTTGATGCACTTCTTTCAAATCCTTTCCTATTCTTTGTTGTGATATTAGTCATATTATCTGAAATCAATAAAACTGAAGACCAATATATTTGTTCTTAGTAGCCTGTTTGATGTTACCACTTTTAGGGTTGATGCACTTCTATCCAATGCTTTCCTATTCTTTGTAGTGATATTAGTCTTATTATCTGTAAGCATTAAAACTAAAAACCAATATATTTCTTCTTAGTCGCCAGTCTGATGTTAATACTTTTAGGGTTGAAGCATTTCGATCCAACGCTTTCCTATTCTTTGTAGTGATATTAGTCTTATTATCTGATTGTATTAAAACTAAAAATCTATATATATTTGATCTTAGTGGCCAGTCTGAAATTACCACTTTTAAGGTTGATGTATTTCGATCCATTGCTTTCCTATTCTTTGTTGTGATATTAGTCATATTATCTGAAAGCAATAAAACTGAAGACCAATATATTTGTTCTTAGTAGCCTGTCTGATGTTTCCACTTTTATTGTTGATGCACTTCTTTCAAATGCTTTCCTATTCTTTATTGTGATATTAGTCTTATAATCTGATAGCATTAAAACTAAAAACCAATATGTTTGTTCTTAGTCGCCTGTCTGATATTACCAATTTTAGGGTGGATGCAGTTCGATCCAATGCTTTCCTAGTCCTTGTTGTGATATTAGTCTTATGATCTGATAGCATTAAAACTAAAAACCAATATATTTGATCTTAGTGGCCTGTCTAAAATTACCACTTTTAGGGTTGATGTATTTCGATCCATTGCTTTCCTATTCTTTGTAGTGATATTAGTATTATTATGTGATAGCATTAAAACTAAAAATCAATATATATTTCTTCTTAGTGGCCTGTCTGAAGTTACCACTTTTAGGGTTGTTGTATTTCGATCCATTGCTTTCCTATTCTTTGTTGTGATATTATTCTTATTATCTGATAGTAATAAAACTAAAAATCAATATATATTTGTTCTTAGTTGCCTGTCTGATGTTACCACTTTTAGGGTTGTTGCACTTCTATCCAATGCTTTCCTAATCTTTTTTGTGATATTAGTCTTATGATCTGATAGCATTAAAACTAAAAACCAATATATTTGTTCTTAGTCGCCTGTCTGATGTTACCTCTTTTAGGGTTGATGCACTTCTATCCTATGCCTTTCTGTTCTTTGTTGTGATATTAGTCTTATTATCTGATAGCATTAAAACTAAAAAGCAATATATTTATTCTTAGTCGCTTGTCTGATGTTACATGTTATCACTTTTAGCGTTGATGCATTTCGATCCAACGCTTTCCTATTCTATGTTGTGATATTAGTCTTATTATCTGATAGCAATAAAACTAAAAATCAATATATTCGTTCTTAGTCGCCGGTCTGATGTTACCATTTTTAGGGTTGATGCACTTCTATCCTATGCCTTCCTATTCTTTGTTGTGATATTGACCATATTATCTGAGAGCAATAAAACTAAAAAGCGATCTATTTGGTCTTAGTGGCCTGTCTGATATTACCACTGTTAGGGTGGATGCACTTCGATCCAATGCTTTCCTAGTCCTTGTTGTGATATTATTCCTATTATCTGTAAGCATTAAAACTAAAAACCAATATATTTGTTCTTAGTCGACTGTCTGATGTTACATATTATCACTCTTAGGGTTGATGAATTCCGATCCAACGCTTTAATATTCTTTGTAGTAATATTAGTTTTATTATGTGATAGCATTAAAACTAAAAATCAATATATATTTGTTCTTAGTGGCCTGTCTGAAGTTACCACTGTTAGGGTTGATGTATTTCGATCCATTGCTTTCCTATTCTTTGTTGTGATATTATTCTTATTATCTGATAGTGATAAAACTAAAAATCAATATATATTTGTTCTCAGTGGCCTGTCTGAAGTTACAACTGTTAGGGTTGATGTATTTCGATCCATTGATTTCCTATTCTTTGTTGTGATATTAGTCTTATTATCTGATAGCAATAAAACTGAAGACCTATATATTTGTTCTTATTCGCCTGTCTGATGTTAAAACTGTTAGGGTTGATGCACTCCTATCCAATGCTTTCCTAATCTTTGTTGTGATATTAGTCTTATGATCTGATAGCATTAAAACTAAAAACCAACATATTTGTTCTTAGTCGCCTGTCTGATGTTACCACTTTTAGGGTTGATGCACTTCTATCCTATGCCTTCCTATTCTTTGTTGTGATATTAGTCTTAATATCTGTAAGCATTAAAACTAAAAACCAATATATTTGTTCTTAGTCGCCTGTCTGATATTACCACTTTAAGGGTGGATGCACTTCGATCCAATGCTCTCCTAGTCCTTGTTGTGATATTATTCTTATTATCTGTAAGCTTTAAAACTAGAAACCAATATATTTGTTCTTAGTCGCCTGTCTGATGTTACCACTTTTAGGGTTGATGCACTGCGATTAAATGCTTTCCTATTCCTTGTTGTGATATTAGTCGTATTTTCTGATAGCAATAAAACTAAAAATCCATATATTTGTTCTTAGTCGCCTGTCTGATGTAACCACTTTTAGGGATGATGCACTTCTTTCAAATGTTTTCCTATTCTTTATTGTGATATTAGTCTTATTATCTGTTAGCATTAAAACTAAAAACCAATATATTTGTTCTTAGTCGCCTGTCTGATGTTACCACTTTGAGGGTTGATACACTGCGATTATATGCTTTCCTATTCCTTGTTGTGATATTAGTCTTATTATCTGATAGCATTAAAACTAAAAACCAATATATTTGCTCTTAGTCGCCTGTCTGATATTACCACTTTTAGGGTGGATGCACTTCGATTCAATGCTTTCCTAGTCCTTGTTGTGATATTAGTCTTATAATCTGATAGCATTAAAACTAAAAACCAATATATTTGATCTTAGTGGCCTGTCTGAAATTACCACTTATAGGGTTGATGTATTTCGATCCATTGCTTTCCTATTCTTTGTTGTGATATTAGTCATATTATGTGATAGCAATAAAACTGAAGACCAATATATTTGTTCTTATTCGCCTGTCTGATGTTACATGTTATCACTTTTAGGGTTGATGCATTTCGATCCAACGCTTTCCTATTCTTTGTAGTGATATTAGATTTATTATGTGATAGCATTAAAACTGAAAATCAATCTATATTTGTTCTTAGTGGCCTGTCTGAAGTTACCACTTTTAGGGTTGTTGTATTTCTATCCATTGCTTTCCTATTCTTTGTTGTGATATTATTCCAATTATCTGATAGTAATAAAACTAAAAATCAATATATATTTGTTCTTAGTCGCCTGTCTGATGTTACCACTGTTAGGGTTGATGGACTTCTATCCAATGCTTTCCTAATCTTTTTTGTGATATTAGTCTTATGATCTGATAGCATTAAAACTAAAAAGCAATATATTTGTTCTTAGTCGCCAGTCTGATGTTACCTCTTTTAGGGTTGATGCACTTCTATCCTATGCCTTCCTATTCTTTGTTGTGATATTAGTCTTATTATCTGATAGCATTAAAACTAAAAACCAATATATTTATTCTTAGTCGCCTGTCTGATGTTACATGTTATCACTTTTAGGGTTGATGCATTTCGTTCCAACGCTTTCCTATTCTTTGTAGTGATATTAGTCTTTTTATCTGTAAGCATTAAAACTAATAATCAATATAATTCTTCTTAGTCGCCAGTCTGATGTTACCACTTTTAGGGTTGATGTATTTCGATCCATTGCTTTCCTATTCTTTGTTGTGATATTAGTCTTATTATCTGATAGCAATAAAACTGAAGACCTATATATTTGTTCTTAGTCGACTGTCTGATGTTACCACTTTTTGGGTTGATGCACTTCTATCCTATGCCTTCCTATTCTTTGTTGTGATATAAGTCTTAATATCTGTAAGCATTAAAACTAAAAACCAATATATTTGTTCTTAGTCGCCTGTCTGATATTACCACTTTTAGGGTGGATGCACTTCGATCCAATGCTTTCCTAGTCCTTGTTGTGATATTATTCTTATTATCTGTAAGCATTAAAACTAAAAATCAATATATTTGTTCTTAGTCGCCTGTCTGATGTTACCACTTTTAGGGTTGATGCACTGCGATTAAATGCTTTCCTATTCCTTGTTGTGATATTAGTCGTATTTTCTGATAGCAATAAAACTAAAAATCCATATATTTGTTCTTAGTCGCCTGTCTGATGTAACCACTTTTAGGGTTGATGCACTTCTTTCAAATGTTTTCCTATTCTTTATTGTGATATTAGTCTTATGATCTGATAGCAATAAAACTAAAAAACAATATATTTGATCTGAGTCGACTGTCTGATATTACCACGTTTAGGGTGGATGCACTTCGATCCAATGCTTTCCTAGTCCTTGTTGTGATTTTAGTCTTATTATCTGTTAGCATTAAAACTAAAAACCAATATATTTGTTCTTAGTCGCCTGTCTGATGTTACCACTTTGAGGTTTGATGCACTGCGATTATATGCTTTCCTATTCCTTGTTGTGATATTAGTCTTATTATCTGATAGCATTAAAACTAAAAAGTAATATATTTGTTACCACTTTTAGAGTTGATGCAATTCTTTCAAATGCTTTCCTATTCTTTACTGTGATATTAGTCTTATGATCTGATAGCATTAAAACTAAAAACCAATATAATTGTTCTTATTCGCCTGTCTGATATTACCACTTTTAGGGTGGATGCACTTCGATCTAATGCTTTCCTAGTCCTTGTTGTGATATTAGTCTTATGATCTGATAGCATTAAAACTAAAAACCAATATATTTGATCTTAGTGGCCTGTCTGAAATTACCACTTTTAGGGTTGATGCATTTCGATCCAACGCTTTCCTATTCTTTGTAGTGATATTAGTTTTATTATGTGATAGCATTAAAACTAAAAATCAATCTATATTTCTTCTTAGTCGCCAGTCTGATGTTACCACTTTTAGGGTTGATGTATTTCGATCCATTGCTTTCCTATTCTTTGTTGTGATATTATTCTTATTATCTGATAGTAATAAAACTAAAAATCAATATATATTTTTTCTCAGTGGCCTGTCTGAAGTTACAACTTTTAGGGTTGATGTATTTCGATCCATTGCTTTCCTATTCTTTGTTGTGATATTAGTCTTATTATCTGATAGCAATAAAACTGAAGACCTATATATTTGTTCTTATTCGCCTGTCTGATGTTACCTCTTTTAGGGTTGATGCACTTCTATCCTATGCCTTCCTATTCTTTGTTGTGATATTAGTCTTATTATCTGATAGCATTAAAACTAAAAACCAATATATTTATTCTTAGTCGCCTGTCTGATGTTACATGTTATCACTTTTAGGGTTGATGCATTTCGATCCAACGCTTTCCTATTCTTTGTAGTGATATTAGTCTTTTTATCTGTAAGCATTAAAACTAACAATCAATATATTTCTTCTTAGTCGCCAGTCTGATGTTACCACTTTTAGGGTTGATGTATTTCGATCCATTGCTTTCCTATTCTTTGTTGTGATATTATTCTTATTATCTGATAGTAATAAAACTAAAATTCAATATATATTTGTTCTCAGTGGCCTGTCTGAAGTTACAACTTTTAGGGTTGATGTATTTCGATCCATTGCTTTCCTATTCTTTGTGGTGATATTAGTCTTATTAGCTGATAGCAATAAAACTGAAGACCTATATATTTGTTCTTATTCGCCTGTCTGATGTTACCACTGTTAGGGTTGATGCACTCCTATCCAATGCTTTCCTAATCTTTGTTGTGATATTAGTCTTATGATCTGATAGCATTAAAACTAAAAACCAATATATTTGTTCTTAGTCGCCTGTCTGATGTTACCACTTTTGGGGTTGATGCTCTTCTATTATATGCCTTCCTATTCTTTGTTGTGATATTAGTCTTAATATCTGTAAGCATTAAATCTAAAAACCAATATATTTGTTCTTAGTCGAATGTCTGATGTTACCACTTTTAGGGTTGATGCACTGCGATTAAATACTTTCCTATTCCTTGTTGTGATATTAGTCGTATTTTCTGATAGCAATAAAACTAAAAATCCATATATTTGTTCTTAGTCGCCTGTCTGATGTAACCACTTTTAGGGTTGATGCACTTCTTTCAAATGTTTTCCGATTCTTTATTGTGATATTAGTCTTATGATCTGATAGCAATAAAACTAAAAAACAATATATTTGATCTGAGTCGCCTGTCTGATATTACCACTTTTAGGGTGGATGCACTTCGATCCAATGCTTTCCTAGTCCTTGTTGTGATATTAGTCTTATTATCTGATAGCATTCAAACTAAAAACCAATATATTTGTTCTTAGTCGCCTGTCTGATGTTACCACTTTGAGGGTTGATGCACTGCGATTATATGCTTTCCTATTCATTGTTGTGATATTAGTCTTATTATCTGATAGCATTAAAACTAAAAAGCAATATATTTGTTACCACTTTTAGAGTTGATGCAATTCTTTCAAATGCTTTCCTATTCTTTATTGTGATATTAGTCTTATGATCTGATAGCATTAAAACTAAAAACCAATATATTTGTTCTTAGTCGCCTGTCTGATATTACCAGTTTTAGGGTGGATGCACTTCGATCCAATGCTTTCCTAGTTCTTGTTGTGATATTAGTCTTATGATCTGATAGCATTAAAACTAAAAACCAATATATTTGATCTTAGTGGCCTGTCTGAAATTACCACTTTTAGGGATGATGTATTTCGATCCATTGCTTTCCTATTCTTTGTTGTGATATTATTCTTATTATCTGATAGTAATAAAACTAAAAATCAATATATATTTGTTCTCAGTGGCCTGTCTGAAGTTACAACTTTTAGGGTTGATGTATTTCGATCCATTGCTTGCCTATTCTTTGTTGTGATATTAGTCTTATTATCTGATAGCAATAAAACTGAAGACCTATATATTTGTTCTTATTCGCCTGTCTGATGTTACCACTGTTAGGGTTGATGTACTCCTATCCAATGTTTTCCTAATCTTTGTTGTGATATTAGTCTTATGATTTGATAGCATTAAAACTAAAAACCAATATATTTGTTCTTAGTCGCCTGTCTGATGTTACCACTTTTAGGGTTGATGCACTTCTATCCTATGCCTTCCTATTCTTTGTTGTGATATTAGTCTTAATATCTGTAAGCATTAAATCTAAAAACCAATATATTTGTTCTTAGTCGCCTGTCTGATATTACCACTTTTAGGGTGGATGCACTTCGATCCAATGCTTTCGTAGTCCTTGATGTGATATTATTCTTATTATCTGTAAGCATTAAAACTAAAAACCAATATATTTGTTCTTAGTCGCCTGTCTGATGTTACCACTTTTATGGTTGATGCACTGCGATTAAATGCTTTCCTATTCCTTGTTGTGATATTAGTCGTATTTTCTGATAGCAATAAAACTAAAAATCCATATATTTGTTCTTAGTCGCCTGTCTGATGTAACCACTTTTTGGGTTGATGCACTTCTTTCAAATGTTTTCCGATTCTTTATTGTGATATTAGTCTTATGATCTGATAGCAATAAAACTAAAAAACAATATATTTGATCTGAGTCGCCTGTCTGATATTACCACTTTTAGGGAGGATGCACTGCGATTATATGCTTTCCTATTCCTTGTTGTAATATTAGTCTTATTATCTGATAGCATTAAAACTAAAAAGCTATATATTTGTTACCACTTTTAGAGTTGATGCAATTCTTTCAAATGCTTTCCTATTCTTTATTGTGATATTAGTCTTATGATCTGATAGCATTAAACTAAAAACCAATATATTTGTTCTTAGTCGCCTGTCTGATATTACCACTTTTAGGGTGGATGCACTTCGATCCAATGCTTTCCTAGTCCTTGTTGTGATATTAGTCTTATGATCTGATAGCATTAAAACTAAAAACCAATATATTTGATCTTAGTGGCCTGTCTGAAATTACCACTTTTAGGGTTGATTTATTTCGATCCATTGCTTTCCTATTCTTTGTTGTGATATTAGTCATATTATCTGATAGCAATAAAACTGAAGACCAATATATTTGTTCTTAGTCGCCTGTAATGTTACATGTTATACCTTTTAGGGTTGATGCATTTCGATCCAACGCTTTCCTATTCTTTGTAGTGATTTTAGTTTTATTATGTGATAGCATTAAAACTAAAAATCAATCTATATTTCTTCTTAGTGGCCTGCCTGAAGTTACCACTTTTAGGGTTGTTGTATTTCGATCCATTGCTTTCCTATTCTTTGTTGTGATATTATTCCTATTATCTGATAGTAATAAAACTAAAAATCAATATATATTTGTTCTTAGTCGCCTGTCTGATGTTACCACTGTTAGGGTTGATGGACTTCTATCCAATGCTTTCCTAATCTTTTTTGTGATATTAGTCTTATGATCTGATAGCATTAAAACTAAAAACCAATATATTTGTTCTTAGTCGCCTGTCTGATGTTACCTCTTTTAGTGTTGATGCATTTCGATCCAACGCTTTCCTATTCTTTGTAGTGATATTAGTCTTTTTATCTGTAAGCATTAATACTAATAATCAATATATTTCTTCTTAGTCGCCAGTCTGATGTTACCACTTTTAGGGTTGATGTATGTCAATCCATTGCTTTCCTATTCTTTGTTGTGATATTAGTCTTATTATCTGATAGCAATAAAACTGAAGACCTATATATTTGTTCTTATTCGCCTGTCTGATGTTACCACTGTTAGGGTTGATGCACTTCTATCCAATGCTTTCCTAATCTTTGTTGTGATATTAGTCATATGATCTGATAGCATTAAAACTAAAAACCAATATATTTGTTCTTAGTCGCCTGTCTGATGTTACCTCTTTTATTGTTGATGCACTTCTATCCTATGGCTTCCTATTCTTTGTTGTGATATTAGTCTTATTATCTGATAGCATTAAAACTAAAAACCAATATATTTATTCTTAGTCGCCTGTCTGATGTTACATGTTATCACTTTTAGGGTTGATGCATTTCGATCCAACGCTTTCCTATTCTTTATAGTGATATTAGTCTTTTTATCTGTAAGCATTAAAACTAATAATCAATATATTTCTTCTTAGTCGCCAGTCTGATGTTACCACTTTTAGGGTTGATGTATTTCGATCCATTGCTTTCCTATTCTTTGTTGTGATATTAGTCTTATTATCTGATAGCAATAAAACTGAAGACCTATATATTTGTTCTTATTCGCCTGTCTGATGTTACATCTTTTAGGGTTGATGCACTTCTATCCTATGCCTTCCTATTCTTTGTTGTGATATTAGTCTTATTATCTGATAGCATTAAAACTAAAAACCAATATATTTATTCTTAGTCGCCTGTCTGATGTTACATGTTATCACTTTTAGGGTTGATACATTTCGATCCAACGCTTTCCTATTCTTTGTAGTGATATTAGTCTTTTTATCTGTAAGCATTAAAACTAACAATAAATATATTTCTTCTTAGTCGCCAGTCTGATGTTACCACTTTTAGGGTTGATGTATTTTGATCCATTGCTTTCCTATTCTTTGTTGTGATATTATTCTTATTATCTGATAGTAATAAAACTAAAAATCAATATATATTTGTTCTCAGTGGCCTGTCTGAAGTTACAACTTTTAGGGTTGATGTATTTCGATCCAACGCTTTCCTATTCTTTGTAGTGATATTAGTCTTTTTATCTGTAAGCATTAATACTAATAATCAATATATTTCTTCTTAGTCGCCAGTCTGATGTTACCACTTTTAGGGTTGATGTATGTCAATCCATTGCTTTCCTATTCTTTGTTGTGATATTAGTCTTATTATCTGATAGCAATAAAACTGAAGACCTATATATTTGTTCTTATTCGCCTGTCTGATGTTACCACTGTTAGGGTTGATGCACTTCTATCCAATGCTTTCCTAATCTTTGTTGTGATATTAGTCATATGATCTGATAGCATTAAAACTAAAAACCAATATATTTGTTCTTAGTCGCCTGTCTGATGTTACCTCTTTTATTGTTGATGCACTTCTATCCTATGGCTTCCTATTCTTTGTTGTGATATTAGTCTTATTATCTGATAGCATTAAAACTAAAAACCAATATATTTATTCTTAGTCGCCTGTCTGATGTTACATGTTATCACTTTTAGGGTTGATGCATTTCGATCCAACGCTTTCCTATTCTTTATAGTGATATTAGTCTTTTTATCTGTAAGCATTAAAACTAATAATCAATATATTTCTTCTTAGTCGCCAGTCTGATGTTACCACTTTTAGGGTTGATGTATTTCGATCCATTGCTTTCCTATTCTTTGTTGTGATATTAGTCTTATTATCTGATAGCAATAAAACTGAAGACCTATATATTTGTTCTTATTCGCCTGTCTGATGTTACATCTTTTAGGGTTGATGCACTTCTATCCTATGCCTTCCTATTCTTTGTTGTGATATTAGTCTTATTATCTGATAGCATTAAAACTAAAAACCAATATATTTATTCTTAGTCGCCTGTCTGATGTTACATGTTATCACTTTTAGGGTTGATACATTTCGATCCAACGCTTTCCTATTCTTTGTAGTGATATTAGTCTTTTTATCTGTAAGCATTAAAACTAACAATCAATATATTTCTTCTTAGTCGCCAGTCTGATGTTACCACTTTTAGGGTTGATGTATTTTGATCCATTGCTTTCCTATTCTTTGTTGTGATATTATTCTTATTATCTGATAGTAATAAAACTAAAAATCAATATATATTTGTTCTCAGTGGCCTGTCTGAAGTTACAACTTTTAGGGTTGATGTATTTCGATCCATTGCTTTCCTATTCTTTGTTGTGATATTAGTCTTATTAACTGATGGCAATAAAACTGAAGACCTATATATTTGTTCTTATTCGCCTGTCTGATGTTACCACTGTTAGGGTTGATGCACCCCTATCCAATGGTTTCCTAATCTTTGTTGTGATATTAGTCTTATGATCTGATTGCATTAAAACTAATAACCAATATATTTGTTCTTAGTCGCCTGTCTGAAGTTACCACTTTTGGGGTTGATGCACTTCTATACTATGCCTTCCTATTCTTTGTTGTGATATTAGTCTTAATATCTGTAAGCATTAAAACTAAAAACCAATACATTTGTTCTTAGTCGCCTGTCTGATATTACCACTTTTAGGGTGGATGCACTTCGATCCAATGCTCTCCTAGTCCTTGTTGTGATATTATTCTTATTATCTGTAAGCATTAAAACTAAAAACCAATATATTTGTTCTTAGTCGCCTGTCTGATGTTACCACTTTTAGGGTTGATGCACTGCGATTAAATACTTTCCTATTCCTTGTTGTGATATTAGTCGTATTTTCTGATAGCAATAAAACTAAAAATCCATATATTTGTTCTTAGTCGCCTGTCTGATGTAACCACTTTTAGGGTTGATGCACTTCTTTCAAATGTTTTCCTATTCTTTATTGTGATATTAGTCTTATGATCTGATAGCAATAAAACTAAAAAACAATATATTTGATCTGAGTCGACTGTCTGATATTACCACGTTTAGGGTGGATGCACTTCGATCCAATGCTTTCCTAGTCCTTGTTGTGATTTTAGTCTTATTATCTGTTAGCATTAAAACTAAAAACCAATATATTTGTTCTTAGTCGCCTGTCTGATGTTACCACTTTGAGGTTTGATGCACTGCGATTATATGCTTTCCTATTCCTTGTTGTGATATTAGTCTTATTATCTGATAGCATTAAAACTAAAAAGTAATATATTTGTTACCACTTTTAGAGTTGATGCAATTCTTTCAAATGCTTTCCTATTCTTTACTGTGATATTAGTCTTATGATCTGATAGCATTAAAACTAAAAACCAATATAATTGTTCTTATTCGCCTGTCTGATATTACCACTTTTAGGGTGGATGCACTTCGATCTAATGCTTTCCTAGTCCTTGTTGTGATATTAGTCTTATGATCTGATAGCATTAAAACTAAAAACCAATATATTTGATCTTAGTGGCCTGTCTGAAATTACCACTTTTAGGGTTGATGCATTTCGATCCAACGCTTTCCTATTCTTTGTAGTGATATTAGTTTTATTATGTGATAGCATTAAAACTAAAAATCAATCTATATTTCTTCTTAGTCGCCAGTCTGATGTTACCACTTTTAGGGTTGATGTATTTCGATCCATTGCTTTCCTATTCTTTGTTGTGATATTATTCTTATTATCTGATAGTAATAAAACTAAAAATCAATATATATTTTTTCTCAGTGGCCTGTCTGAAGTTACAACTTTTAGGGTTGATGTATTTCGATCCATTGCTTTCCTATTCTTTGTTGTGATATTAGTCTTATTATCTGATAGCAATAAACTGAAGACCTATATATTTGTTCTTATTCGCCTGTCTGATGTTACCTCTTTTAGGGTTGATGCACTTCTATCCTATGCCTTCCTATTCTTTGTTGTGATATTAGTCTTATTATCTGATAGCATTAAAACTAAAAACCAATATATTTATTCTTAGTCGCCTGTCTGATGTTACATGTTATCACTTTTAGGGTTGATGCATTTCGATCCAACGCTTTCCTATTCTTTGTAGTGATATTAGTCTTTTTATCTGTAAGCATTAAAACTAACAATCAATATATTTCTTCTTAGTCGCCAGTCTGATGTTACCACTTTTAGGGTTGATGTATTTCGATCCATTGCTTTCCTATTCTTTGTTGTGATATTATTCTTATTATCTGATAGTAATAAAATTAAATTCAATATATATTTGTTCTCAGTGGCCTGTCTGAAGTTACAACTTTTAGGGTTGATGTATTTCGATCCATTGCTTTCCTATTCTTTGTGGTGATATTAGTCTTATTAGCTGATAGCAATAAAACTGAAGACCTATATATTTGTTCTTATTCGCCTGTCTGATGTTACCACTGTTAGGGTTGATGCACTCCTATCCAATGCTTTCCTAATCTTTGTTGTGATATTAGTCTTATGATCTGATAGCATTAAAACTAAAAACCAATATATTTGTTCTTAGTCGCCTGTCTGATGTTACCACTTTTGGGGTTGATGCTCTTCTATTATATGCCTTCCTATTCTTTGTTGTGATATTAGTCTTAATATCTGTAAGCATTAAATCTAAAAACCAATATATTTGTTCTTAGTCGAATGTCTGATGTTACCACTTTTAGGGTTGATGCACTGCGATTAAATACTTTCCTATTCCTTGTTGTGATATTAGTCGTATTTTCTGATAGCAATAAAACTAAAAATCCATATATTTGTTCTTAGTCGCCTGTCTGATGTAACCACTTTTAGGGTTGATGCACTTCTTTCAAATGTTTTCCGATTCTTTATTGTGATATTAGTCTTATGATCTGATAGCAATAAAACTAAAAAACAATATATTTGATCTGAGTCGCCTGTCTGATATTACCACTTTTAGGGTGGATGCACTTCGATCCAATGCTTTCCTAGTCCTTGTTGTGATATTAGTCTTATTATCTGATAGCATTCAAACTAAAAACCAATATATTTGTTCTTAGTCGCCTGTCTGATGTTACCACTTTGAGGGTTGATGCACTGCGATTATATGCTTTCCTATTCATTGTTGTGATATTAGTCTTATTATCTGATAGCATTAAAACTAAAAAGCAATATATTTGTTACCACTTTTAGAGTTGATGCAATTCTTTCAAATGCTTTCCTATTCTTTATTGTGATATTAGTCTTATGATCTGATAGCATTAAAACTAAAAACCAATATATTTGTTCTTAGTCGCCTGTCTGATATTACCAGTTTTAGGGTGGATGCACTTCGATCCAATGCTTTCCTAGTTCTTGTTGTGATATTAGTCTTATGATCTGATAGCATTAAAACTAAAAACCAATATATTTGATCTTAGTGGCCTGTCTGAAATTACCACTTTTAGGGATGATGTATTTCGATCCATTGCTTTCCTATTCTTTGTTGTGATATTATTCTTATTATCTGATAGTAATAAAACTAAAAATCAATATATATTTGTTCTCAGTGGCCTGTCTGAAGTTACAACTTTTAGGGTTGATGTATTTCGATCCATTGCTTGCCTATTCTTTGTTGTGATATTAGTCTTATTATCTGATAGCAATAAAACTGAAGACCTATATATTTGTTCTTATTCGCCTGTCTGATGTTACCACTGTTAGGGTTGATGCACTCCTATCCAATGTTTTCCTAATTTTTGTTGTGATATTAGTCTTATGATTTGATAGCATTAAAACTAAAAACCAATATATTTGTTCTTAGTCGCCTGTCTGATGTTACCACTTTTAGGGTTGATGCACTTCTATCCTATGCCTTCCTATTCTTTGTTGTGATATTAGTCTTAATATCTGTAAGCATTAAATCTAAAAACCAATATATTTGTTCTTAGTCGCCTGTCTGATATTACCACTTTTAGGGTGGATGCACTTCGATCCAATGCTTTCGTAGTCCTTGATGTGATATTATTCTTATTATCTGTAAGCATTAAAACTAAAAACCAATATATTTGTTCTTAGTCGCCTGTCTGATGTTACCACTTTTATGGTTGATGCACTGCGATTAAATGCTTTCCTATTCCTTGTTGTGATATTAGTCGTATTTTCTGATAGCAATAAAACTAAAAATCCATATATTTGTTCTTAGTCGCCTGTCTGATGTAACCACTTTTAGGGTTGATGCACTTCTTTCAAATGTTTTCCGATTCTTTATTGTGATATTAGTCTTATGATCTGATAGCAATAAAACTAAAAAACAATATATTTGATCTGAGTCGCCTGTCTGATATTACCACTTTTAGGGAGGATGCACTGCGATTATATGCTTTCCTATTCCTTGTTGTAATATTAGTCTTATTATCTGATAGCATTAAAACTAAAAAGCTATATATTTGTTACCACTTTTAGAGTTGATGCAATTCTTTCAAATGCTTTCCTATTCTTTATTGTGATATTAGTCTTATGATCTGATAGCATTAAACTAAAAACCAATATATTTGTTCTTAGTCGCCTGTCTGATATTACCACTTTTAGGGTGGATGCACTTCGATCCAATGCTTTCCTAGTCCTTGTTGTGATATTAGTCTTATGATCTGATAGCATTAAAACTAAAAACCAATATATTTGATCTTAGTGGCCTGTCTGAAATTACCACTTTTAGGGTTGATTTATTTCGATCCATTGCTTTCCTATTCTTTGTTGTGATATTAGTCATATTATCTGATAGCAATAAAACTGAAGACCAATATATTTGTTCTTAGTCGCCTGTAATGTTACATGTTATACCTTTTAGGGTTGATGCATTTCGATCCAACGCTTTCCTATTCTTTGTAGTGATTTTAGTTTTATTATGTGATAGCATTAAAACTAAAAATCAATCTATATTTCTTCTTAGTGGCCTGCCTGAAGTTACCACTTTTAGGGTTGTTGTATTTCGATCCATTGCTTTCCTATTCTTTGTTGTGATATTATTCCTATTATCTGATAGTAATAAAACTAAAAATCAATATATATTTGTTCTTAGTCGCCTGTCTGATGTTACCACTGTTAGGGTTGATGGACTTCTATCCAATGCTTTCCTAATCTTTTTTGTGATATTAGTCTTATGATCTGATAGCATTAAAACTAAAAACCAATATATTTGTTCTTAGTCGCCTGTCTGATGTTACCTCTTTTAGTGTTGATGCATTTCGATCCAACGCTTTCCTATTCTTTGTAGTGATATTAGTCTTTTTATCTGTAAGCATTAATACTAATAATCAATATATTTCTTCTTAGTCGCCAGTCTGATGTTACCACTTTTAGGGTTGATGTATGTCAATCCATTGCTTTCCTATTCTTTGTTGTGATATTAGTCTTATTATCTGATAGCAATAAAACTGAAGACCTATATATTTGTTCTTATTCGCCTGTCTGATGTTACCACTGTTAGGGTTGATGCACTTCTATCCAATGCTTTCCTAATCTTTGTTGTGATATTAGTCATATGATCTGAAAGCATTAAAACTAAAAACCAATATATTTGTTCTTAGTCGAATGTCTGATGTTACCTCTTTTATTGTTGATGCACTTCTATCCTATGGCTTCCTATTCTTTGTTGTGATATTAGTCTTATTATCTGATAGCATTAAAACTAAAAACCAATATATTTATTCTTAGTCGCCTGTCTGATGTTACATGTTATCACTTTTAGGGTTGATGCATTTCGATCCAACGCTTTCCTATTCTTTATAGTGATATTAGTCTTTTTATCTGTAAGCATTAAAACTAATAATCAATATATTTCTTCTTAGTCGCCAGTCTGATGTTACCACTTTTAGGGTTGATGTATTTCGATCCATTGCTTTCCTATTCTTTGTTGTGATATTATTCTTATTATCTGATAGTAATAAAACTAAAAATCAATATATATTTTTTCTCAGTGGCCTGTCTGAAGTTACAACTTTTAGGGTTGATGTATTTCGATCCATTGCTTTCCTATTCTTTGTTGTGATATTAGTCTTATTATCTGATAGCAATAAACTGAAGACCTATATATTTGTTCTTATTCGCCTGTCTGATGTTACCTCTTTTAGGGTTGATGCACTTCTATCCTATGCCTTCCTATTCTTTGTTGTGATATTAGTCTTATTATCTGATAGCATTAAAACTAAAAACCAATATATTTATTCTTAGTCGCCTGTCTGATGTTACATGTTATCACTTTTAGGGTTGATGCATTTCGATCCAACGCTTTCCTATTCTTTGTAGTGATATTAGTCTTTTTATCTGTAAGCATTAAAACTAACAATCAATATATTTCTTCTTAGTCGCCAGTCTGATGTTACCACTTTTAGGGTTGATGTATTTCGATCCATTGCTTTCCTATTCTTTGTTGTGATATTATTCTTATTATCTGATAGTAATAAAACTAAAATTCAATATATATTTGTTCTCAGTGGCCTGTCTGAAGTTACAACTTTTAGGGTTGATGTATTTCGATCCATTGCTTTCCTATTCTTTGTGGTGATATTAGTCTTATTAGCTGATAGCAATAAAACTGAAGACCTATATATTTGTTCTTATTCGCCTGTCTGATGTTACCACTGTTAGGGTTGATGCACTCCTATCCAATGCTTTCCTAATCTTTGTTGTGATATTAGTCTTATGATCTGATAGCATTAAAACTAAAAACCAATATATTTGTTCTTAGTCGCCTGTCTGATGTTACCACTTTTGGGGTTGATGCTCTTCTATTATATGCCTTCCTATTCTTTGTTGTGATATTAGTCTTAATATCTGTAAGCATTAAATCTAAAAACCAATATATTTGTTCTTAGTCGAATGTCTGATGTTACCACTTTTAGGGTTGATGCACTGCGATTAAATACTTTCCTATTCCTTGTTGTGATATTAGTCGTATTTTCTGATAGCAATAAAACTAAAAATCCATATATTTGTTCTTAGTCGCCTGTCTGATGTAACGACTTTTAGGGTTGATGCACTTCTTTCAAATGTTTTCCGATTCTTTATTGTGATATTAGTCTTATGATCTGATAGCAATAAAACTAAAAAACAATATATTTGATCTGAGTCGCCTGTCTGATATTACCACTTTTAGGGTGGATGCACTTCGATCCAATGCTTTCCTAGTCCTTGTTGTGATATTAGTCTTATTATCTGATAGCATTCAAACTAAAAACCAATATATTTGTTCTTAGTCGCCTGTCTGATGTTACCACTTTGAGGGTTGATGCACTGCGATTATATGCTTTCCTATTCATTGTTGTGATATTAGTCTTATTATCTGATAGCATTAAAACTAAAAAGCAATATATTTGTTACCACTTTTAGAGTTGATGCAATTCTTTCAAATGCTTTCCTATTCTTTATTGTGATATTAGTCTTATGATCTGATAGCATTAAAACTAAAAACCAATATATTTGTTCTTAGTCGCCTGTCTGATATTACCAGTTTTAGGGTGGATGCACTTCGATCCAATGCTTTCCTAGTTCTTGTTGTGATATTAGTCTTATGATCTGATAGCATTAAAACTAAAAACCAATATATTTGATCTTAGTGGCCTGTCTGAAATTACCACTTTTAGGGATGATGTATTTCGATCCATTGCTTTCCTATTCTTTGTTGTGATATTATTCTTATTATCTGATAGTAATAAAACTAAAATTCAATATATATTTGTTCTCAGTGGCCTGTCTGAAGTTACAACTTTTAGGGTTGATGTATTTCGATCCATTGCTTGCCTATTCTTTGTTGTGATATTAGTCTTATTATCTGATAGCAATAAAACTGAAGACCTATATATTTGTTCTTATTCGCCTGTCTGATGTTACCACTGTTAGGGTTGATGCACTCCTATCCAATGTTTTCCTAATCTTTGTTGTGATATTAGTCTTATGATTTGATAGCATTAAAACTAAAAACCAATATATTTGTTCTTAGTCGCCTGTCTGATGTTACCACTTTTAGGGTTGATGCACTTCTATCCTATGCCTTCCTATTCTTTGTTGTGATATTAGTCTTAATATCTGTAAGCATTAAATCTAAAAACCAATATATTTGTTCTTAGTCGCCTGTCTGATATTACCACTTTTAGGGTGGATGCACTTCGATCCAATGCTTTCGTAGTCCTTGATGTGATATTATTCTTATTATCTGTAAGCATTAAAACTAAAAACCAATATATTTGTTCTTAGTCGCCTGTCTGATGTTACCACTTTTATGGTTGATGCACTGCGATTAAATGCTTTCCTATTCCTTGTTGTGATATTAGTCGTATTTTCTGATAGCAATAAAACTAAAAATCCATATATTTGTTCTTAGTCGCCTGTCTGATGTAACCACTTTTAGGGTTGATGCACATCTTTCAAATGTTTTCCGATTCTTTATTGTGATATTAGTCTTATGATCTGATAGCAATAAAACTAAAAAACAATATATTTGATCTGAGTCGCCTGTCTGATATTACCACTTTTAGGGAGGATGCACTGCGATTATATGCTTTCCTATTCCTTGTTGTAATATTAGTCTTATTATCTGATAGCATTAAAACTAAAAAGCTATATATTTGTTACCACTTTTAGAGTTGATGCAATTCTTTCAAATGCTTTCCTATTCTTTATTGTGATATTAGTCTTATGATCTGATAGCATTAAACTAAAAACCAATATATTTGTTCTTAGTCGCCTGTCTGATATTACCACTTTTAGGGTGGATGCACTTCGATCCAATGCTTTCCTAGTCCTTGTTGTGATATTAGTCTTATGATCTGATAGCATTAAAACTAAAAACCAATATATTTGATCTTAGTGGCCTGTCTGAAATTACCACTTTTAGGGTTGATTTATTTCGATCCATTGCTTTCCTATTCTTTGTTGTGATATTAGTCATATTATCTGATAGCAATAAAACTGAAGACCAATATATTTGTTCTTAGTCGCCTGTAATGTTACATGTTATACCTTTTAGGGTTGATGCATTTCGATCCAACGCTTTCCTATTCTTTGTAGTGATTTTAGTTTTATTATGTGATAGCATTAAAACTAAAAATCAATCTATATTTCTTCTTAGTGGCCTGCCTGAAGTTACCACTTTTAGGGTTGTTGTATTTCGATCCATTGCTTTCCTATTCTTTGTTGTGATATTATTCCTATTATCTGATAGTAATAAAACTAAAAATCAATATATATTTGTTCTTAGTCGCCTGTCTGATGTTACCACTGTTAGGGTTGATGGACTTCTATCCAATGCTTTCCTAATCTTTTTTGTGATATTAGTCTTATGATCTGATAGCATTAAAACTAAAAACCAATATATTTGTTCTTAGTCGCCTGTCTGATGTTACCTCTTTTAGTGTTGATGCATTTCGATCCAACGCTTTCCTATTCTTTGTAGTGATATTAGTCTTTTTATCTGTAAGCATTAATACTAATAATCAATATATTTCTTCTTAGTCGCCAGTCTGATGTTACCACTTTTAGGGTTGATGTATGTCAATCCATTGCTTTCCTATTCTTTGTTGTGATATTAGTCTTATTATCTGATAGCAATAAAACTGAAGACCTATATATTTGTTCTTATTCGCCTGTCTGATGTTACCACTGTTAGGGTTGATGCACTTCTATCCAATGCTTTCCTAATCTTTGTTGTGATATTAGTCATATGATCTGATAGCATTAAAACTAAAAACCAATATATTTGTTCTTAGTCGAATGTCTGATGTTACCTCTTTTATTGTTGATGCACTTCTATCCTATGGCTTCCTATTCTTTGTTGTGATATTAGTCTTATTATCTGATAGCATTAAAACTAAAAACCAATATATTTATTCTTAGTCGCCTGTCTGATGTTACATGTTATCACTTTTAGGGTTGATGCATTTCGATCCAACGCTTTCCTATTCTTTATAGTGATATTAGTCTTTTTATCTGTAAGCATTAAAACTAATAATCAATATATTTCTTCTTAGTCGCCAGTCTGATGTTACCACTTTTAGGGTTGATGTATTTCGATCCATTGCTTTCCTATTCTTTGTTGTGATATTATTCTTATTATCTGATAGTAATAAAACAAAAAATCAATATATATTTGTTCTCAGTGGCCTGTCTGAAGTTACAACTTTTAGGGTTGATGTATTTCGATCCATTGCTTTCCTATTCTTTGTTGTGATATTAGTCTTATTATCTGATAGCAATAAAACTGAAGACCTATATATTTGTTCTTATTCGCCTGTCTGATGTTACATCTTTTAGGGTTGATGCACTTCTATCCTATGCCTTCCTATTCTTTGTTGTGATATTAGTCTTATTATCTGACAGCATTAAAACTAAAAACCAATATATTTATTCTTAGTCGCCTGTCTGATGTTACATGTTATCACTTTTAGGGTTGATACATTTCGATCCAACGCTTTCCTATTCTTTGTAGTGATATTAGTCTTTTTATCTGTAAGCATTAAAACTAACAATCAATATATTTCTTCTTAGTCGCCAGTCTGATGTTACCACTTTTAGGGTTGATGTATTTTGATCCATTGCTTTCCTATTCTTTGTTGTGATATTATTCTTATTATCTGATAGTAATAAAACTAAAAATCAATATATATTTGTTCTCAGTGGCCTGTCTGAAGTTACAACTTTTAGGGTTGATGTATTTCGATCCATTGCTTTCCTATTCTTTGTTGTGATATTAGTCTTATTAACTGATGGCAATAAAACTGAAGACCTATATATTTGTTCTTATTCGCCTGTCTGATGTTACCACTGTTAGGGTTGATGCACCCCTATCCAATGGTTTCCTAATCTTTGTTGTGATATTAGTCTTATGATCTGATTGCATTAAAACTAATAACCAATATATTTGTTCTTAGTCGCCTGTCTGAAGTTACCACTTTTGGGGTTGATGCACTTCTATACTATGCCTTCCTATTCTTTGTTGTGATATTAGTCTTAATATCTGTAAGCATTAAAACTAAAAACCAATACATTTGTTCTTAGTCGCCTGTCTGATATTACCACTTTTAGGGTGGATGCACTTCGATCCAATGCTCTCCTAGTCCTTGTTGTGATATTATTCTTATTATCTGTAAGCATTAAAACTAAAAACCAATATATTTGTTCTTAGTCGCCTGTCTGATGTTACCACTTTTAGGGTTGATGCACTGCGATTAAATGCTTTCCTATTCCTTGTTGTGATATTAGTCGTATTTTCTGATAGCAATAAAACTAAAAATCCATATATTTGTTCTTAGTCGCCTGTCTGATGTAACCACTTTTAGGGTTGATGCACTTCTTTCAAATGTTTTCCGATTCTTTATTGTGATATTAGTCTTATGATCTGATAGCAATAAAACTAAAAAACTATATATTTGATCTGAGTCGCCTGTCTGATATTACCACTTTTAGGGTGGATGCACTTCGATCCAATGCTTTCCTAGTCCTTGTTGTGATATTAGTCTTATTATCTGTTAGCATTAAAACTAAAAACCAATATATTTGTTCTTAGTCGCCTGTCTGATGTTACCACTTTGAGGGTTGATGCACTGCGATTATATGCTTTCCTATTCATTGTTGTGATATTAGTCTTATTATCTGATAGCATTAAAACTAAAAAGCAATATATTTGTTACCACTTTTAGAGTTGATGCAATTCTTTCAAATGCTTTCCTATTCTTTATTGTGATATTAGTCTTATGATCTGATAGCATTAAAACTAAAAACCAATATATTTGATCTTAGTCGCCTGTCTGATATTACCAGTTTTAGGGTGGATGCACTTCGATCCAATGCTTTCCTAGTTCTTGTTGTGATATTAGACTTATGATCTGATAGCATTAAAACTAAAAACCAATATATTTGATCTTAGTGGCCTGTCTGAAATTACCACTTTTAGGGTTGATGTATTTCGATCCATTGCTTTCCTATTCTTTGTTGTGATATTATTCTTATTATCTGATAGTATTAAAACTAAAAATCAATATATATTTGTTCTCAGTGGCCTGTCTGAAGTTACAACTTTTAGGGTTGATGTATTTCGATCCATTGCTTGCCTATTCTTTGTTGTGATATTAGTCTTATTATCTGATAGCAATAAAACTGAAGACCTATATATTTGTTCTTATTCGCCTGTCTGATGTTACCACTGTTAGGGTTGATGCACTCCTATCAAATGTTTTCCTAATCTTTGTTGTGATATTAGTCTTATGATCTGATAGCATTAAAACTAAAAACCAATATATTTGTTCTTAGCCGCCTGTCTGATGTTACCACTTTTAGGGTTGATGCACTTCTATCCTATGCCTTCCGATTCTTTATTGTGATATTAGTCTTATGATCTGATAGCAATAAAACTAAAAAACAATATATTTGATCTGAGTCGCCTGTCTGATATTACCACTTTTAGGGAGGATGCACTTCGATCCAATGCTTTCCTAGTCCTTGTTGTGATATTAGTCTTATTATCTGTTAGCATTAAAACTAAAAACGAATATATTTGTTCTTAGTCGCCTGTCTGATGTTACCACTTTGAGGGTTGATGCACTGCGATTATATGCTTTCCTATTCCTTGTTGTAATATTAGTCTTATTATCTGATAGCATTAAAACTAAAAAGCAATATATTTGTTACCGCTTTTAGAGTTGATGCAATTCTTTCAAATGCTTTCCTATTCTTTATTGTGATATTAGTCTTATGATCTGATAGCATTAAAACTAAAAACCAATATATTTGTTCTTAGTCGCCTGTCTGATATTACCACTTTTAGGGTGGATGCACTTCGATCCATTGCTTTCCTATTCTTTGTTGTGATATTAGTCATATTATCTGATAGCAATAAAACTGAAGACCAATATATTTGTTCTTAGTCGCCTGTAATGTTACATGTTATCACTTTTAGGGTTGATGCATTTCGATCCAACGCTTTCCTATTCTTTGTAGTGATATTAGTTTTATTATGTGATAGCATTAAAACTAAAAATCAATCTATATTTCTTCTTAGTGGCCTGCCTGAAGTTACCACTTTTAGGGTTGATGCACTTCTTTCAAATGTTTTCCTATTCTTTATTGTGATATTAGTCTTATGATCTGATAGCAATAAAACTAAAAAACAATATATTTGATCTGAGTCGCCTGTCTGATATTACCACTTTTAGGGTGGATGCACTTCGATCCAATGCTTTCCTAGTCCTTGTTGTGATATTAGTCTTATTATCTGTTAGCATTAAAACTAAAAACCAATATATTTGTTCTTAGTTGCCTGTCTGATGTGACAACTTTGATGGTTGATGCACTGCGATTATATGCTTTCCTATTCCTTGTTGTGATATTAGACTTATTATCTGATAGCATAAAACTAAAAAGCAATATATTTGTTACCACTTTTAGAGTTGATGCAATTGTTTCAAATGCTTTCCTATTCTTTATTGTGATATTAGTCTTATGATCTGATAGTATTAAAACTAAAAACCAATATATTTGTTCTTAGTCGCCTGTCTGATATTACCTCTTTTAGGGTGGATGCACTTCGATCCAATGCTTTCCTAGTCCTTGTTGTGATATTAGACTTATGATCTGATAGCATTAAAACTAAAAACCAATATATTTGATCTTAGTGGCCTGTCTGAAATTACCACTTTTAGGGTTGATGTATTTCGATCCATTGCTTTCCTATTCTTTGTTGTGATATTAGTCATATTATCTGATAGCAATAAAACTGAAGACCAATATAATTGTTCTTAGTCGCCTGTCTGATGTTACCACTTTTGGGGTTGTTGCACTTCGATCCAATGCTTTCCTATTCTATGTTGTGATATTAGTCTTATTATCTCATAGCATTAAACCTAAAAATCAATAAATTTCTTCTTAGTCGCCCGACTGATGTTACCACTTTTAGGGTTGATGCACTTCTATCCAATGCTTTCCTATTCTTTGTTGTGATATTAGTCTTATTATTTGATAGCATTACAACTAAAAACCAATATATTTGTTCTTAGTCGCCTGTCTGATGTTACCACTTTTAGGGTTGAAGCATTTCGATCCAACGCTTTCCTATTCTTTGTAGTGATATTAGTCTTATTATCTGATAGCATTAAAACTAAAAATCAATATATATTAGTTCTTAGTGGCCTGTCTGAAGTTACCACTTTTAGGGTTGATGCACTTCTATCCAATGCTTTCCTAATCTTTGTTGTGATACTAGTCTTATGATCTGATAGCATTAAAACTAAAAACCAATATATTTGATCTTAGTCGCCTGTCTGATGTTACCACTTTTAGGGTTGATGCACTTCATTCAAATGCTTTCCTATTCCTTGTTGTGATATTAGTCTTATTATCTGATAGCATTAAAACTAAAAAGCAATATATTTGTTCTTCGTCGCCTGTCTGATGTTACCACTTTTAGGGTTGATGCACTGCGATTAAATGCTTTCCTATTCCTTGTTGTGATATTAGTCTTATTATCTGATAGCATTAAAACTAAAAAGCAATATATTTGTTCTTAGTCACCTGTCTGATGTTACCACTTTTGGGGTTGATGCACTTCGATCCAATGCTTTCCTATTGTATGTTGTGATATTAGTCTTATTATCTGATAGCAATACAACTAAAAATCAATATATTTGTTCTTAGTCGCACGTCTGATGTTACCACTTGTAGGAATGATGCACTGCGATCCAATGCTTTCCTATTCTATGTTGTGATATTAGTCTTATTATCTGATAGCAATAAAACTAAAAAGCAATATATTTGGTCTTAGTGGCCTGACTGATGTTACCAATTTTAGGGTTGATGCACTGCAATCCAATGCATTCCTATTCCTTGTTGTGATATTAGTCTTATTATGTGATAGCATTAAAACTAAAAAGCAAAATATTTGTCCTTAGTCGCCTGACTGATGTTACCAGTTTTAGGGTTGATGCACTTCTATCCAATGCTTTCCTATTCTTTGTTGTGATATTAGTCCTAATATCTGATAGAATTAAAACTAAAAACGAATATATTTGTTCTTAGTTGCCTGTCTAATATTACAACTTTTTGGGTTGATGAACTTCTATCCAATGCTTTCCTATTCTTTGTTGTGATATTAGTCATATTATTTGATAGCAATAAAACTAAAAACCAATATATTTGTTTTTAGTCGCCTGTCTGATGTTAACACTTTTAAGGTTGAAGCATTTCGATCCAACGCTTTCCTATTCTTTGTAGTGATATTAGCCTTATTATCTGATAGTAATAAAACTAAAAATCAATATATATTTGTTCTTAGTGGCCTGTCTGAAGTTACCAGTTTTAAGGTTGATGCACTTCTATCCAATGCTTTCCTATTCTTTGTTGTGATATTAGTCTTATTATTTCATAGCATTAAAACTAAATACCAATATATTTGTTCTTAGTGGCCTGTCTGAAGTTAAAACCTTTAGGGTTGATGCACTTCTATCAAATGCTTTCCTATTCTTTGTTGTGATATTAGTCTTAATATCTGATAGCATTAAAATTAAAAACCAATATATTTGTTCTTAGTCGCCTGTCTGTTGTTACTACGTTTTGGGTTGATGCACTTTTATCCAATGCTTTCCTATTCTTTGTTGTTTTATTAGTCTTATTATCTGATAGCATTAAAAGCAAAAACCAATATAATTGTTCCTAGTTGCCTGTCTGATGATACATCATTTTGGGTTGATGCACTTTTATCCAATGCTTTCCTATTCTTTGTTGTGATTTTCGTCTTATTATTTGATAGCATTAAAACTAAAAACCAATATATTTGTTCTTAGTCGCCTGTCTGATGTTACCACATTTAGGGTGGATGCACTTCTATCCAATGCTTTTCTATTCTTTTTTGTGATATTAGTCTTATTATCTGATAGCATTTAAACTAAAAACCAATATCATTCTTCTTAGTCGCTTGTCTGATGTTACCACTTTTAGGGTTGATGCACTGCGATCCAATGCTTTCCTATTCTTTGTTGTGATATTAGTCTTAATATCTGATAGCATTAAAACTAAAAACCAATATATTTGTTCTTAGTGGAATGTCTGAAGTTACCACTTTTAGGGTTGATGTATTTCGATCCATTGCTTTCCTATTCTTTGCTGTGATATTAGTCTTATTATCTGATAGCAATAAAACTGAAGACCAATATATTTTTTCTTAGTCGCCTGTCTGATGTTACCACTTTTAGGGTTGATGCACTTCTATCCAATGCTTTCCTAATCTTTGTTGTGATATTAGTCTTGTGATCTGATAGCATTAAAAATAAAAACCAATATAGTTGTTCTTAATCGCCTGTCTGATGTTACCACTTTTAGGGTTGATGAACTGCGATTAAATGCTTTCCTATTCCTTGTTGTGATATTAGTCTTATTATCTGATTGCATTAAAACTAAAAAGCAATATATTTGTTCTTAGTTGCCTGTCTAATATTACAACTTTTTGGGTTGATGAACTTCTATCCAATGCTTTCCTATTCTTTGTTGTGATATTAGTCATATTATTTGATAGCAATAAAACTAAAAACCAATATATTTGTTTTTAGTCGCCTGTCTGATGTTAACACTTTTAAGGTTGAAGCATTTCGATCCAACGCTTTCCTATTCTTTGTAGTGATATTAGCCTTATTATCTGATAGTAATAAAACTAAAAATCAATATATATTTGTTCTTAGTGGCCTGTCTGAAGTTACCAGTTTTAAGGTTGATGCACTTCTATCCAATGCTTTCCTATTCTTTGTTGTGATATTAGTCTTATTATTTCATAGCATTAAAACTAAATACCAATATATTTGTTCTTAGTGGCCTGTCTGAAGTTAAAACCTTTAGGGTTGATGCACTTCTATCAAATGCTTTCCTATTCTTTGTTGTGATATTAGTCTTAATATCTGATAGCATTAAAATTAAAAACCAATATATTTGTTCTTAGTCGCCTGTCTGTTGTTACTACGTTTTGGGTTGATGCACTTTTATCCAATGCTTTCCTATTCTTTGTTGTTTTATTAGTCTTATTATCTGATAGCATTAAAAGCAAAAACCAATATAATTGTTCCTAGTTGCCTGTCTGATGATACATCATTTTGGGTTGATGCACTTTTATCCAATGCTTTCCTATTCTTTGTTGTGATTTTCGTCTTATTATTTGATAGCATTAAAACTAAAAACCAATATATTTGTTCTTAGTCGCCTGTCTGATGTTACCACATTTAGGGTGGATGCACTTCTATCCAATGCTTTTCTATTCTTTTTTGTGATATTAGTCTTATTATCTGATAGCATTTAAACTAAAAACCAATATCATTCTTCTTAGTCGCTTGTCTGATGTTACCACTTTTAGGGTTGATGCACTGCGATCCAATGCTTTCCTATTCTTTGTTGTGATATTAGTCTTAATATCTGATAGCATTAAAACTAAAAACCAATATATTTGTTCTTAGTGGAATGTCTGAAGTTACCACTTTTAGGGTTGATGTATTTCGATCCATTGCTTTCCTATTCTTTGCTGTGATATTAGTCTTATTATCTGATAGCAATAAAACTGAAGACCAATATATTTTTTCTTAGTCGCCTGTCTGATGTTACCACTTTTAGGGTTGATGCACTTCTATCCAATGCTTTCCTAATCTTTGTTGTGATATTAGTCTTGTGATCTGATAGCATTAAAAATAAAAACCAATATAGTTGTTCTTAATCGCCTGTCTGATGTTACCACTTTTAGGGTTGATGAACTGCGATTAAATGCTTTCCTATTCCTTGTTGTGATATTAGTCTTATTATCTGATTGCATTAAAACTAAAAAGCAATATATTTGTTCTTAGTCGCCTGACAGATGGTTAGACTTTTAGGGTTGATGCACTTCTATCCAATGCTTTCCTATTCGTTGTTGTAATATTAGTCTTAATATCTGATAGCATTAAAACTAAAAACTAATATATTTATTCTTATTCGACTGTCTGTTGTTACAACTTTTGGGTTGATGCACTTCTATCCAATGCTTTCCTATTCCTTATTGTGATATTAGTCTTATTATCTGATAGCATTAAAACTAAAAATCAATATATTTGTTCTTAGTCGCCTGTCTGATGTTACCACTTTTAGGGTTGATGCACTGCGATCCAATGCTTTCCTATTCTTTGTTGTGATATTAGTCCTATTATCTGATGGCTTTAAAACTAAAAAGCGATATATTTGTTCTTAGTCGCCTGACTGATTTACCACTTTTAGGGTGGATGCACTTCTATCCAATGTTTTCCTATTCTTTGTTGTGATATTAGTCTTATTATCTGATAGCATTTAAACTAAAAAACAATATATTTGTTCTTAGTCACCTGCTGATGTTACTACTTTTGGGGTTGATGCACTTCTATCCAATGCTTTCCTATTCTTTGTTGTGATATAAGGCTTAATATCTGATAACATTAAAGCTAAAAACGAATATATTGGTTCTTAGTCGCCTGTCTGATATTACAACTTTTTGGGTTGATGCACTTCTATCCAATGCTTTCAAATTCTTTGTTGTGATATTAGTCTTATTATCTGATAGCATTAAAACTAAAAATCAATATATATTAGTTCTTAGTGGCCTGTCTGAAGTTACCACTTTTAGGGTTGATGCACTTCTATCCAATGCTTTCCTATTCTTTGTTGTGATATAAGGCTTAATATCTGATAACATTAAAGCTAAAAACGAATATATTGGTTCTTAGTCGCCTGTCTGATATTACAACTTTTTGGGTTGATGCACTCGATCCAATACTTTCCTATTCTATTTTGTGATATTAGTCTTATTATCTGATAGTAATAAAACTAAAAATCAATATATATTTGTTCTTAGTGGCCTGTCTGATGTTACCACTTTTAGGGTGGATGCACTTCTATCCAATGCTTTCCTATTCTTTGTTGTGATACTAGTCTTATTATTTGATAGCATTAAAACTAAAAATCAGTATATATTAGTTCTTAGTGGCCTGTCTGAAGTTACCACTTTTAGGGTTGATGTATTTCGGTCCATTGCTTTCCTATTCTTTGTTGTGATATTAGACTTATTATCTCATAGTAATAAAACTAAAAATCAATATATATTTGTTCTTAGTGGCCTGTCAGAAGTTACCACTTTTAAGGTTGATGCACTTCTATCCAATGCTTTCCTAATCTTTGTTGTGATATTAGTCTTATGATCTGATAGCATTAAAACTAAAAACCAATATATTTGTTCTTAGTCGCCTGTCTGATGTTACCACTTTTAGGGTTGATGCACTGCGATTAAACGCTTTCCTATTCCTTGTTGTGATATTAGTCTTATTACCTGATAGCATTAAAACTAAAAATCAATATATTTGTTCTTAGTCGCCTGTCTGATGTTGCCACTTTTAGGGTTGATGCACTTCTATTAAATGCTTTCCTATTCTTTGTTGTGATATTAGTCTTATTATCTGATAGCATTAAAACTAAAAAGCAATATATTTGTTCTTAGTCGCCTGACTGATGTTACCTCTTTTATGGTTGATGCACTTCTATCCAATGCTTTCCAATTCTTTGTTGTGATATTAGTCTTAATATCTGATAGCATTAAAAGTAAAAACCAATATAATTGTTCTTAGTTGCCTGTCTGATGTTACAACATTTTGGGTTGATGCACTTCTATCCAATGCTCTCCTATTCTTTGTTGTGATATTAGTCTTATTATCTGTAAGCATTAAAACTAAAAACCAATATATTTGTTCTTAGTTGCCTGTCTGTTGTTACACCTTTTTGGGTTGATGCACTTCTATCCAATGCTTTCCTATTCCTTGTTGTGATATTAGTCTTATTATCTGTAAGCATTAAAACTAAAAACCAATATATTTGTTCTTAGTCGCCTGAATGATGTTACCACTTTTAGGGTTGATGCACTTCTATCCAATGCTTTCCCATTCTTTGTTGTGAAATAAGGCTTAATATCTGATAACATTAAAGCTAAAAACGAATATATTGGTTCTTAGTCGCCAGTCTGATATTACAACTTTTTGGGTTGATGCACTTCTATCCAATGCTTTCAAATTCTTTGTTGTGATTAGTCTTATTATCTGATAGCATTAAAACTAAAAATCAATATATATTAGTTCTTAGTGGCCTGTCTGAAGTTACCACTTTTAGGGTTGATGTATTTCGATCCAATGCTTTCCTAATCTTTGTTGTGATATTAGTCTTATCATCTGATAGCATTAAAACTAAAAACCAATATATTTATTCTTAGTCGCCTGACTGATGTTACCACTTTTAGGGTTGATGCACTGCGATTAAATGCTCTCCTATTCCTTTTGTGATATTAGTATTATTATCTGATAGCATTAAAACTAAAAAGCAATATATTTGTTGTTAGTCGCCTGACTGATGTTACCACTTTTAGGGTTGATGCACTTCTATCCAATGCTTTCCTATTCTTTATTGTGATATTAGTCTTATCATCTGATAGCATTAAAACTAAAAAGCAATATATTTATTCTTAGTCGCCTGACTGATGTTACCACTTTTAGGGTTGATGCACTTCTATCCAATGCTTTCTTATTCTTTGTGTGATATTAGTCTTAATATCTGATAGCATTAAAACTAATAACCAATATATTTGTTTTTAGTCGCCTGTCTGCTGTTACCACTTTTAGGGTTGATGCACTACGATCCAATACTTTCCCATTCTTTGTTGTGATATTAGTCCTATTATCTGATAGAATTAAAACTAAAAAGCAGTATATTGGTTCTTAGACGCCTGACTGATGTTACCACTTTTAGGGTTGATGCACTGCGATCCAATGCTTTCCTATTCTTTGTTGTGATATTAGTCTTAATATCTGATAGCATTAAAACTAAAAAGCAATATATTTGTTCTTAGTCGCTTGTCTGTTCTTACTACTTTTTGGGTTGATGCACTTCTATCCAATGCTTTCCTATTCTTTGTTGTGATATTAGCCTTAATATCTGATAGCATTAAAACTAAAAACCAATATATTTGTTCTTAGTCGCCTGTCTGTTGTTACTACTTTTTGGGTTGATGCACTTTTATCCAATGCTTTCCTATTCTTTTTTGTGATATTAGTCTTATTATCTGATAGCATTAAGAGCAAAAACCAATATAATTGTTCTTAGTTGCCTGTCTGATGATACATCATTTTGGGTTGATGCACTTTTATCCAATGCTTTCCTATTCTTTGTTGTGATATTAGTCTTATTATTTTATAGCATTAAAACTAAAAACCAATATATTTGTTCTTAGTCGCCTGTCTGATGTTACCACTTTTAGGGTTGATGCACTGCGATCCAATGCTTTCCTATTCTTTGTTGCGATATTAGTCTTAATATCTGATAGCATTAAAACTAAAAACCAATATATTTGTTCTTAGTGGCCTGTCTGAAGTTACCACTTTTAGGGTTGATGTATTTCGATCCATTGCTTTCTTATTCTTTGTTGTGATATTAGTCTTATTATCTGATAGCAATAAAACTGAAGACCAATATATTTTTTCTTAGTCGCCTGTCTGATGTTACCACTTTTAGGGTTGATGCACTTCTATCCAATGCTTTCCTAATCTTTGTTGTGATATTAGTCTTGTGATCTGATAGCATTAAAACTAAAACCCAATATAGTTGTTCTTAGTCGCCAGACTGATTTACCACTTTTAGGGTGGATGCACTTCTATCCAATGCTTTCCTATTCTTTGTTGTGATATTAGTCCTATTATCTGATAGTAATAAAACTTAAAATCAATATATATTTGTTTCGTAGTGGCCTGTCTGATGTTACCACTTTTAGGTTGGATGCACTTCTATCCAATGCTTTCCTATTCTTTGTTGTGATACTAGTCTTTTTTTTTGATAGCATTAAAACTAAAAATCAATATATATTACTTCTTAGTGGCCTGTCTGAAGTTACCACTTTTAGGGTTGATGTATTTCGATCCATTGCTTTCCTATTCTTTGTTGTGATATTAGCCTCATTATCTGATAGTAATAAAACTAAAAATCAATATTTATTTGTTCTTAGTGGCCTGTCAGAAGTTACCACTTTTAAGGTTGATGCACTTCTATCCAATGCTTTCCTAATCTTTGTTGTGATATTAGTCTCACGATCTGATAGCATTAAAACTAAAAACCAATATATTTGTTCTTAGTCGCCTGTCTGAAGTTACCACTTTTAGGGTTGATGCACTGCCATTAAATGCTTTCCTATTCCTTGTTGTGATATTAGTCTTATTACCTGATAGCATAAAAACTAAAAATCAATTTATTTGTTCTTAGTCGCCTGTCTGATGTTGCCACTTTTAGGTTGATGCACTTCTATCGAATGCTTTCTTATTTTTTGTTGTGATATTAGTCTTATTATCTGATAGCATTAAAACTAAAAAGCAATATATTTGTTCTTAGTCGCCTGACTGATGTTACCACTTTTAGGGTTGATGCACTTCTATCCAATGCTTTCCAATACTTTGTTGTGATATTAGTCTTAATATCTGATAGCATTAAAAGTAAAAACCAATATAATTGTTCTTAGTTGCCTGTATGATGTTACAACATTTTGGGTTGATGCACTTCTATCCAATGCTCTACTATTCTTTGTTGTGATATTAGTCTTATTATCTGTAAGCATTAAAACTAAAAACCAATATATTTGTTCTTAGTGGCCTGTCTGTTGTTACAACGTTTTGGGTTGATGCACTTCTATCCAATGCTTTCCTATTCCTTGTTGTGATATTAGTCTTATTATCTGTAAGCATTAAAACTAAAAACCAATATATTTGTTCTTAATCGCCTGACTGAACTACCACTTTTAGGGTTGATGCACTTCTATCCAAAGCTTTCCTATTCTTTGTTGTGATATAAGGCTTAATATCTGATAACATTAAAGCTAAAAACGAATATATTGGTTCGTAGTCGCCTGTCTGATATTACAACTTTTTGGGTTGATGCACTTCTATCCAATGCTTTCAAATTCTTTGTTGTGATATTAGTCTTATTATTTGATAACATTGAAACTAATACCAATATATTTGTTCTTAGTCGCCTGTCTGATGTTACCACTTTTATGGTTGAAGCATTTCGATCCAACGCTTTCCTATTCTTTGTAGTGATATTAGCCTTATTATCTGATAGCATTAAAACTAAAAATCAATATATATTAGTTCTTAGTGGCCTATCTGAAGTTACCACTTTTAGGGTTGATGCACTACGATCCAATGCTTTCCTATTCTTTGTGTGATATTAGTCATAATATCTGATAGCATTAAACCTAAAAACCAATATATTTATTCTTAGTCGCCTGACTAATGTTACCACTTTTAGGGTTGATGCACTGCGATCCAATGCTTTCCTATTCTTTGTTGTGATATTATTCTTAATATCTGATAGCATTAAAAGCAAAAACCAATATAATTATTCTTAGTTGCCTGTCTGATGTTACCATATTTAGGGTGGATGCACTTCTATCCAATGCTTTCCTATTCTTTTTTGTTATATTAGTCTTATTATCTGATAGCATTTAAACTAAAAACCAATATCATTCTTCTTAGTCGCTTGTCTGATGTTACCACTTTTAGGGTTGATGCACTGCGATCCAATGCTTTCCTATTCTTTGTTGTGATATTAGTCTTAATATCTGATAGCATTAAAACTAAAAACCAATATATTTGTACTTAGTCGCCTGTCTGTTGTTACTACATTTTGGGTTGATTCACTTCTATCCAATGCTTTCCTATTCCTTGTTGTGATATTAGTCTTATTATCTGATAGCATTAAAACTAAAAAGCAATATATTTGTTCTTAGTCGCCTGACTGATGTTACCACTTTTAGGGTTGATCCACTTTTATCCAATGCTTTCCTATTCTTTTTGTGATATTAGTCTTAATATCTGATAGCCTTAAAAGCAAAAACCAATATAGTTGTTCTTAGTTGCCTGTCTGATGATACAACATTTTGGGTTGATGCACTTTTATCAATTGCTTTCCTATTCTTTTTTGTGATATTAGTCTTATTATCTGATAGCATTTAAACTAAAAACCAATATCATTCTTCTTAGTCGCCTGTCTGATGTTACCACTTTTAAGGTTGATGCACTGCGATCCAATGCTTTCCTATTCTTTGTTGTGATATTAAGTCTTTTTATCTGATAGCATTAAAACTAAAAAACTATATATTTGTTCTTAGTCACCTGCTGATGTTACTACTTTTAGGGTTGATGCACTCGATCCAATGCTTTCCTATTCTATTTTGTGATATTAGTCTTATTATCTGTAAGCATTAAAACTAAAAACCAATATATTTGTTCTTAGTTGCCTGTCTGATGTTACCACTTTTAGGTTTGTTGCACTGCGATCCAATGCTTTCCTATTGTTTGTTGTGATATTAGTCTTATTATCTGATAGCATTGAAACTAAAAAACAATATATTTGTTCTTAGTCGCCTGTCTGATGTTACCACTTTTAGGGTTGATGCACTGCGATTAAATGCTTTCCTATTCCTTGTTGTGATATAAGTCTTATTATCTGATAGCATTAAAATTAAAAAGCAATATATTTGTTCTTAGTCGCCTGACTGATGGTTCCACTTTTATTGTTGATGCACTTCTATCCAATGCTTTCCTATTCGTTGTTGTGATATTAGTCTTAATATCTGATAGCATTAAAACTAAAAACTAATATATTTGTTCTTATTCGCCTGTCTGTTGCTACAACTTTTTGGGTTGATGCACTTCTATCCAATGCTTTCCTATTCCTTGTTGTGATATTAGTCTTATTATCTGATAGCATTAAAACTAAAAATCAATATATTAGTTCTTAGTCGCCTGTCTGATGTTACCACTTTTAGGGTTGATGCACTGCGATCCAATGCTTTCCTATTCTTTGTTGTGATATTAGTCTTATTATCTGATAGCTTTAAAACTAAAAAGCAATATATTTGTTCTTAGTCGCCTGACTGATTTACCACTTTTAGGGTGGATGCACTTCTATCCAATGCTTTTCTATTCTTTGTTGTGATATTAGTCTTATTATCTGATAGCATTAAAACTAAAAAACAATATATTTGTTCTTAGTCACCTGCTGATGTTACTACTGTTGGGGTTGATGCACTCGATCCAATGCTTTCCTATTCTATTTTGTGATATTAGTCTTATTATCTGATAGTAATAAAACTATAAATCAATATATATTTGTTCTTAGTGGCCTGTCTGATGTTACCACTTTTAGGGTTGATGCACTTGTATCCAATGCTTTCCTATTCTTTGTTGTGATACTAGTCTCATTATTTGATAGCATTAAAACTAAAAACAAATATATTTGTTCTTAGTCGCCTGTCTGATGTTACCACTTTTATGGTTGATGCACTTCTATCCAATGCTTTCCTATTCCTTGTTGTGATATTAGTCTTATTATCTGATAGCATTAAAACTAAAAATCAATATATTTGTTCTTAGTCGCCTGTCTGTTGTTACTACTTTTTGGGTTGATGCACTTCTATCCAATGCTTTCCTATTCCTTGTTGTGATATTAGTCTTATTATCTGATAGCATTAAAACTAAAAAGCAATATATTTGTTCTTAGTCGCCTGACTGAAGTTACCACTTTTAGGGTTGATGTATTTCGATCCATTGCTTTCCTATTCTTTGTTGTGATATTAGTCTTATTATCTGATAGCAATAAAACTGAAGACCAATATATTTGTTCTTAGTCGCCTGTCTGATGTTACCACATTCAGGGATGATGTATTTCGATCCAATGCTTTCCTATTTTTTTTTTGTGTTATTAGTCTCATTTTCTGATAGCAATACAACTAAAAACCAATACATTTGTTCAAAGTCGCCTGACTGATATTACCACTTTTAGGGTGGATGCACTTCGATAAAATAGTTTCCTAGTCCTCGTTGTGATATTAGTCTTATTATCTGTAAGCATTAAAACCAAAAACCAATATATTTGTTCTTAGTCGCCTGTCTGATGTTACCACTTTTAGGGTTGATGCACTGCGATTAAATGCATTCCTATTCCTTTTTGTGATATTAGTCTTATTATCTAATAGGATTAAAACTAAAAAGCAATATATTTGTTTTTAGTCGCCTGACTGATGTTACCACATTTAGGGTTGATGCACTTCTATCCAATTCTTTCCTATTCTTTGTTGTGATATTAGTCTTATTATCTGATAGCATTTAAACTAAAAACCAATATCATTCTTCTTAGTCGCCTGTCTGATGTTACCACTTTTAGGTTTGTTGCACTGCGATCCAAATGCTTTCCTATTGTTTGTTGTGATATTAGTCTTATTATCTGATAGCATTAAAACTAAAAAACAATATATTTGTTCTTAGTCGCCTGCTGATGTTACTACTTTTGGGGTTGATGCACTCGATCCAATGCTTTCCTATTCTATTTTGTGATATTAGTCTTATTATCTGTAAGCATTAAAACTAAAAAGCAATATATTTTTTCTTAGTCGCCTGTCTGATGTTACCACTTTTAGGGTTGATGCACTGCGATCCAATGCTTTTCTATTCTTTGTTGTGATATTAGTCTTATTATCTGATAGCATTAAAACTAAAAAGCAATATATTGGTTCTTAGACGCCTGACTGATGTTACCACTTTTAGGGTTGAAGCACTGCGATCCAATGCTTTCCTATTCCTTGTTGTGATATTAGTCTTAATATCTGATAGCATTAAAACTAAAAACAAATATATTGGTTCTTAGTCGCCTGTCTGATGTTACAACTTTATGGGTTGATGCACTTCTATTCAATGCTTTCCTATTCTTTGTTGTGATATTAGTGATATTATTTGATAGCTTAAAACTAAAAACCAATACATTTGTTCTTAGTCGCCTGACTGATGTTACAACTTTTAGGGTGATGCACTTCTATCCAATCCTTTCCTATTCTTAGTTGTGATATTAGTCTTAATATCTGATAGCTTTTAAATTAACAAGCAATATATTTTTTCTTAGACGCCTGTCTGATGTTACCACTTTTAGGGTTGATGCACTGCGATCCAATGCTTTCCTATTCTTTGTTGTGATATTAGTCTTATTATCTGATAGCAATAAAACTAAAAACCAATATATTTGTTCTTAGTCGCCTGTCTTATATTACCACATTTAGGGTGGATGTACTTCAATCCAATGCTTGCCTAGTCCTTGTTGTGATATTAGTCTTATTATCTGATAACAAGAAAACTAAAAAGCAATATATTTGGTCTTAATCGCCTGTCTGATGCTACCACATTTAGGGATGATGTATTTCGATCCAATGCTTTCCTATTCTTTTTTGTGTTATTAGTCTCATTTTCTGCTAGCAATAAAACTAAAAATCAATATATTTGTTCTTAGTCGCCTGAGATGTTACCACTTTTAGGGTTGATTCACTTCTTTCAAATGCTTTCCTATTCTTTATTGTGATATTAGTATTATGATCTGATAGCATTAAAACTAAAAACCAATATATTTGTTCTTAGTCGCCTGTCTGATATTACCACTTTTAGGGTGGATGCACTTCTTTCAAATGCTTTCCTAGTCCTTGTTGTGATATTAGTCTTATTATCTGTAAGCATTAAAACTAAAAACCAATATATTTGTTCCTAGTCGCATGTCTGATGTTACCACTTATAGGGTTGATGCACTTCTATCCAATGCTTTCCTATTCTTTGTTGTGATATTAGCCTTATTATCTGATAGCATTAAAACTAAAAACCAATATATTTGTTCTTAGTCGCGTGTCTGATGTTACATGCTATCACTTTTAGGGTTGATGCATTTCGATCCAACGCTTTCCTATTCTTTGTAGTGATATTAGTCTTATTATCTGATAGCATTAAAACTAAAAATCTATATATATTTGATCTTAGTGGCCTGTCTGAAGTTACCACTTTTAGGGTTGATGTATTTCGATCCATTGCTTTCCTATTCTTTGTTGTGATATTAGTCTTATTATCTGATAGCAATAAAACTAAAAACCAATATATTTGATCTTAGTCGCCTGTCTGATGTTACCACTTTTAGGGTTGATGCACTTCTTTCAAATGCTTTCCTGTTCTTTATTGTGATATTAGTCTTGTGATCTGATAGCATTAAAACTAAAACTAATATATTTGTTCTTATTCGCCTGTCTGTTGTTCCAACTTTTTGGGTTGATGCACTTCTATCCAATGCTTTCCTATTCCTTGTTGTGATATTAGTCTTATTATATGATAGCATTAAATCTAAAAAGCAATATATATGTTCTTAGTCGCCTGACTGATTTATCACTTTTATTGTTGATGCACTTCTATCCAAAGCTTTCCTATGCTTTGTTGTGATATTAGTCTTAATATCTGATAGCATTAAAAGTAAAAACCTATATAATTGTTCTTAGTCTCCTGTCTGATCTTACAACTTTTAGGGAGGATGCACTTCTATCCAATGCTTTCATATTCTTTGTTGTGATATTAGCCTTATTATCTGATAGCATTAAAACTAAAATCCAATTTATTTGTTCTTGGTCGCCTGTCTGATGTTACCACATTGAGGGTGGATGCACTTCTATCCAAAGCTTTCCTATTCTTTTTTGTGATATTAGTCTTATTATCTGATAGCATTTAAACTAAAAACCAATATCATTCTTCTTAGTCGCCTGTCTGATGTTACCACTTTTAGGTTTGATGCACTGCGATCCAATGCTTTCCTATTGTTTGTTGTGATATTAGTCTTGTGATCTGATAGCATTAAAACTAAAAACCAATATATTTGGTCTTAGTCGCCTGTCTGATGTTACCACTTTTAGGGTTGTTGCACTGCGATTAAATGCTTTCCTATTCCTTGTTGTAATATTAGTCTTATTATCTGATGGCATTAAAACTAAAAAGCAATATATTTGTTCTTATTCGCCTGACTGATGGTTCCACTTTTAGGGTGGATGCACTTCTATCCAATGCTTTCCTATTCTTTGTTGTGATATTAGTCTTATTATCTGATAGCATTTAAACTAAAAACCAATATCATTCTCCTTAGTCGCCTGTCTGATGTTACCACTTTTAGGTTTGTTGCACTTCTATCCAATGCTTTCCTATTCGTTGTTGTGATATTAGTCTTAATATCTGATAGCATTAAAACTAAAAATCAATATATTTGTTCTTAGTCGCCTGTCTGATGTTACCACTTTTAGGGTTGATGCACTGCGATCCAATGCTTTCCTATTCTTTGTTGTGATATTAGTCTTATTATCTGATAGCTTTAAAACTAAAAAGCAATATATTTGTTCTTAGTCGCCTGACTGATTTACCACTTTTAGGGTGGATGCACTTCTATCCAATGCTTTCCTATTCTTTGTTGTGATACTAGACTTATTATTTGATATCATTAAAACTAAAAACCAATATATTTGTTCTTAGTCGCCTGTCTGATGTTACCACCATTTTGGCTGATGCACTTCTATCCAATGCTTTCCTATTCCTTGTTGTGATATTAGTCTTATTATCTGATAGCATTAAAACTAAAAATCAATATATTTGTTCTTAGTCGCCTCTTTATGTTACCACTTTTAGGGTTAATGTATTTCGATCCATTGCTTTCCTATTCTTTGTCGTGATATTAGTATAATAATCTGATAGCAATAAAACTGAAGACCAATATATTTGTTCTTAGTCGCCTGTCTGATGTTACCACTTTTAGGGTTGATGCACTTCTATCTAATGCTTTCATAATCTTTGTTGTGATATTAGTCTTATGATCTGAAAGCAATAAAACTAAAAACCAATATATATGATCTAAGGCGCCTGTCTGATGTTACCACTTTTAGGGTTGATGCACTTCTATCCTATGCCTTCCTATTCTTTGTTGTGATATTAGTCTTATTATCTGATAGCATTAAAACTAAAAACCAATATATTTGTTCTTAGTCGCCTGTCTGATATAACCACATTTAGGGTGGATGCACTTCGATCCAATGCTTTCCTAGTCCTTGTTGTGATATTAGTCTTATTATCTGTAAGCATTGAAACTAAAAACCAATATATTGGTTCTTAGTCGCCTGTCTGTTGTTACAACGTTTTGGGTTGATGCACTTCTATCCAATGCTTTCCTATTCTTTGTTGTGATATTAGTCTTAATATCTGAAAGCATTAAAACTAAAAACCAATATATTTGTTCTTAGTCCACTGTCTGATGTTACCACTTTTAGGGTTGAAGCATTTCGATCCAACGCTTTCCTATTCTTTGTAGTGATATTAGCCTTAATATCTGATAGTAATAAAACTAAAAATTAATATATATTTGTTCTTAGTGGTCTGTCTGAAGTTACCACTTTTATTGTTGATGCACTTCTATCCAATGGTTTCCTAATCTTTGTTGTGATATTAGTCTTATTATCTGATAGCATTAAAACTAAAAACCAATATATTTGTTCTTAGTCGCCTGTCTGATATAACCACATTTAGGGTGGATGCACTTCGATCCAATGCTTTCCT
The DNA here is from genome assembly GCA_036971475.1 of Prosapia bicincta. Taxonomy (NCBI): domain Eukaryota; kingdom Metazoa; phylum Arthropoda; class Insecta; order Hemiptera; family Cercopidae; genus Prosapia; species Prosapia bicincta. The sequence continues at coordinate 8,220,605 of JBAIZL010000005.1, forward strand.
AGTCCTTGTTGTGATATTAGTCTTATTATCTGTAAGCATTGAAACTAAAAACCAATATATTGGTTCTTAGTCGCCTGTCTGTTGTTACAACGTTTTGGGTTGATGCACTTCTATCCAATGCTTTCCTATTCTTTGTTGTGATATTAGTCTTAATATCTGAAAGCATTAAAACTAAAAACCAATATATTTGTTCTTAGTCCACTGTCTGATGTTACCACTTTTAGGGTTGAAGCATTTCGATCCAACGCTTTCCTATTCTTTGTAGTGATATTAGCCTTAATATCTGATAGTAATAAAACTAAAAATTAATATATATTTGTTCTTAGTGGTCTGTCTGAAGTTACCACTTTTATTGTTGATGCACTTCTATCCAATGCTTTCCTAATCTTTGTTGTGATAGTAGTCTTATGATCTGATAGCATTAAAACTAAAAACCAATATATTTGTTCTTAGTCGCCTGTCTGATGTTACCACTTTTAGGGTTGATGCACTGCGATTAAATGCTTTCCTATTCCTTGTTGTGATATTAGTACTATTATCTGATAGCATTAAAACTAAAAAGCAATATATTTGTTCTTAGTCGCTTGTCTGATGCTACCACATTTAGGGTTGATGCACTTCTTTCAAATGCTTTCCTATTCTTTATTGTGATATTAGTCTTATCATCTGATAGCATTAAAACTAAAAACCAATATATTTTTTCTTAGTCGCCTGTCTGATGTTACCACTTTTAGGGTTGATGCACTGAGATTAAATGCTTTCCTATTCCTTGTTGTGATATTAGTCTTATTATCTGATAGCATTAAAACTAAAAACCAATATATTTGTTCTTAGTCGCCTGTCTGTTGTTACTAATTTTTGGGTTGATGCACTTCTATCCAATGCTTTCCTATTCCTTGTTGTGATATTAGTCTTATTATCTGATAGCATTAAAACTAAAAATCAATATATTTGTTCTTAGTCGCCTGTCTGATGTTACCACTTTTAGGGTTGATGCACTGCGATCCAATGCTTTCCTATTCTTTGTTGTGATATTAGTCTTATTATCTGATAGCATTAATACTAAAAAGCAATATATTTGTTCTTAGTCGCCTGACTGATGTTACCACTTTTAGGGTTGATGCACTTCTATCCAATGCTTTCCTATTCTTTTTTGTGATATTAGACTTATTATCTGATAGCATTTAAACTAAAAAGAAATATCATTCTTCTTAGTCGCCTGTCTGATGTTACCACTTTTAGGGTTGATGCACTGCGATCCAATGCTTTCCTATTCTTTGTTATGATATTAGTCTTATTATCTGATAGCGTTAAAACTAAAAAACTATATATTTCTTCTTAGTCACCTGCTGATGTTACTACTTTTGGGGTTGATGTGCTCGATCCAATGCTTTCCTATTCTATTTTGTGATATTAGTCTTATTATCTGATAGCATTAAAACTAAAAACCAATATATTTGTTCTTAGACGCCTGTCTGATGTTACCACTTTTAGGGTTGATGCACTTCTATCCTATGATTTTGTATTCTTTGTTGTGATATTAGTCTTATTATCTGATAACAATAAAATTGAAAAACAATATATTTGTTCTTAGTGGCCTGTCTGATGTTACCACTTTTAGGGTAGATGCACTTCGTTCCAATGCTTTCCTAGTCTTTGTTGTGATATTAGTCTTATTATCTGTAAGCATTAAAACTAAAAAGCAATAAATTGGTTCTTAGACGCCTGACTGATGTTACCACTTTTAGGGTTGATGCACTTCTTTCAAATGCTTTCCTGTTCTTTATTGTGATATTAGTCTTGTGATCTGATAACATTAAAACTAAAACTAATATATTTGTTCTTATTCGCCTGTCTGTTGTTCCAACTTTTTGGGTTGATGCACTTCTATCCAATGCTTTCCTATTCCTTGTTGTGATATTAGTCTTATTATATGATAGCATTAAAACTAAAAAGCAATATATATGTTCTTAGTCGCCTGACTGATTTATCACTTTTAGGGTTGATGCACTTCTATCCAAAGCTTTCCTATGCTTTGTTGTGATATTAGTCTTAATATCTGATAGCATTAAAAGTAAAAACCTATATAATTGTTCTTAGTCTCCTGTCTGATCTTACAACTTTTAGGGTGGATGCACTTCTATCCAATGCTTTCCTATTCCTTGTTGTGATATTAGTCTTATTATCTGATAGCATTAAATCTAAAAATCAATATATTTGTTCTTGGTCGCCTGTTTATGTTACCACTTTTAGGGTTGATGTACTTCTATACAATGCTTGCCTATTCTTTGTCGTGATATTAGTCTTAATATCTGATAGCATTAAAAGTAAAAACCAATATAATTGTTCTTAGTCGCCTGTCTGATCTTACAACTTTTAGGGTGGATGCACTTCTATCCAATGCTTTCCTATTCTTTGTTGTGATATTAGCCTCATTATCTGATAGCATTAATACTAAAATCCAATATATTTGTTCTTAGTCGCCTGTCTGATGTTACCACATTGAGGGTGGATGCACTTCTATCCAAAGCTTTCCTATTCTTTTTTGTGATATTAGTCTTATTATCTGATAGCATTTAAACTAAAAACCAATATCATTCTTCTTAGTCGCCTGTCTGATGTTACCACTTTTAGGTTTGATGCACTGCGATCCAATGCTTTCCTATTGTTTGTTGTGATATTAGTCTTATTATCTGATAGCATTAAAACTAAAAAACAATATATTTGTTCTTAGTCACCTGCTGATGTTACTACTTTTGGGGTTGATGCGATCGATCCAATGCTTTACTATTCTATTTTGTGATATTAGTCTTATTATCTGATAGTAATAAAACTAAAAATCAATATATATTTGTTCTTAGTGGCCTGTCTGATGTTACCACTTTTAGGTTGGATGCACTTCTATCTAATGCTTTCCTATTCTTTGTTGTGATACTAGTCTTATTATTTGATAGCATTAAAACTAAAAACCAATATATTTGTTCTTAGTCGCTTGTCTGATGTTACCACTTTTAGGTTGAATGCACTTCTATCCAATGCTTTCCTATTCCTTGTTGTGATATTAGTCTTATTATCTGATAGCATTAAATCTAAAAATCAATATATTTGTTCTTGGTCGCCTGTTTATGTTACCACTTTTAGGGTTGATGTACTTCTATACAATGCTTGCCTATTCTTTGTCGTGATATTAGTCTTAATATCTGATAGCATTAAAAGTAAAAACCAATATAATTGTTCTTAGTCGCCTGTCTGATCTTACAACTTTTAGGGTGGATGCACTTCTATCCAATGCTTTCCTATTCTTTGTTGTGATATTAGTCTTATTATTTGATAGCATTAAAACTAAAAACCAATATATTTGTTCTTAGTCGCCTGTCTGATGTTACCACATTTAGAGTGGATGCACTTCTATCCAATGCTTTCCTATTCTGTTTTGTGATATTAGTCTTATTATCTGATAGCATTTAAACTAAAAACCAATATCATTCTTCTTAGTCGCCTGTTTGCTGTTACCACTTTTAGGTTTGTTGCACTGCGATCCAATGCTTTCCTATTGTTTGTTGTGATATTAGTCTTATTAGCTGATAGCATTAAAACTAAAAAACAATATATTTGTTCTTAGTCACCTGCTGATGTTACTACGTTTGGGGTTGATGCACTCGATCCAATGCTTTCCTATTCTATTTTGTGATATTAGTTATATTATGTGATAGTAATAAAACTAAAAATCAATATATATTGGTTCTTAGTGGCCTGTCTGATGTTACCACTTTTAGGGTGGATGCACTTCTATCCAATGCATTCCTATTCTTTGTTGTGATACTAGTCTTATTATTTGATAGCATTAAAACTCAAAAACCAATATATTTGTTCTTAGTTGCCTATCTGATGTTACCACTTTTATGGTTGATGCACTGCGATCCAATGCTTTCCTATTCTTTGTCGTGATATTAGTCTTAATATCTGATAGCATTAAAAGTAAAAACCAATATAATTGTTCTTAGTCGCCTGTCTGATCTTACAACTTTTAGGGTGGATGCACTTCTATCCAATGCTTTCCTATTCTTTGTTGTGATATTAGCCTTATTATCTGATAGCATTAATACTAAAATCCAATATATTTGTTCTTAGTCGCCTGTCTGATGTTACCACATTGAGGGTGGATGCACTTCTATCCAAAGCTTTCCTATTCTTTTTTGTGATATTAGTCTTATTATCTGATAGCATTTAAACTAAAAACCAATATCATTCTTCTTAGTCGCCTGTCTGATGTTACCACTTTTAGGTTTGATGCACTGCGATCCAATGCTTTCCTATTGTTTGTTGTGATATTAGTCTTATTATCTGATAGCATTAAAACTAAAAAACAATATATTTGTTCTTAGTCACCTGCTGATGTTACTACTTTTGGGGTTGATGCGATCGATCCAATGCTTTACTATTCTATTTTGTGATATTAGTCTTATTATCTGATAGTAATAAAACTAAAAATCAATATATATTTGTTCTTAGTGGCCTGTCTGATGTTACCACTTTTAGGTTGGATGCACTTCTATCTAATGCTTTCCTATTCTTTGTTGTGATACTAGTCTTATTATTTGATAGCATTAAAACTAAAAACCAATATATTTGTTCTTAGTCGCTTGTCTGATGTTACCACTTTTAGGTTGAATGCACTTCTATCCAATGCTTTCCTATTCCTTGTTGTGATATTAGTCTTATTATCTGATAGCATTAAATCTAAAAATCAATATATTTGTTCTTGGTCGCCTGTTTATGTTACCACTTTTAGGGTTGATGTACTTCTATACAATGCTTGCCTATTCTTTGTCGTGATATTAGTCTTAATATCTGATAGCATTAAAAGTAAAAACCAATATAATTGTTCTTAGTCGCCTGTCTGATCTTACAACTTTTAGGGTGGATGCACTTCTATCCAATGCTTTCCTATTCTTTGTTGTGATATTAGTCTTATTATTTGATAGCATTAAAACTAAAAACCAATATATTTGTTCTTAGTCACCTGCTGATGTTACTACGTTTGGGGTTGATGCACTCGATCCAATGCTTTCCTATTCTATTTTGTGATATTAGTTATATTATGTGATAGTAATAAAACTAAAAATCAATATATATTGGTTCTTAGTGGCCTGTCTGATGTTACCACTTTTAGGGTGGATGCATTTCTATCCAATGCATTCCTATTCTTTGTTGTGATACTAGTCTTATTATTTGATAGCATTAGAACTCAAAAACCAATATATTTGTTCTTAGTTGCCTATCTGATGTTACCACTTTTATGGTTGATGCACTTCTATCCAATGCTTTCCTATTCCTTGTTGTGATATTAGTCTTATTGTCTGACAGCATTAAAACTAAAAAGCAATATATTTGTTCTTAGTCGCCTGACTGAAGTTACCACTTTTAGGGTTGATGCACTGCGATTAAATGCTTTAATATTCCTTTTTGTGATATTAGTCTTATTATCTGATAGTATTAAAACTAAAAAGCAGTATATTTGTTCTTAGTCGCCTGACTGATGTTACCACTTTTAGGGTTGATGCACTTCTATCCAATGCTTTCCTATTCTTTGTTGTGATATTAGTCTTATTATCTGATAGCAATAAAACTGAAGACCAATATATTTGTTCTTAGTCGCCTGTCTGATGTTACCACTTTTAGGGGTGATGCACTTCTATCAAATGCTTTCCTATTCTTTATTGTGATATTAGTCTTATGATCTGATAGCATTAAAACTAAAAACCAATTTATTTGTTCTTAGTCGCCTGTCTGATATTACCACATTTAGGGTGGATGCACTTCGATCCAATGCTTGCCTAGTCCTTGTTGTGATATTAGTCTTATGATCTGATAGCATTAAAACTAAAAACCAATATATTTGATCTTAGTCGCCTGTCTGATGTTACCACTTTTAGGGTTGATGCACTTCTATCCTATGCCTTCCTATTCTTTGTTGTGATATTAGTCTTATTATCTGATAACAATAAAACTAAAAAGCAATATATTTGGTCTTAATCGCCTGTCTGATGTTACCACATTTAGGGATGATGTATTTCGATCCAATGCTTTCCTATTCTTTTTTGTGTTATTAGTCTCATTTTCTGATAGCAATAAAACTAAAAATCAATATATTTGTTCTTAGTCGCCTGTCAGATGTTACCACTTTTAGGGTTGATGCACTTTTTTTAAATGCTTTCCTATTCTTTATTGTGATATTAGTATTATGATCTGATAGTGTTAAAACTAAAAAACAATATAATTGTTCTTAGTCGCCTGTCTGATATTACCACTTTTAGGGTGGATGCACTTCGATCCAATGCTTTCGGAGTCCTTGTTGTGATATTAGTCTTATTATCTGTAAGCATTAAAACTAAAAACCTATATATTTGTTCTTAGTCGCCTGTCTGATGTTACCACTTTTAGGGTTGATGCACAGCGCTTAAATGCTTTTAGATTCCTTGTTGTGATATTAGTCTTATTATATGATAGCATTAAAAATAAAAAGCAATATATTTGTTCTAAGTTGCCTGACTGATGTTACCACTTTTAGGTATGATGTATTTCTATCCAATGCTTTCCTATTCTTTTTTGTGATATTAGTCTTATTATCTGATAGTAATAAAACTAAAAATCAATATATATTTGTTCTTAGTGGCCTGTCTGATGTTACTACTTTTAGGGTGGATGAACTTCTATAAAATGCTTTCCTATTCTTTGTTGTGATACTAGTCTTATTATTTGATAGCATTAAAACTACAAACCAATAATTTGTTCTTAGTTGCCTGTCTGATGTTACCACTTTTATGGTTGATGCACTTCTATCCAATGCTTTCCTTGTCCTTGTTGTGATATTAGTCTTATTATCTGATAGCAAAAAAAACCAAAAATCAATATATTTGTTCTTAGTCGCCTGTTTATGTTACCACTTTTAGGGTTGATGCACTTCTATCCTATGCCTTCCTATTCTTTGTTGTGATATTAGTCTTATTATCTGATAACAATAAAACTAAAAAGCAATATATTTGGTCTTAATCGCCTGTCTGATGTTACTACATTTAGGGATGATGTATTTCGATCCAATGCTTTCCTATTCTTTTTTGTGTTATTAGTCTCATTTTCTGATAGCAATAAAACTAAAAATCAATATATTTGTTCTTAGTCGCCTGACTGATATTACCACTTTTAGGGTGGATGCACTTCGATCCAATGCTTTCCGAGTCCTTGATGTGATATTAGTCTTTATTATCTGGAAGCATTAAAACTAAAAACCTATATATTTGTTCTTAGTCGCCTGACTGATGTTACCATTGTTAGGTATGATGTATTTCTATCCCAAGCTTTCCTGTTCTTTTTTGTGATATTAGTCTTATTTTCTGATAGCAATAAAACTAAAAATCAATATACTTGTTCTTTGTCGCCTGTCTGATGTTACCACTTTTAGGGTTGATGCACTTCTTTCAAATGCTTTCCTAGTCCTTGTTGTGATATTAGTCTCATTATCTGTAAGCATTAAAACTAAAAACCAATATATTTGTTCTTAGTCGCCTGTCTGATGTTACCACTTATAGGGTTGATGCACTGCGATTAAATGCTTTCCTATTCCTTTTAGTGTTATTAGTCTTATTATCTGATAGCATTAAAACTAAAAAGCAATATATTTGTTCTTAGTCGCCTGACTGATGTTACCACTTTTAGGGTGGATGCACTTCTATCCAATGCTTTCCTATTCTTTGTTGTGATACTAGTCTTAATATTTGATAGCATTAAAACTAAAAACCAATATATTTGTTCTTAGTCGCGTGTCTGATGTTACAAGTTATCACTTTTAGGGTTGATGCATTTCGATCCAACGCTTTCCTATTCTTTGTAGAGATATTAGTCTTATTATCTGATAGCATTAAAACTAAAAATCTATATATATTTGGTCTTAATCGCCTGTCTGATGTTACCACATTTAGGGATGATGTATTTCGAACCAATGCTTTCCTATTCTTTTTTGTGATATTAGTCTTATTATCTGATAGTAATAAAACTAAAAATCAATATATATTTGTTCTTAGTGGCCTGTCTGATGTTACCACTTTTAGGGTGGATGAACTTCTATAAAATGCTTTCCTATTCTTTGTTGTGATACTAGTCTTATTATTTGATAGCATTAAAACTACAAACCAATAATTTGTTCTTAGTTGCCTGTCTGATGTTACCACTTTTAGGGTTGATGCACTTCTTTCAAATGATTTCCTATTCTTTATTGTGATATTAGTCTTATGATCTGATAGCATTAAAACTAAAAACCAATATATTTGTTCTTAGTCGCCTGTCTGATGTTGCCACTTTTAGGGTTGATGCACTTCTATTAAATGCTTTCCTATTCTTTGTTGTGATATAAGTCTTATTATCTGATAGCAATAAAACTGAAGACCAATATATTTGTTCTTAGTCGCCTGTCTGATGTTACCACTTTTAGGGTTGATGCACTTCTTTCAAATGATTTCCTATTCTTTATTGTGATATTAGTCTTATGATCTGATAGCATTAAAACTAAAAACCAATATATTTGTTCTTAGTCGCCTGTCTGATATTACCACATTTAGGGTGGATGCACTTCGATCCAATGTTTGCCTAGTCCTTGTTGTGATATTAGTCTTATGATCTGATAGCATTAAAACTAAAAACCAATATAATTGATCTTAGTCGCCTGTCTGATGTTACCACTTTTAGGGTTGATGCACTTCTATCCTATGCCTTCCTATTCTTTGTTGTGATATTAGTCTTATTATCTGATAACAATAAAACTAAAAAGCAATATATTTGGTCTTAATCGCCTGTCTGATGTTACTACATTTAGGGATGATGTATTTCGATCCAATGCTTTCCTATTCTCTTTTGTGTTATTAGTCTCATTTTCTGATAGCAATAAAACTAAAAATCAATATATTTGTTCTTAGTCGCCTGTCAGATGTTACCACTTTTAGGGTTGATGCACTTCTTTCAAATTCTTTCCTATTCTTTATTGTGATGTTAGTATTATGATCTGATAGTATTAAAACTAAAAACCAATATATTTGTTCTTATTCGCCTGACTGATATTACCACTTTTAGGGTGGATGCACTTCGATCCAATGCTTTCCGAGTCCTTGATGTGATATTAGTCTTATTATCTGTAAGCATTAATACTAAAAACCTATATATTTGTTCTTAGTCGCCTGCCTAATGTTACCATTGTTAGGTATGATGTATTTCTATCCCATGCTTTCCTATTCTTTTTTGTGATATTAGTCTTATTTTCTGATAGCATTAAAACTAAAAACCAATATATTTGTTCTTAGTCGCGTGTCTGATGTTACATGTTATCACTTTTAGGGTTGATGCATTTCGATCCAACGCTTTCCTATTCTTTGTAGTGATATTAGTCTTATTATCTGATAGCAATAAAACTAAAAACCAATATATTTGATCTTAGTGGCCTGTCTGAAGTTACCACTTTTAGGGTGGATGCACTTCGATCCAAAGCTTTCCGAGTCCTTGTTGTGATATTAGTCTTATTATCTGTAAGCATTAAAACTAAAAACCTATATATTTGTTCTTAGTCGCCTGTCTGATGTTACCACTTTTAGGTATGATGTATTTCTATCCAATGCTCTCCTATTCTTTTTTGTGATATTAGTCTTATTATCTGATAGTAATAAAACTAAAAATCAATATATATTTGTTCTTAGTGGCCTGTCTGATGTTACCACTTTTAGGGTGGATGAACTTCTATAAAATGCTTTCCTATTCTTTGTTGTGATACTAGCCTTATTATTTGATAGCATTAAAACTACAAACCAATAATTTGTTCTTAGTTGCCTGTCTGATGTTACCACTTTTATGGTTGATGCACTTCTATCCAATGCTTTCCTAGTCCTTGTTGTGATATTAGTCTTATTATCTGATAGCAATAAAACCAAAAATCAATATATTTGTTCTTAGTCGCCTGTCTGATGTTACTACATTTAGGGATGATGTATTCCGATCCAATGCCTTCCTATTCTTTTTTGTGTTATTAGTCTCATTTTCTGATAGCAATAAAACTAAAAATCAATATATTTGTTCTTAGTCGCCTGACTGATATTACCACTTTTAGGGTGGATGCACTTCGATCCAATGCTTTCCGAGTCCTTGATGTGATATTAGTCTTTATTATCTGTAAGCATTAAAACTAAAAACCTATATATTTGTTCTTAGTCGCCTGACTGATGTTACCATTGTTAGGTATGATGTATTTCTATCCCATGCTTTCCTGTTCTTTTTTGTGATATTAGTCTTATTTTCTGATAGCAATAAAACTAAAAATCAATATACTTGTTCTTTGTCGCCTGTCTGATGTTACCACTTTTAGGGTTGATGCACTTCTTTCAAATGCTTTCCTAGTCCTTGTTGTGATATTAGTCTCATTATCTGTAAGCATTAAAACTAAAAACCAATATATTTGTTCTTAGTCGCCTGTCTGATGTTACCACTTATAGGTTTGATGCACTGCGATTAAATGCTTTCCTATTCCTTTTAGTGATATTAGTCTTATTATCTGATAGTATTAAAACTAAAAAGCAATATATTTGTTGTTAGTCGCCTGACTGATGTTACCACTTTCTGGTTGAAGCACTGCGATTAAATGCTTTCCTATTCCTTGCTGTGATATTAGTCTTATTATCTGATAGCATTAAAACTAAAAGCAATATATTTGTTCTTAGTCGCCTGACTGATGTTACCACTTTTAGGGTGGATGCACTTCTATCCAATGCTTTCCTATTCTTTGTTGTGATACTAGTCTTAATATTTGATAGCATTAAAACTAAAAACCAATATATTTGTTCTTAGTCGCGTGTCTGATGTTACATGTTATCACTTTTAGGGTTGATGCATTTCGATCCAACGCTTTCCTATTCTTTGTAGAGATATTAGTCTTATTATCTGATAGCATTAAAACTAAAAATCTATATATATTTGGTCTTAATCGCCTGTCTGATGTTACCACATTTAGGGATGATGTATTTCGATCCAATGCTTTCCTATTCTTTTTTGTGTTATTAGTCTCATTTTCTGATAGCAATAGAACTAAAAATCAATATATTTGTTCTTAGTCGCCTGTCAGATGTTACCACTTTTAGGGTTGATGCACTTCTTTCAAATGCTTTCCTATTCTTTATTGTGATATTAGTATTATGATCTGATGATGTTAAAACTAAAAACCTATATATTTGTTCTTAGTCGCCTCTCTGATGTTACCACTTTTAGGGTTGATGCACTGCGATCCAATGCTTTCCGAGTCCTTGATGTGATATTAGTCTTATTATATGATAGCATTAAAAATAAAAAGCAATATATTTGTTCTAAGTCGCCTGACTGATGTTACCACTTTTAGGTATGATGTATTTCTATCCAATGCTTTCCTATTCTTTTTTTTGATATTAGTCTTATTATCTGATAGTAATAAAACTAAAAATCAATATATATTTGTTCTTAGTGGCCTGTCTGATGTTACCACTTTTAGGGTGGATGAACTTCTATAAAATGCTTTCCTATTCTTTGTTGTGATACTAGTCTTATTATTTGATAGCATTAAAACTACAAACCAATAATTTGTTCTTAGTTGCCTGTCTGATGTTACCACTTTTATGGTTGATGCACTTCTATCCAATGCTTTCCTAGTCCTTGTTGTGATATTAGTCTTATTATCTGATAGCAATAAAACCAAAAATCAATATATTTGTTCTTAGTCGCCTGTTTATGTTACCACTTTTAGGGTTGATGCACTGCGATCCAATGCTTTCCTATTCTTTGTTGTGATATTAGTCTTATTGTCTGACAGCATTAAAACTAAAAAGCAATATATTTTTGTTCTTAGTCGCCTGACTGAAGTTACCACTTTTAGGGTTGATGCACTTCTATCCAATGCTTTCCTATTCTTTGTTGTGATATAAGTCTTATTATCTGATAGCAATAAAACTGAAGACCAATATATTTGTTCTTAGTCGCCTGTCTGATGTTACCACTTTTAGGGTTGATGCACTTCTTTCAAATGATTTCCTATTCTTTATTGTGATATTAGTCTTATGATCTGATAGCATTAAAACTAAAAACCAATATATTTGTTCTTAGTCGCCTGTCTGATATTACCACATTTAGGGTGGATGCACTTCGATCCAATGTTTGCCTAGTCCTTGTTGTGATATTAGTCTTATGATCTGACAGCATTAAACTAAAAACCAATATATTTGATCTTAGTCGCCTGTCTGATGTTACCACTTTTATGGTTGATGCACTTCTATCCTATGCCTTCCTATTCTTTGTTGTGATATTAGTCTTATTATCTGATAACAATAAAACTAAAAAGCAATATATTTGGTCTTAGTCGCCTGACTGAAGTTACCACTTTTAGGGTTGATGCACTTCTTTCAAATGCTTTCCTAGTCCTTGTTGTGATATTAGTCTCATTATCTGTAAGCATTAAAACTAAAAACCAATATATTTGTTCTTAGTCGCCTGTCTGATGCTACCACTTATAGGGTTGATGCACTGCGATTAAATGCTTTCCTTTTCCTTTTAGTGATATTAGTCTTATTATCTGATAGTATTAAAACTAAAAAGCAATATATTTGTTGTTAGTCGCCTGACTGATGTTACCACTTTTAGGGTTGAAGCACTGCGATTAAATGCTTTCCTATTCCTTGTTGTGATATTAGTCTTATTATCTGATAGCATTAAAACTAAAAACCAATATATTTGTTCTTAGTCGCGTGTCTGATGTTACATGTTATCACTTTTAGGGTTGATGCATTTCGATCCAACGCTTTCCTATTCTTTGTAGTGATATTAGTCTTATTATCTGATAGCAATAAAACTAAAAACCAATATATTTGATCTTAGTCGCCTGTCTGATGTTACCACTTTTAGGGTTGATGCACTTCTTTCAAATGCTTTCCTTTTCTTTATTGTGATATTAGTCTTGTGATCTGATAGCATTAAAACTAAAAACTAATATATTTGTTCTTATTCGCCTGTCTGTTGTTACAACTTTTTGGGTTGATGCACTTCTATCCAATGCTTTCCTATTCCTTGTTGTGATATTAGTCTTATTATCTGATAGCATTAAAACTAAAAATCAATAAATTTGTTCTTAGTCGCCTGTCTGATGTTACCACTTTTAGGGTTGATGCATTGCGATCCAATGCTTTCCTATTCTTTGTTGTGATATTAGTCTTATTATCTGATAGCAATAAAACTAAAAATCAATATATTTGTTCTTAGTCGCCTGTCAGATTTTACCATTGTTAGGTATGATGTATTTCTATCCCATGCTTTCCTATTCTTTTTTGTGATATTAGTCTTATTTTCTGATAGCAATAAAACTAAAAATCAATATACTTGTTCTTTGTCGCCTGTCTGATGTTACCACTTTTAGGGTTGATGCACTTCTTTCAAATGCTTTCCTAGTCCTTGTTGTGATATTAGTCTCATTATCTGTAAGCATTAAAACTAAAAACCAATATATTTGTTCTTAGTCGCCTGTCTGATGCTACCACTTATAGGGTTGATGCACTGCGATTAAATGCTTTCCTTTTCCTTTTAGTGATATTAGTCTTATTATCTGATAGTATTAAAACTAAAAAGCAATATATTTGTTGTTAGTCGCCTGACTGATGTTACCACTTTTAGGGTTGAAGCACTGCGATTAAATGCTTTCCTATTCTTTGTTGTGATATTAGTCTTATTATCTGATAGCATTAAAACTAAAAACCAATATATTTGTTCTTAGTCGCGTGTCTGATGTTACATGTTATCACTTTTAGGGTTGATGCATTTCGATCCAACGCTTTCCTATTCTTTGTAGTGATATTAGTCTTATTATCTGATAGCAATAAAACTAAAAACCAATATATTTGATCTTAGTCGCCTGTCTGATGTTACCACTTTTAGGGTTGATGCACTTCTTTCAAATGCTTTCCTTTTCTTTATTGTGATATTAGTCTTGTGATCTGATAGCATTAAAACTAAAAACTAATATATTTGTTCTTATTCGCCTGTCTGTTGTTACAACTTTTTGGGTTGATGCACTTCTATCCAATGCTTTCCTATTCCTTGTTGTGATATTAGTCTTATTATCTGATAGCATTAAAACTAAAAATCAATAAATTTGTTCTTAGTCGCCTGTCTGATGTTACCACTTTTAGGGTTGATGCATTGCGATCCAATGCTTTCCTATTCTTTGTTGTGATATTAGTCTTATTATCTGATAGCATTAAATCTAAAAATCAATATATTTGTTCTTAGTCGACTGTCTGATGTTACCACATTTAGGGTGGATGCACTTCTATCCAATGCTTTCCTATTCTTTTTTGTGATATTAGTCTTATTATCTGATAGCATTTAAACTAAAAACCAATATCATTCTTCTTAGTCTTCTGTCTGATGTTACCACTTTTAGGTTTGATGCACTGCGATCCAATGCTTTCCTATTGTTTGTTGTGATATTAGTCTTATTATCTGATAGCATTAAAACTAAAAAACAATATATTTGTTCTTAGTCACCTGCTGATGTTACTACTTTTGGGGTTGACGCACTCGATCCAATGCTTTCCTATTCTATTTTGTGATATTAGTCTTATTATCTGATAGTAATAAAACTAAAAATCAATATATATTTGTTCTTAGTGGTCTGTCTGATGTTACCACTTTTAGGGTGGATGCACTTCTATCCAATGCTTTCCTATTCTTTGTTGTGATACTAGTCTTAATATTTGATAGCATTAAAACTAAAAACCAATATATTTGTTCTTAGTTGCCTGTCTGATGTTACCACTTTTATTGTTGATGCACTTCTATCCAATGCTTTCCTATTCCTTGTTCTGATATTAGTCTTATTATCTGATAGCAATAAAACTAAAAATCAATATATTTGTTCTTAGTCGCCTGTTTATGTTACCTCTTTTAGGGTTGATGCACTGCGATCCAATGCTTTCCTATTCTTTGTTGTGATATTAGTCTTATTGTCTGACAGCATTGAAACTAAAAAGCAATATATTTGTTCTTAGTCGCCTGACTGAAGTTACCACTTTTAGGGTTGATGTATTGCGATCCATTGTTTTCCTATTCTTTGTTGTGATATTAGTCTTATTATCTGATAGCAATAAAACTGAAGACCAATATATTTGTTCTTAGTCGCCTGCTTGATGTTACCACATTTAGGGATGATTTATTTCGATCCAATGCTTTCCTATTCTTTTTTGTGTTATTAGTCTCATTTTATGATAGCAATAAAACTAAAAACCAATATATTTGTTCTTAGTCGCCTGTCTGATGTTACCACTTTTGTGGTTTGTTACACTGCGATTTAATGCTTTCCTATTGTTTGTTGTGATATTAGTCTTATTAGCTGATAGCATTAAAACTAAAAAACAATATATTTGTTTTTAGTCACCTGCTGATGTTACTACTTTTGGGGTTGATGCACTCGATCCAATGCTTTCCTATTCTATTTTGTGATATTAGTCTTATTATCTGATAGTAATAAAACTAAAAATAAATATATATTTGTTCTTAGTGGTCTGTCTGATGTTACCACTTTTAGGGTCGATGCACTTCTATCCAATGCTTTCCTATTACTTGTTGTGATATTAGTCTTATTATTTGATAGCATTAAAACTAATAACCAATATATTTGTTCTTAGTCGCCTGTCTGATGTTACCACTTTTAGGGTTGAAGCATTTCGATCCATTGCTTTCCTCTTCTTTGTAAAGATATTAGCCTTATTATCTGATAGCATTAAAACTAAAAATCAATATATATATTAGTTCTTAGTGGCCTGTCTGAAGTTACCACTTTTAGGGTTGATGTATTTCGATCCATTGCTTTCCTATTCTTTGTTGTGATATTAGCCTTATTATCTGATAGTAATAAAACTAAAAATCAATATATATTTGTTCTTAGTGGCCTGTCTGAAGTTACCACTTTTAGGGTTGATGCACTTCTATCCAATGCTTTCCTAATCTTTGTTGTGATATTAGTCTTATGATCTGATAGCATTAAAACTAAAAACCTATATATTTGTTCTTAGTCGCCTGTCTGATGTTACCACTTTTAGGGTTGATGCACTGCGATTAAATGCTTTCCTATTCCTTGTTGTGATATTAGTATTATTATCTGATAGCATTAAAACTAAAAAGCAATATTTTTGTTCTTAGTCGCCTGACTGATGTTACCACTGTTATTGTTGATGCACTTCTATCCAATGCTTTCCTATTCTTTTTTGTGATATTAGTCTTATTATCTGATAGCATTTAAACTAAAAACCAATATCATTCTTCTTAGTCTTCTGTCTGATGTTACCACTTTTAGGTTTGATGCACTTCTTTCAAATGCTTTCCTATTCGTTGTTGTGATATTAGTCTTAATATCTGATAGCATTAAAAGTAAAAACCAATATAATTGCTCTTATTCGCCTATTGGCTGTCTGATCTTACAACTTTTAGGGTGGATGCACTTCTATCCAATGCTTTCCTATTCTTTGTTGTGATATTAGTCTTATTATTTGATAGCATTAAAACTAAAAAGCAATATATTTGTTCTTAGTCGCCTGTCTGATGTTACCACTTTTAGGGTTGATGCACTTCTTTCAAATGCTTTCCTAGTCCTTGTTGTGATATTAGTCTTATTATCTGTAAGCATTAAAACTAAAAACCAATATATTTGTTCTTTGTCGCCTGTCTGATGTTACCACTTTTAGGGTGGATGCACTTCTATCCAATGCTTTCCTATTCTTTGTTGTGATATTAGTCTTATTATCTGATAGCATTTAAACTAAAAACCAATATCATTCTTCTTAGTCGCCTGTCTGATGTTACCACTTTTAGGTTTGATGCACTTCTATCCAATGCTTTCCTATTCTTTGTTGTGATATTAGTCTTATTATCTGTAAGCATTAAAACTAAAAACCAATATATTTGTTCTTTGTCGCCTGTCTGATGTTACCACTTTTAGGGTTGATGCATTTCGATCCAACGCTTTCCTATTCTTTGTAGTGATATTAGTCTTATTATCTCATAGCATTAAAACTAAAAATCTATATATATTAGATCTTAGTGGCCTGTATGAAGTTACCACTTTTAGGGTTGATTTATTTCGATCCATTGCTTTCCTATTCTTTGTTGTGATATTAGTCTTATTATCTGATAGCAATAAAACTGAAGACCAATATATTTGTTCTTAGTCGCCTGTCAGATGTTACCACTTTTAGGGTTGATGCACTTCTATCCAATACTTTCCTATTCGTTGTTGTGATATTTGTCTTAATATCTGATAGCATTAAAACTAAAAACTAATATATTTGTTCTTATTCGCCAGTCTGTTGTTACAACTTTTTGGGTTGATGCACTTCTATCCAATGCTTTCCTATTCCTTGTTGTGATATTAGTCTTATTATCTGATAGCATTAAAACTAAAAATCTATATATAATTGTTCTTAGTTGCCTGTCTGATCTTACAACTTTTAGGGTGGATGCACTTCTTTCCAATGCTTTCCTATTCTTTGTTGTGATACTAGTCTTTTTATTTGATAGCATTAAAACTAAAAACCAATATATTTGTTCTTAGTCGCCTGTCTGATGTTACCACTTTTAAGGTTGATGCACTTCTATCCAATGCTTTCCTAATCTTTGTTGTGATATTAGTCTTATGATCTGATAGCATTAAAACTAAAAACCAATATATATGATCTAAGTCGCCTGTCTGATGTTACCAGTTTTATGGTTGATGCACTTCTATCCAATGCTTTCCTATTCCTTATTGTGATATTAGTCTTATTATCTGATAGCATTAAAACTATAAACCAATATATTTTTTCTTAGTCGCCTGTCTGATGATACCACTTTTAGGGTTGATGCACTGCGAATAAATGCTTTCCTATTCCTTTTTGTGATATTAGTCTTATTATCTGATAGTATTAAAACTAAAAAGCAATATATTTGTTCTTAGTCGCCTGACTGATGCTACCACTTTTAGGGTTGATGCACTTCTATCTAATGCTTTCCTATTGTTTGTTGTGATATTAGTCTTATTATCTGATAGCAATAAAACTGAAGACCAATATATTAGTTCTTAGTCGCCTCTCTGATGTTACCACTTTTAGGGTTGATGCACTTCTATCCAATGCTTTCCTATTCTTTGTTGTGATATTAGTCTTAATATCTGATAGCATTAAAACTAAAAACCAATATATTTGTTCTTATTCGCCTGTCTGATATTACCACTTTTAGGGTGCATGCACTTCGATCCAATGCTTTCCTATTCCTTGTTGTGATATTCGTCTTATTATCTGATAGCATTAAAACTAAAAACCAATATATTTGTTCTTAGTCGCCTGTCTGATGTTACCACTTTTAAGGTTGAAGCACTTCTATCCAATGCTTTCCTAATCTTTGTTGTGATATTAGTCTTATGATCTGATAGCATTAAAACTAAAAACCAATATATATGATCTAAGTCGCCTGTCTGATGTTACCACTTTTATGGTTGATGCACTTCTATCCAATGCTTTCCTATTCCTTATTGTGATATTAGTCTTATTATCTGATAGCATTAAAACTATAAACCAATATATTTTTTCTTAGTCGCCTGTCTGATGTTACCACTTTTAGGGTTGATGCACTGCGATTAAATGCTTTCCTATTCCTTTTTGTGATATTAGTCTTATTATCTGATAGTATTAAAACTAAAAAGCAATATATTTGTTCTTAGTCGCCTGACTGATGCTACCACTTTTAGGGTTGATGCACTTCTATCTAATGCTTTCCTATTGTTTGTTGTGATATTAGTCTTATTATCTGATAGCAATAAAACTGAAGACCAATATATTAGTTCTTAGTCGCCTCTCTGATGTTACCACTTTTAGGGTTGATGCACTTCTATCCAATGCTTTCCTATTCTTTGTTGTGATATTAGTCTTAATATCTGATAGCATTAAAACTAAAAACCAATATATTTGTTCTTATTCGCCTGTCTGATGTTACCACTTTTAGGGTTGATGCACTGCGATCCAATGCTTTCCTATTCTTTGTTGTGATATTAGTCTTATTATCTGATAGCTATAAAACTATAAAGCAATATATTTGTTCTTAGTCGCCTGACTGATTTACCACTTTTAGGGTTGATGCACTTCTATCCAATGCTTTCCTATTCTTTGTTGTTATATTAGTCTTAATATCTGAGAGCATTAAAACTAAAAACCAATATATTTGTTCTTAGTCGTCTCTCTGATGTTACTACTTTTAGGGTGGATGCACGTCTATCCAATGCTATCCTATTCTTTGTTGTGATAATAGGCTTATTATCTGATAGCATTAAAACTAAAAAGCAATATATTTGTTCTTATTCGCCTGTCTGAAGTACCACATTTAGGGTGGATGCACTTCTATCCAATGCTTTCCTATCCTTTTTTGTGATATTAGTCTTATTATCTGATAGCAATAAAACTAAAAACCAATATTTTTGTTCTTAGTCGCCTGTCTGATGATACCACTTTTAGGGTGGATGCACTTCTATCCAATGCTTTCCTATCCTTTTTTGTGATATTAGTCTTATTATCTGATAGTAATAAAACTAAAAACCAATATATATGTTCTTAGTCGCCTGTCTGATGTTACAACTTTATGGGTTGATGCAATTCTATCCAAACCTTTCCTATTCTTTGTTGTGATATTAGTCTAATTATCTGATAGCATTAAAACTAAAAACCAATATATTTGTTCTTAGTCGCCTGTCTGATATTACCACTTTTAGGGTGGATGCACTTCGATACAATGCTTTCCTATTCCTTGTTGTGATATTAGTCTTATTATCTGATAGCATTAAAACTAAAAAGCAATATATTTGTTCTTAGTCGCCTGACTGATGGTTCCACTTTTAGGGTTGATGCACTTCTATCCAATGCTTTCCTATTCTTTGTTGAGATATTAGTCTTAATATCTGATAGCATTAAAACTAAAAACCAATATATTTGTTCATATTCGCCTGTCTGATGTTACCACTTTTAGGGTTGATGCACTGCGATCCAATGCTTTCCTATTCTTTGTTGTGATATTAGTCTTATGATCTGATAGCATTAAAACTAAAAATCAATATATTTGTTCTTAGTCGCATGTCTGATATTACCACTTTTAGGGTGGATGCACTTCGATCCAATGCTTTCCTATTCCTTGTTGTGATATTCGTCTTATTATCTGATAGCATTAAAACTAAAAAGCAATATATTTGTTCTTAGTCGCCTGACTGATGGTTCCACTTTTAGGGTTGATGCACTTCTATCCAATGCTTTCCTATTCTTTGTTGTGATATTAGCCTTATTATCTGATAGCATTAAAACTAAAAACTAATATATTTGTTCTTAGTCGTCTCTCTGATGTTACAACTTTTAGGGTGGATGCACGTCTATCCAATGCTTTCCTATCCTTTTTTGTGATATTAGTCTTATTATCTGATAGTAATAAAACTAAAAACCAATATAATTGTTCTTAGTTGCCTGTCTGATGTTACAACTTTTAGGGTGGATGCACGTCTATCCAATGCTTTCCTATTCTTTGTTGTGATATTAGTCTTATCATTTGATAGCATTAAAACTAAAAAGCAATATATTTGTTCTTAGTCGCCTGTCTGATGTTACCACATTTAGGGTGGATGCACTTCTATCCAATGCTTTAATATTCTTTGTTGTGATATTAGTCTTATTATATGATAGCATTAAAAATAAAACCAATATATTTGTTCTTAGTCGCCTGTCTGATGTTACTACTTTTAGGGTGGATACACTTCTATCCAATGCTTTCCTATTCTTTGTTGTGATAATAGTCTTATTATCTGATAGCTTTTATATGAAAATGCAATATATTTGTTCTTAGTCGCCTGTCTGATGTTACCACTTTCAGGGTTGATGCACTGCGATCCAATGCTTTCCTATTCTTTGTTGTGATATTAGTCTTATTATCTGATAGCATTAAAACTAAAAAGCAATATATTTATTCTTAGTCGAATGACTGATGTTACCACTTTTAGGGTTGATGCACTTCTTTCAAATGCTTTCCTATTCTTTATTGTGATATTAGACTTATGATCTGATAGCATTAAAACTAAAAACCAATATATTTGTTCTTAGTCGCCTGTCTGATATTACCACTTTTAGGGTTGATGCACTGCGATTAAATGCTTTCCTATTCCTTGTTGCGATATTAGTCTTATTATCTGATAGCATTAAAAATAAAAATCAATATATTTGTTCTTTGTCGGCTGTCGGATGTTACCACTTTTAGGGTTAAAGCATTTCAATCCAACGTATTCCTATTCTTTGTAGTGATATTAGTCTTATTATCTGATAGCAATAAAACTGAAGACCAATATATTTGTTCTTAGTCGCCTGTCTGATGTTACCACTTATAGGGTTGATGCACTTCTTTCAAATGCTTTACTATTCTTTATTGTGCTATTAGTCTTATTATCTGATAGCAATAAAACTGAAGACCAATATATTACTTCTTAGTCGCCTCTCTGATGTTAACATTTTTAGGGTGGATGCACTTCGATCCAATGCTTTCCTATTCCTTGTTGTGATATTAGTCTTATTATCTGATAGCATTAAAACTAAAAAGCAATATATTTGTTCTTAGTCGCCTGACTGATGGTTCCACATTTAGGGTTGATGCACTTCTATAAAAATCTTTCCTATTCTTTGTTGTGATATTAGTCTTAATATCTGATAGCATTAAAACTAAAAACCAATATATTTGTTCTTATTCGCCTGTCTGATGTTACCACTTTTAGGGTTGATGCACTGCGATCCAATGCTTTCCTATTCTTTGTTGTGATATTAGTCTTATTATCTGATAGCATTAAAACTATAAAGCAATATATTTGTTCTTAGTCGCCTGACTGATTTACCACTTTTAGGGTTGATGCACTTCTATCCAATGCTTTCCTATTCTTTGTTGTTTTATTAGTCTTAATATCTGATAGCATTAAAAGTAAAAACCAATATAATTGTTCTTAGTTGCCTGTCTGATGTTACAAGATTTTGGGTTGAGCACTTCTATCCAATGCTCTCCTATTCTTTGTTGTGATATTAGTCTTAATATCTGATAGTAATAAAACTAAAAATCAATATATAGTTGTTCTTACTCGCCTGTCTGATGTTACCACTTTTAGGGTTGATGGATTGCGATTAAATGCTTACCTATTCCTTGTTGTGATATTAGTATTATTATCTGATAGCATTAAAACTAAAAAGCAATATATTTGTTCTTAGTCGCCTGACTGATGTTAACACTTTTAGGGTTGATGCACTTCTTGCAAATGCTTTCCTATACTTTATTGTGATATTAGACTTATCATCTGATATCATTAAAACTAAAAACCAATATATTTATTCTTAGTCGTCTGTCTGATATTACCACTTTTAGGGTGGATGCACTTCGATCCAATGCTTTCCTAGTCCTTGATGTGATATTAGTCTTATTATCTGTAAGCATTAACACTAAAAACCAATATATTTGTTCTTAGTCGCCTGTCTGATGTTACCACTTTTAGGGTTGATGCACAGCGATTTAATGCTTTCCTATTCCTTGTTGTGATATTAGTCTTATTATCTGATAGAATTAAAACTAAAAAGCAATATATTTGTTCTTAGTCGCCTGACTGATGTTACCACTTTTAGGGTTGATGCACATATATCCAATGCTTTCCTATTCTTTGTTGTGATATTAGTCTTAATATCTGATAGCATTAAAACTAAAAACCAATATATTTGTTCTTAGTCGTCTGTCTGCTGTTACTACTTTTTGGGTTGATGCACTTCTATCCAATGCTTTGCTATTCCTTGTTGTGATATTAGTCTTATTATCTGATAGCATTAAAACTAAAAATCAATATATTTGTTCTTAGTCGCCTGTCTGATGTTACCACTTTTAGGGTTGATGCACTGCGATCAAATGCTTTCCTATTCTTTGTTTTGATATTAATCTTATTATCTGATAGCATTAAAACTAAAAAGCAATATATTTGTTCTTAGTCGCCTGACTGATGTTACCACTTTTAGGGTTGATGCACTTCTATCCAATGCTTTCCTATTCTTTGTTGTGATATTAGTCTTAATATCTGATAGCATTAAAAGCAAAAACCAATATAATTGTTCTTAGTTGCCTGTCTGACGGTACAACATTTTGGGATGATGAAATTTTATCCAATGCTTTCCTATTCTTTGTTGTGATATTAGTCTTATTATCTGATAGTAATAAAACTAAAAACCATTAGATTTGTTCTTAGTCTCCTGTCTGATGTTACTACATTTAGGGTGGATGCACTTCTAACCAATGCTTTCCTATTCTTTTTTGTGATATTAGTCTTATTATCTGATAGCATATAAACTAAAAACCAATATCATTCTTCTTAGTCGCCAGTCTGATGTTACCACTTTTAGGGTTGATGCACTGCGATCGAATGCTTTCCGATTCTTTGTTGTGATATTAGTCTTAATATCTGATAGCTTTAAAACTAAAAAACTATATATTTATTCTTAGTCACCTGCTGATGTTACTACTTTTGGGGTTGATGCACTTCGTTCCAATGCTTTCCTAGTCCTTGTTGTGATATTAGTCTTATTATTTTATAGCATTAAAACTAAAAACCAATATATTTGTTCTTAGTCGCCTGTCTGATGTTACAACTTTTAGGGGGAATGCACTTCTATCCAATGCTTTCCTATTCTTAGTTGTGATATTAGTCTTATTATCTGATAGCTTTTAAATTAAAAAGCAATACTTTTGTTCTTAGTCGCCTGTCTGATGCTACCATTTTTAGGGTTGATGCACTGCGATCCAATGCTTTCCTATTCTTTGTTGTGATATTAGTCTTAATATCTGATAGCATTAAAACTAAAAAAAATATATTTGTTCTTAGTCGAATGACTGATGATACCACTTTTAGGGTTGATGCACTGCGATTAAATGCTTTCCTATTCCTTGCTGTGATATTAGTCTTATTATCTGATAGTAATAAAACTAAAAATCAATATATATTGGTTCTTAGTGGCTTGTCTGAAGTTGCCACTTTTAGGGTTGATGTATTTCGATCCATTGCTTTCCTATTCTTTGTTGTGATATTAGTCTTATTATCTGATAGCAATAAAACTGAAGACCAATATATTTGTTCTTAGTCGCCTGTCTGATGTTACCACTTTTAGGGTTGATGCACTTCTATCCAATGCTTTCCTAATCTTTGTTGTGATATTAGTCTTATGATCTAATAGCATTAAAACTAAAAACCTATATATTTGATCTTAGTCGCCTGTCTGATGTTACCACTTTTAGGGATGATGTATTTCGATCCAATGCTTTCCTATTCTTTTTTGTGTTATTAGTCTCATTTTCTGATAGCAATAAAACTAAAAATCAATATATTTGTTCTTAGTCGCCTGTCAGATGTTACCACTTTTAGGGTTGATGCGCTTCTTTCAAATGCTTTCCTATTCTTTATTGTGATATTAGTATTATGATCTGATAGCATTAAAACTAAAAACCAATATATTTGTTCTTAGTCGCTTGTCTGATATTACCACTTTTAGGATTGATGCACTTCTTTCAAATGCTTTCCTATTCCTTGTTGTGATATTAATCTTATGATCTAATAGCATTAAAACTAAAAACCTATATATTTGATCTTAGTCGCCTGTCTGATGTTACCACTTTTAGGGATGATGTATTTCGATCCAATGCTTTCCTATTCTTTTTTGTGTTATTAGTCTCATTTTCTGATAGCAATAAAACTAAAAACCAATATATTTGTTCTTAGTCGCCTGTCAGATGTTACCACTTTTAGGGTTGATGCACTTCTTTCAAATGCTTTCCTATTCTTTATTGTGATATTAGTATTATGATCTGATAGCATTAAAACTAAAAACCAATATATTTGTTCTTAGTCGCTTGTCTGATATTACCAATTTTAGGGTTGATGCACTTCTTTCAAATGCTTTCCCATTCCTTGTTGTGATATTAATCTTTTTATCTGATAGCATTAAAAATAAAAAGCAATATATTTGTTCTAAGTCGCGTGTCTGATGTTACATGTTATCACTTTTAGGGTTGATGTATTTCGATCCAATTCTTTCCTATTCTTTTTTGTGATATTAGTCTGATTTTCTGATAGCAATAAAACAAAAATCAATATATTTGTTCTTTGTCGCCTGTCTGATGTTACCACTTTTAGGGTTGGTGCACATCTTTCAAATGCTCTCCTAGTCCTTGTTGTGATATTAGTCTTATTATCTGTAAGCATTAAAACTAAAAATCAATATATTTGTTCTTAGGCGCCTGTCTGATGTTACCACTTTTAGGGTTGATGCACTGCGATCCAATGCTTTCCTATTCTTTGTTGTGATATTATTCTTATTATCTGATAGCTTTAAAACTAAAAAGCAATATATTTGTTCTTAGTCGCCTGACTGATTTACCACTTTTAGGGTTGATGCACTTCTATCCAATGCTTTCCTATTCTTTGTTTTGATATTAGTCTTAATATCTGATAGCATTAAAAGTAAAAAAAAATATATTTGTTCTTAGTCACCTGCTGATGTTACTACTTTTGGGGTTGATGCACTCGATCCAATGCTTTCCTATCCTATTTTGTGATATTAGTCTTATTATCTGATAGTAATAAAACTAAAAATCAATACATATTTGGTCTTAGTGGCCTGTCTGATGTTACCACTTTTAGGGTGGATGCACTTCTATCCAATGCTTTCCTATTCTTTGTTGTGATACTAGTCTTATTATTTGATAGCATTAAATTTAAAAACCAATATATTTGTTCTTAGTCGCCTGTCTGATGTTACCACTTTTAGGTTTGATGCACTTCTTTCAAATGCTTTCCTGTTCTTTATTGTCATATTAGTCTTGTGTTCTGATCGCATTGAAACTAAAAACCAATATATTTGTTCTTAGTCGCCTGTCTGATGTTACCACTTTTAGGGTGATGCACTGCGATTAAATGCTTTCCTATTCCTTGTTGTGATATTGGACTTATTGTCTGATAGCATTAAAACTAAAAAGCAATATATTTGTTCTTATTCGCCTGACTGATGGTTCCACTTTTAGGGTTGATGCACTTCTATCCAATGCTTTCCTATTCTTTTTTGTGATATTAGTCCTAATATCTGATAGCATTAAAACTAAATCTAATATATTTGTTCTTAGTCGCCTGTCTGATGTTACCACATTTAGGGTGGATGCACTTCTATCCAATGTTTTATTATTCTTTTGTGTGATATTAGTCTTATTATCTGATAGCATTTAAACTAAAAACCAATATCATTCTTCTTGGTCGCCTGTCTGATGTTACCACTTTTAGGTTTGTTGCACTGCGATCCAATGCTTTCCTATTCTATTTTGTGATATTAGTCTTATTATCTGATAGTAATAAAACTAAAAATCAATATATATTTGTTCTTATTGGCCTGCCTGATGTTACCACTTTTAGGGTGGATGCACTTCTATCCAATGCTTTCCTATTCTTTGTTGTGATACTAGTCTTATTATTTGGTAGTATTAAAACTAAAAACCAATATATTTGCTCTTAGTCGCCTGTCTGATGTTACCACTTTTATAGTTGATGCACCTCTATCCAATGCTTTCCTATTCCTTGTTGTGATATTAGTCTTATTATCTGATAGCATTAAATCTAAAAATCAATATATTTGTTCTTAGTCGCCTGATTATGTTACCATTTTTAGGGTTGATGCACTGCGATCCAATACTTTCCTATTCTTTGTTGTGATATTGGACTTATTGTCTGATAGCATTAAAACTAAAAAGCAATATATTTCTTCTTAGTCGCCTAACTGAAGTTACCACTTTTAAGGTTGATGTATTTCGATCCATTGCTTTCCTATTCTTTGTTTTGATATTAGTCTTATTATCTGATAGCAATAAAACTAAAAACCAATATATATGATCTAAGTCGCCTGTCTGATGTTACCACTTTTAGGGTTGATGCACTTCTATCCTATGCCTTCCTATTCTTTGTTGTGATATTAGGTTTATTATCTGATAGCATTAAAACTAAAAACCAATATATTTGTTCTTAGTGGCCTGTCTGATATTGCCACTTTTAGGGTGGATGCACTTCGATCCAATGGTTTCCTAGTCCTTGTTGTGATATTAGTCTTATTATCTGTAAGCGTTAAAACTAAAAACCAATATATTTGTTCTTAGTCGCCTGTCTGATGTTACCACGTTTAGGGTTGATGCACTGCGATTAAATGCTTTCCTATTCCTTGTTGTGATATTAGTCTTATTATCTGATAGCATTAAAACTAAAAAGCAATATATTTGTTCTTAGTCGCCTGACTGATGGTTCCACTTTTAGGGTTGATGCACTTCTATCCAATGCTTTCCTAATCTTTGTTTTGATATTAGTCTTAATATCTGATAGCATTAAAACTAAAAACCAATATATTTGTTGTTAGTCGCCTGTCTGGGGTTACCACTTTTAGGGTTGATGCATTGCGATTAAATGCTTTCCTATTCCTTTTTGAGATATTAGTCTTATTATCTGATAGTATTAAAACTAAAAAGCAATAAATTTGTTCTTAGTCGCCTCTCTGTTGTTACCACTTTTAGGGTTGATGCACTTCTATCCAATGCTTTCCTAATCTTTGTTGTGATATTAGTCTTATGATCTGATAGCATTAAAACGAAAGACCAATATATTTGTTCTTAGTCGCCTGTCTGATATTACCACTTTAAGGGTGGATGCACTTCGATCCAATGCTTTCCTAGTTCTTGTTGTGATATTAGTCTTATTATCTGATAGCATTAAAACTAAAAAGCAATATATTTGTTCTTAGTCGCCTGACTGATTTACCACTTTTAGGGTTGATGCACTTCTATCCAATACTTTCCTATTCTTTGTTATTATATTAGTCTTAATATCTGATAGCATTAAAAGTAAAAACCAATATAATTGTTCTTAGTTGCCTGTCTGAAGTTACAAGATTTTGGGTTGATGCACTTCTATCCAATGCTCTCCTATTCTTTGTTGTGATATTAGCCTTATTATCTGATAGCATTAAAACTAAAAACCAATATATTAGTTCTTAGTCGTCTGTCCGATGTACAACTTTTAGGGTGGATGCACTTCTCTCCAATGCTTTCCTATTCTTTGATGTGATATTGGTCTTATTATTTGATAGCATTAAAACTAAAAAGCAATATATTTGTTCTTAGTCGCCTGTCTGATGTTACCACATTTAGGGTGGATGCATTTCTATCCAATGCTTTCCTAATCTTTGTTGTGATACTAGTGTTATTATTTGATAGCATTAAAACTAAAAACCAATATATATGTTCTTAGTCGCCTGTCTGATGTTACCACTTTTAGGGTTGATGTATTTCGATCCATTGCTTTCGTATTCTTTGTTGTGATATTAGTCTTATTATTTGGTAGCATTAAAACTAAAAACCAATATATTTGTTCTTAGTCGCCTGTCTGATGTTACCACTTTTATGTTTGATGCACTTCTATCCAATGCTTTCCTAATCCTTGTTGTGAGATTAGTCTTATTATCTGTTGGCATTAAATCTAAAAATCAATATATTTGTTCTTAGTCGCCTGTTTATATTACCACTTTTAGGGTTGATGCACTTCTATCCAATGCTTTCCTAATCTTTGTTGTGATATTAGTCTTATGATCTGATAGCATTAAAACTAAAAACCAATATATTTGATCTTAGTCGCCTGTCTAATGTTACCACATTTAGGGATGATGTATTTCGATCCAATGCTTTCCTATTCTTTGTTGTGATATTAGTCTTATTATCTGATAGCATTAAAACTAAAAAGCAATATATTTGTTCTTAGTCGCCTGACTGATTTACCACTTTTAGGGTTGATGCACTTCTATCCAATGCTTTCCTATTCTTTGTTGTTATATTAGTCTTAATATCTGATAGCATTAAAAGTAAAACCAATACAATTGTTCTTAGTTGCCTGTCTGATGTTACAAAATTTTGGGTTCATGCACTTCTATCCAATGCTCTCCTATTCTTTGTTTTAATATTAGCTTTATTATCTGATAGCATTAAAACTAAAAACCAACATATTTGTTCTTAGTCGTCTGTCTGATGTTACAACTTTTAGGGTGGATGCACTTCTCTCCAATGCTTTCCTATTCTTTGTTGTGATAATAGTCTTATTATCTGATAGCATTAAAACTAAAAACCAATATACTTGTTCTTAGTCGATTGACTGATGTTACCACTTTTAGGGTTGATGCACTTCTATCTAATGCACTCCTATTCTTTGTTGTGATATTAGTCTTAATATCTGATAGCATTAAAACTAAAAACCAATATATTTGTTCTTAGTCGCCTGTCTGATGTTACCACTTTTAGGGTTGATGTATTTCGATCCATTGCTTTCGTATTCTTTGTTGTGATATTAGTCTTATTATTTGGTAGCATTAAAACTAAAAACCAATATATTTGTTCTTAGTCGCCTGTCTGATGTTACCACTTTTATGTTTGATGCACTTCTATCCAATGCTTTCCTAATCCTTGTTGTGAGATTAGTCTTATTATCTGATGGCATTAAATCTAAAAATCAATATATTTGTTCTTAGTCGCCTGTTTATATTACCACTTTTAGGGTTGATGCACTTCTATCCAATGCTTTCCTAATCTTTGTTGTGATATTAGTCTTATGATCTGATAGCATTAAAACTAAAAACCAATATATTTGATCTTAGTCGCCTGTCTAATGTTACCACATTTAGGGATGATGTATTTCGATCCAATGCTTTCCTATTCTTTGTTGTGATATTAGTCTTATTATCTGATAGCATTAAAACTAAAAAGCAATATATTTGTTCTTAGTCGCCTGACTGATTTACCACTTTTAGGGTTGATGCACTTCTATCCAATGCTTTCCTATTCTTTGTTGTTATATTAGTCTTAATATCTGATAGCATTAAAAGTAAAACCAATACAATTGTTGTTGTTTTTGTAACCTAATTAAATGTTCTTTAACATAATTGCTGCTAGTAATGAATACTCTAGACCGGAGGACCATACGTTAACCTACGTAAATAGAATGTTTAAACACAAAAGCTATAAACACTATGACACAACAACTGTCTTTTAAAGAGAATAGGTTTTAAGCGCTACAGCTTACCTAGAAACAGCGGCTTGGCAGTCCTTCACTTGGATAGGGTAACTCAAATGTACCTGTAACACTTTGACGTTAATTAAAAACTGGGGTCTACACACAAAGTCATGATGGAGTGCACTCAAGTAAAATAAAGTCACTTTTATACACTAAGTTCTATAATGTCCTAGGTTAAACTTTCACTAAACACTTAACGTTCGTATCCCACGTAATTGCCGAGAAGATCTGGTTATAAATGTCCTTATTAAGGCACGGAACGTACTAACGCGCGCGGTTGCAACACATTGCTTTGTCCAATGAACACAAAGAGCACTTTGCTAAATACACTTGTTTGAACTCAAGTCGCGGTTAAAACTTTATTACGCACACTCGTTACTTAATTCACGGTCAAGTACTGTTAATTATAGTTCATATTTGAGGATGACAGCGGTTAAAAGCTGTGTACGGCGGTTTTACTTCGCGGTGTAACTAGGCTCTCAAAGCAATTCCAATCAATACTGGCCACGAGGAAAAAACTGAACAAAAATGCGCAACAAGGAAGCTAGCCTAGAAAACTGGGTCAAACGCATAGACCACGCGTTTGCAACAAAACCTTCATAGCAGCTGTTAGAGGTCGCGGCAAAAATACAAATTCTAGAGCTCAACGAAACCTGTACTTAACATACCGCCCACCAAAACGAAGGTTTTTAACTCAAGAAAGTGAAGGAAGACAATGAGCGGCATATAAGATCAGGCAGGAGTCTAACAGAACTAAGACAGGGGCGGTATAACTATAAGTTTGTGGACCGGGCGCTTAAGAAGCGCATGGGCGGTCTGTATAGTGGCGACCCGACTGACATGATCAGGGCCTGGATGAAGATCCATTATGCGTCCCATGGGCCAGCAGAGGGGGTCCGTGTGCTCACCAGAGATAAAGACTAACTGTCCTTTTGTCAGTGGAATCGAGTTCTGGTTCCATTTGCGACGTTGCATTTGCGTGTGTAAGTATTGAGTGGACCAGATTTTCCAAAAGCGGTTAGACATGTGTTGCAGGAGAGACCAACGTGATTTGAGTGGAGGGTCCTTGAAGAACTCGGCTGGGGGGGATAATAACGGACTGCCGATGAGAAAATGCCCTGGTGTAAGGAAGGAGACCAATTCATTAGGGTCTGGAGAAATATCGAATATGGGGCGACTGTTGAGGATGGCTTCAACACGTATGAACAGAGTGGATAATTCTTCCAACGTTAGCACATTATGGCCAATAGTGCGGTGAATCAGTTGTTTGGCGGATTTTATAGCAGCTTCCCAAAGACCGCCGAAGTGCGGGGAGGCAGGTGGATTGAAGTGCCAAGCAATGCGTTGTTCAGCTAGTTGGGTCTGAATACGGGTTTGGGACTTATCTAGGAAACGATAAACGTCCTTGAGACGGTTAGAAGCGCCGGTGAAATTAGTACCATTGTCAGTGTATACATGTGCGGGTAGTCCACGTCGTGCGGTGAAACGGTGAAAGGCGGCAAAGAAACTGTCCGTGGACAGGTCTGCGACCAACTCCAAATGAACAGCTTTGGTGGCCATGCAAACGAATAGACAAAGGTAGGCCTTGAGCAGTTTGGGTGTTCTCAGATGATTTGCTTTGGTATCAAAGGGTCCAGCGAAATCAATGCCCACTTGGTTGAACGGAGGTGAAGGCGTTACTCGTGCAGATGGTAGGTCAGCCATTATAGGCGGGGTAGGTTTAGCATGCATCCGAAAGCATCGAAGACAAGCATGAATCCGCTGGCGTAGCAGCGAACGCAGTGCAACGATCCAGAATTCCCGGCTGATCATAGCCTGCGTGGTACGTGGTCCGGCGTGTAGCGCTAGCCGATGGTAATGGTCACAGATGAGGTTGACATAATGATGTTTTTTGGGTAGCAGCAGTGGATGTTTAGCCTCGTAGCTAAGTGATGAGTGCTGAAGACGACCGCCCACCCTGAGTAATCCGCAGGAATCAATGAATGGAGTTAAAGGCCGCAAAGAGTACGCTACTCGTCGTCCAGCTTGAAGATCCTTTAAGGCGTCTGGAAAGGCTTGTTGCTGTACTAGTTTAACGCATAGCGATTGTGCACGATTCAGTTCTGGCACGGAAGGCGGTTGGAACGTAGAGGCAGTCCGACGGGTTCTAGCTTGGTAACGAGTCTGGTGAGAATGCGTGCGAGTGTTGCGTATGCGACAATTTTTGATAAACCTCAATACATAGGAGAAAATGCGATGAACCATCTCCAGGTCTGAATATTTAGAGATGACTTCAAGCAATGGGTTGGGCGGTTTTGACACAGTGAGGTGCACTAAAGCTTCCGTCCTATTTTCAGTTTGGTAGAGGTTAACGCCGGTGGGGCGAGTGAGCGGCCAGTCAATTGGGGGTTGCTCGAGCCACTTAGGTCCGTGCCACCATAAATGATGATCGGCGAGCTGGCTGGGGAGGCATCCGCGTGACGCAACATCAGCCGGATTGTCCAACGTAGAGATATGAAACCATTGATCAGGCGTGGTAGTGGAGGTGATTTCCACAATGCGGTTGGCGACAAACGTTTTCAGTTGATGAGGTTGCGTGCATAGCCAATGTAACACTATTTCAGAGTCCGTGAAGAACAGGGTTTGAGAATTAGTTATGAATGATAAAGTACCCTTAAGTGATTCATACAATTTGGTGAGGAGTACGGCGCCGCATAATTCCAACCGAGGTATAGTGAGTACTTTGAGGGGAGCTACTTTGCTTTTGGCCAGCAACAGTTGAACTGTAACTATCCCATCTACCTCTGATCTGAGGTAGAGTGATGCAGCGTACCCAGATTCAGATCCGTCACAGAAGCCTAATATATGGCGATTCACTGACCGTGGTCCTACATGTCTTGGTATTTGAATAGCTTCCAGGCACGGAAACTGCGAACTAAATTCTTGCCATTGGGTCTGTAAGGTGGCGGTTAAGGTTTGGTCCCAATCGAGTTTGGCTTGCCAAAGTTGTTTGATGAATAACTTAATCCAGAATGTCACGGGAGTGAGAAGGCCGAGAGGATCAAACGTGCGGGCAACGTATGACAAAATGGTGCGTTTGGTGGGTGTCTGATTGAATCTTTGAACTTTGTAGGAAAAATTGTCCGAAGCGGGGTTCCATTGGAGTCCGAGGATTTTTATGAGTGAAGAGTCATCCTGAAAGAGCAGCGGGTTTTCAAGGTGTGTGTCAGGAAACGCTTCTAGTAGTGAGGGCTCGTTAGATGACCACTTTCTGAGTTCCAAACCAGCACGCGCAAACATGCTGTTGAGTTCACGGATGAGCAGTTGAGCGTCTTCTTTGGCGTCAGCGCCTGTGACTATATCGTCCACATAAGTTTGGTGCAGTATAGCATTGGATGCGAGAGGGAAAGCTTTACCTTCGTCATGGACTAACTGTTTGAGGGTACGAAGTGCCAGGTAAGCCGAAGGAGTTAGTCCGTAAGTTACAGTTGCCAACTCAAATTCCCGAAAAGGTTCATTGGGAGAAGCTCTGTAAAGAATGTGTTGATGTCCACGGTCTGCAGGGCGTACCAAGATTTGGCGGTACATCATCTTGATGTCAGCGCAGATAGCATACACGAAGAATCGAAACGAAGTGACAAGGTTGGGCAGGTCCTTCTGTAACTTAGGCCCAGACATTAATTGTTGATTCAACGTATTAGAGTTGCAATCAGGAGAGGAGGCGTTGAATACCACGCGAAGCTTGGTGGTTGAACTAGATGCTTTAAGTACGCAATGATGCGGTATGAGGTAGTCCGATGGAGTGGGTGCGGGGTACATGTGGCCCAAAGCAAGGTATTCGGCCATGAATTGATGATACTGTGCGGATACTTCAGGCTGGCGGTTTAAGCGGTTTTCCATTGTGCGGTAGCTAGCCAACACGGCGTTGCGGTTGTTCTCGAGCGTTGCGGCGTTTTCCTTGAAAGGTAGAGCAACTATGTATCGCCCAGAGTCGTCGCGAGTGGTGGTGGCGTTGAATAAGTTCTCACAGCGTTGGTCGTCCGGGCTGACGCTTTGGACATGGGGAACTTCCTCAACCTCCCAAAACCTTTGAATGGTTTGATCAAGCGAGTCCGAAGAGGTAACAAATGAATGCGGGTGGTGACACAGGCTGCTGGGTAATGCTCCTAGTATAGTCCATCCAAGCAGTGTTTGGAGTGCGGCGGGTTGTCCATGGATGACTGTGCGCGTTCCATTGATCAAAATCTGGGTGAATACGTCAGCTCCTAGTATGAGGTCGACGTTTGCGGGTTGGTCAAAGTGCGGATCAGCGAGTGGCAGGTATTTGTAACGAGCGCGTATGTTAGGTGATAATGCGGTTGACGGCAGAGGCGTAGTGATGTGCGGAAGCACCGCTGCATCCACGTTCATACGAAAATGCGTATCATATCTGGAGGATAATTGCAGTGATACGTTTTCTGAGATGCGGGTAGTCTTTGAAGCGACACCAATCAAAGCTAAGTTTGATTTCCGAGTAGTTAAGCTCAACAATGAAGCGGCGGTTTTCGTTATGGCAGATATTTGGCTGCCAGGGTCAATAATTGCCCGAAGAGTGTGCGGATTTCCAAAGTGGTCAGTGACAATTACCTTGGCAGTGCCCAGTAATGCACAAGAAGAACTGAGTTTACAAGATAGGGCGTGCGGTTCTCCAGCGGTTGTATTGGTGCGGTTTTCCGTTGAGCTTAGGTGTCGCGGCAAGGCGCGTCACTGTGGTGACGCTGTATTGTCATCGTGTAACAGAGAATGGTGAGGCTCGTGGCAATGTTGGCAAGTTTTGTCTGATTTGCAGGCGTGCTGATAGTGCGTGCCAAAACAATTAAAACAGCGTCGTGTGCGGTGTATGTGCTGACGCCGTTCCGTAGCGGTCAATTCTAAAAAGCCTGGGCAGCGGAATATGCTATGTATGGCGGAGCAATAAAAACAACCAGCCGCAGTTGGGTCATTACGCGGTGGATTACTAGGTCGCGTTAGCATTCTCAACCGGGAGTTAATTTGACCTAGGGTCTGTGGTGGTGCCAGAGGCTTACTAGTGGGCTTTAAAATTGGTCGAATTGCATGTACCGTAGGAGTACGCAGTTGCATCCGTGGTGGGTATTGTGCAACGTTACTAAGCGGTTCCTTATCCCATTGCTCGGATTCAGTTACATAGTTATCTGACTCATGGCTAGCGGCGGCGGCGGTCGAGGTGGTTGTCATTACTTTAACATGTCGTTTAGTCCTAAGTTGTGGGCTTGTTGGTAATCTCTGTACTACCTCCATGGCTCTCACGTGCTCAGTAAGGAATTTGTTTAACGCTGCATAACTTGGTATGTCAAATGTTCCGATTTGTTTTTCAAATTCTAACCGCGTTTCATCACTGAGGTTGCTCGCGGCTAATTGAAATAATAAGAAATCTGCTAAATCTGGTAATTGCATGGCGTTAAGCGCGTTGACTGCGTTTGAATGTATTGACAAGAATTGGTTAAGTTCCTGATAATTCGAATTCCTCAATTTTTCAAAATCGTTAATCTGTTTAAAATAGAAATCAGCTAATAGCCTTGGGTTGGCGTATCGCTGCTGTAACGTGTCGTAGGCAATTTTATAGTTTTGATCGGATATTAATAATCCTGAAATAATTGATAAGGCGTCGCCCTGTAATGAGCCCTTGAGATATTGAAACTTATGCACAGGTTCAATAGTTTGGTTACGGTGTTCCAACGAATCAAACATGTTAATAAAATTTGTCCACTCCTCTATTTCACCCGAGAATATTGGTATCCTAAGATTGGGCAAGTTGACTGATTGTATTTGCACGCGCGGTTGTTCCATGTCGCCCTTTTCTGGTTTGATTAACAATGGGTATTTATTTACTAACCTCAAGTAAATTTGAATAAATTTATTTTTGACCTCGAATATTTTATCTAATTCTTCTGTCGTACTGGTAGTATTAGCGCCTTCAACTTTATCGAAATTTCGCATAAAACTTTCGTGGGCTTTGCGTATTTGCATTAACATACCCTCCGATGGGGTGTTCTCGCCTATTACCTCTACTGCTAACTTAATTTCTCCTAAAATATCCACCAACTTCCTCATCTGGTACTCTACATTAACTTCCATAATTTAAAACACTTTAAGCAAACAATGTCAATTGATATACTGCACTACTTTAACTTTAAACAGCGGACTGTACTACAAGTTCAATCCGGCCCGTTTGGACCAATGTTGTTTTTGTAACCTAATTAAATGTTCTTTAACATAATTGCTGCTAGTAATGAATACTCTAGACCGGAGGACCATACGTTAACCTACGTAAATAGAATGTTTAAACACAAAAGCTATAAACACTATGACACAACAACTGTCTTTTAAAGAGAATAGGTTTTAAGCGCTACAGCTTACCTAGAAACAGCGGCTTGGCAGTCCTTCACTTGGATAGGGTAACTCAAATGTACCTGTAACACTTTGACGTTAATTAAAAACTGGGGTCTACACACAAAGTCATGATGGAGTGCACTCAAGTAAAATAAAGTCACTTTTATACACTAAGTTCTATAATGTCCTAGGTTAAACTTTCACTAAACACTTAACGTTCGTATCCCACGTAATTGCCGAGAAGATCTGGTTATAAATGTCCTTATTAAGGCACGGAACGTACTAACGCGCGCGGTTGCAACACATTGCTTTGTCCAATGAACACAAAGAGCACTTTGCTAAATACACTTGTTTGAACTCAAGTCGCGGTTAAAACTTTATTACGCACACTCGTTACTTAATTCACGGTCAAGTACTGTTAATTATAGTTCATATTTGAGGATGACAGCGGTTAAAAGCTGTGTACGGCGGTTTTACTTCGCGGTGTAACTAGGCTCTCAAAGCAATTCCAATCAATACTGGCCACGAGGAAAAAACTGAACAAAAATGCGCAACAAGGAAGCTAGCCTAGAAAACTGGGTCAAACGCATAGACCACGCGTTTGCAACAAAACCTTCATAGCAGCTGTTAGAGGTCGCGGCAAAAATACAAATTCTAGAGCTCAACGAAACCTGTACTTAACAATTGTTCTTAGTTGCCTGTCTGATGTTACAAAATTTTGGGTTCATGCACTTCTATCCAATGCTCTCCTATTCTTTGTTTTAATATTAGCTTTATTATCTGATAGCATTAAAACTAAAAACCAACATATTTGTTCTTAGTCGTCTGTCTGATGTTACAACTTTTAGGGTGGATGCACTTCTCTCCAATGCTTTCCTATTCTTTGTTGTGATAATAGTCTTAGTATCTGATAGCATTAAAACTAAAAACCAATATACTTGTTCTTAGTCGATTGACTGATGTTACCACTTTTAGGGTTGATGCACTTCTATCCAATGCACTCCTATTCTTTGTTGTGATATTAGTCTTAATATCTGATAGCATTAAAACTAAAAACCAATATATTTGTTCTTAGTCGCCTGTCTGATGTTACCACATTTAGGGTTGCTGCACTTCTTTCAAATGCTTTCCTATTCTTTATCGTGATATTAGTCTTATCATCTGATAGCATTAAAACTAAAAACCAATATATTTGATCTTAGTCGTCTGTCTGATATTACCACTTTTAGGGTGGATGCACTTCGATCCAATGCTTTCCTATTCCTTGTTGTGATATTAGTCTTATTATCTGATAGCATTAAACTAAAAAGCAATATATTTGTTCTTAGTCGAATGACTGATGTTACCACTTTTAGGGTGGATGCACTGTGATCCAATGCTTTAATATTCTTTGTTGTGATATTATTCTTATTATCTGATAGCATTAAAACTAAAAAACATTATATTTGTTCTTAGTTGAATGACTGATGTTACCACTTTTAGGGTTGATGCACTGCGATCCAATGCTTTCCTATACCTTGTTGTGATATTAGTCTTATTATCTGATAGCATTAAAACTAAAAATCACTATATTTGTTCTTAGTCGCCTGACTGATGTTACCACTTTTAGGGTTGATGCACTTCTATCCAATGGTTTCCTATTCTTTGTTGTGATATTAGTCTTGTTATCTGACAGCATTAAAACTAAAAATCAATATATATTAGTTCTTAGTGGCCTGTCTGAAGTTACCACTTTTAGGGTTGATGTATTTCGGTCCATTGCTTTCCTATACTTTGTTGTGATATTAGTCTTATTATCTGATAGCAATAAAACTGAAGACCATTATATTTGTTCTTAGTCGCCTGTCCGATGTTACCACTTTTAGGGTTGATGCACTGCGATTAAATGCTTTCCTATTCCTTGTTGTGATATTAGTCTTATTATCTGATAGCATTAAAAATAAAAAGCAATATATTTGTTCGAAGTCTCCTGACTGATGTTACCACTTTTAGGGTTGAAGCATTTTGATCCAACGATTTCCTATTCTTTGTAGTGATATTAGTCTTATTATCTGATAGCATTAATATTAAAAATCAATATATATTAGTTCTTAGTGGCCTCTCTGAATTTACCACTTTTAGGGGTTGATTTATTTCGATCCATTGCTTTCCTATTCTTTGTTGTGTTATTAGTCTTATTATCTGATAGCATTAAAACTAAAAAGCAATATAATTGTTCTTAGTCGAATGACTGATGTTACCACTTTTAGGGTTGATGCACTGCGATCCAATGCTTTTCTATTCTTTGTTGTGATATTAGTCTTATTATCTGATAGCATTAAAACTAAAAAGCAATATATTTGTTCATAGACGCCTGACTGATGTTACCACTTTTAGGGTTGATGCACTGCGATCCAATGCTTTCCTATTCCTTGTTGTGATATTAGTCTTATTATCTGATAGCATTAAAACCAAAAGGCAATATATTTGTTCTTAGTCGAATGACTGATGTTACCACTTATAGGTTGATGCACTTCTATCCAATGCTTTCCTATTCTTTGTTGTGATATTAGTCTTATTATTTGATAGCATTAAAAATAAAAAGCAATATGTTTGTTCTAAGTCTCCTAACTGATGTTACCACTTTTAGGTATGATGTGTTTTGATCCAATGCTTTCCTATTCTTTTTTGTGATAGTAGTCTTATTTTCTGATAGCAATAAAACTAAAAATCTATATATTTGTTCTTTGTCGCATGTCTGATGTTACCACTTTTAGGGTTGATGCACTTCTATCCTATGCCTTCCTATTCTTTGATGTGATATTAGTCTTAATATCTGATAGCATTAAAACTAAAAACCAATATATTTGATCTTAGTGGCCTGACTGATGTTACCACATTTAGGGATGATATATTTCGATCCAATGCTTTCCTATTCTCTTTTGTGTTATTAGTCTCATTTTCTGATAGCAATAAAACCAAAAATCAATATATTTGTTCTTAGTCGCCTGTCAGATGTTACCACTTTTATGGTTGATGCACTTCTTTCAAATGCTTTCCTATTCTTTAGTGTGATATTTGTCTTATGATCTGATAGCATTGAAACTAAAAACCAATATATTTGTTCTTAGTCGCCTGTCTGATATTACCACTATTAGGGTTGATGCACATCGATAAAATGATTTCCTAGTCCATGTTGTGATATTAGTCCTATTATCTGTAAGCATTAAAACTAAAAACCAATATATATATGTTCTTAGCCGTCTGTCTGATGTTACCACTTTTAGGGTTGATGCACTG
The DNA here is from genome assembly GCA_036971475.1 of Prosapia bicincta. Lineage (NCBI taxonomy): Eukaryota > Metazoa > Arthropoda > Insecta > Hemiptera > Cercopidae > Prosapia > Prosapia bicincta. Next base: position 8,260,509 of record JBAIZL010000005.1, read on the forward strand.
CGATTAAATGCTTTCCAATTCCTTGTTGTGATATTAGTCTTATTATCTGATAGCATTAAAAATAAAAAGCAATTTATTTGTTCTTAGTCGCCTGTCTGATGTTACAACTTTTAGGGTGGATGCACTTCTATCCAATGCTCTCCTACTCTTTGTTGTGATATTAGTCTTATTATCTGATAGCAATGAAACTAAAAATAGTTATATATTTGTTCTTAGTCGCCTGTCTGATGTTACCACTTTAAGGGTGGCTGCACTTCTATCCAATGCTTTCCTGTTTTTTGTTGTGATATTAGTCTTATCATCTGATAGCATTAAAACTAAAAAGCAACATATTTGGTCTTAGTGGCCTGTCTGATGTTACCACTTTTAGGGATTATGTATTTCGATCCAATGCTTTCCTATTCTTTATTGTGATATTTGTCTTATGATCTGATAGCATTAAAACTAAAAATCAATATATTTGTTCTTTGTCGCCTGTCTGATGTTACCACATTTAGGGTGGATGCACTTCGATGCAATGCTTTCCTAGTCCTTGTTGTGATATTAGTCTTATTATCTGATAGCATTAAAACCTAAAATCAATATATTTGGTCTTAGTCGCCTGTCTGATGTTACCACTTTTAGGGTGTATGCACTTCTATCCAATGCTTTCCTATTCCTTGTTGTGATATTAGTCTTATTATCTGATAGCATTAAAACTAAAAAGCAATATATTTGTTCTTAGTCGCCTGACTGATGTTACCACTTTTAGGGTTGATGCACTGCGATCAATTGTTTTCCTATTCTTTGTTGTGATATTAGTCCTAATATCTGATAGCATTAAAACTAAAAACCAATATATTTGTTCTTAGTCGCCTGTCTGATATTACCACTTTTAGGGTGTATGCACTTCTATCCAATGCTAACCTATTCCTTGTTGTGATATTAGTCTTATTATCTGATATCATTAAAACTAAAAATCAATATATTTGTTTTTAGTCGCCTGACTGATGTTACCACTTTTAGGGTTGATGCATTACTATCCAATGCTTTCCTATTCTTTGTTGTGATAATAGTCTTATTATTTGATAGCATTAAAACTAAAAGCCAATATATTTGTCCTTAGTCGCGTGTCTGATGTTACAACTTTTAGGGTGGATGCACTTCTATCCATTGCTTTCCTATTCTTTGTTGTGATATTAGACTTATTATTTGATAGCATTAAAACTAAAAACCAAAATAACTGTTCTTAGTCGCCTGTCTGATGTTACCACTTTTAGGGTGGATGCACTTCTATTCAATGCTTTCCTAATCTTTGTTGTGATATTAGTCTTTTTATCTGTAAGCATTAAAACTGAAAACGAATATATTTGTTCTTAGTCGCCTGTCTGATGTTACAACCTTTTGGGTTGATGCACTTCTATCCAATGCTTTCCTATTCCTTGTTGTGATATTAGTCTTATTATCTGATATCATTAAAACTAAAAATCAATATATTTGTTTTTAGTCGCCTGACTGATGTTACCACTTTTAGGGTTAATGCATTACTATCCAATGCTTTCGTATTCTTTTTGTGATATTAATCTTATTATTTGATAGCATTAAAACTAAAAACCAATATATTTGGTCTTAGTCGCCTATCTGATGTTACCACTTTTAGGGTGTATGCACTTCTATCCAATGCTTTCCTATTCCTTGTTGTGATATTAGTCTTATTATCTGATCTCATTAAAACTAAAAATCAATATATTTGTTTTTAGTCGCCTGACTGATGTTACCACTTTTAGGGTTAATGCATTACTATCCAATGCTTTCGTATTCTTTTTGTGATATTAATCTTATTATTTGATAGCATTAAAACTAAAAACCAATATATTTGTTCTTAGTCGCCTATCTGATGTTACCACTTTTAGGGTGTATGCACTTCTATCCAATGCTTTCCTATTCCTTGTTGTGATATTAGTCTTATTATCTGATCTCATTAAAACTAAAAATCAATATATTTGTTTTCAGTCGCCTGACTGATGTTACCACTTTTAGGGTTGATGCATTTCTATCCAATGCTTTCGTATTCTTTGTTGTGATATTAAATTTATTGTTTCATAGCATTATAACTAAAAATCAATATATTTGTTCTAAGTCGCCTGTCTGATGTTACAACATTTAGGGTGGATGCACTTCTATCCAATGCTTTCCTATTCTTTGTTGTGATAATAGTCTTATTGTCTGATAGCATTAAAACTAAAAACCAATATATTTGTTCTTAGTCGCCTCTGTGATGTTACAACTTTTAGGGTGGATGCACTTCTATCCAATGCTTTCCTATTCTTTGTTGTGATATTAGACTTATTATTTGATAGCATTAAAACTAAAAACCAAAATAATTGTTCTTAGTCGCCTGTCTGATGTTACCACTTTTAGGGTGGATGCACTTCTATCCAATGCTTTCCTATTCTTTGTTGTGATATTAGTCTTATTATCTGATAGCATTTAATCTAAAAACCAATATCTTTCTTCTTAGTCGCCTGTCTGATGTTACCACGTTTAGGACTGTTGTATTTCGATCCATTGCTTTCCTATTCTTTGTTGTGATAATAATCTTATTATCTGATAGCAATAAAACTGAAGACCAATATATTTGTTCTTAGTCGCCTGTCTGGTGTTACCACTTTTAGGGTTGATACACTTTTATTCAATGCTTTCCTAATCTTTGTTGTGATATTAGTCTTATGATCTGATAGCATTAAAACTAAAAACCAATATATTTGTTCTTAGCTGCCTGTCTGATGTTACCACTTTTAGGGTTGATGCACTTCTATCCTATGCCTTCCTATTCTTCGTTGTGATATTAGTCTTATTATCTGATAGCAATAAAACTAAAAAGCAATATATTTGGTCTTAGTGGCCGGTCTGATGTTACCACTTTTAGGGATGATGTATTTCGAACCAATGCTTTCCTATTCTTTGTTGTGATATTAGTCTTATTTTCTGATAGCAATAAAACTAAAAATCAATATATTTGTTCTTAGTCGCCTGTCTGATGTTACCACTTTTAGGGTTGATGCACCTCATTCAAATGCTTTCTTATTCTTTATTGTGATATTAGTCTTAAGATCTGATAGCATTAAAACTATAAAACAATATATTTGTTCTTAATCGCCTGTCTGAAATTACCACTTTTAGGGTGGATGCACTTCGATCCAATGCTCTCTTAGTCCTTGTTGTGATATTCGTCTTTTTATCTGTAAGCATTAAAACTAAAAACCAATATATTTGTTCTTAGTCGCCTGTTTGATGTTACCACTTTTAGGGTTGAGCACTGCGATCCAATGCTTTCCTATTCCTTGTTGTGATATTAGTCTTAATATCTGATAGCATTAAAACTAAAAACGAATATATTTGTTCGTAGTCGCCTGTATGATGTTACAACTTTTTGGGTTGATGCAGTTCTATCCAATGCTTTCCTGTTCTTTGTTGTGATATTAGTCTTATTATTTGATAGCATTAAAACTAATAACCAATATATTTATTCTTAGTCGCCTGTCTGATGTTACCACTTTTAGGGTGAATGCACTTCTATCCAATGCTCTCCTACTCTTTGTTGTGATATTAGTCTTATTATCTGATAGCAATGAAACTAAAAATAGTTATATATTTGTTCTTAGTCGCCTGTCTGATGTTACCACTTTTAGGGTGGCTGCACTTCTATCCAATGCTTTCCTGTTTTTTGTTGTGATATTAGTCTTATTATCTGATAGCATTAAAACTAAAAAGCAATATATTTGTTCTTAGTCGCCTGACTGATGTTACCACTTTTAGGGTTGATGCACTGCGATCAATTGTTTTCCTATTCTTTGTTGTGATATTAGTCCTAATATCTGATAGCATTAAAACTAAAAACCAATATATTTGTTCTTAGTCGCCTGTCTGATATTACCACTTTTAGGGTGTATGCACTTCTATCCAATGCTAACCTATTCCTTGTTGTGATATTAGTCTTATTATCTGATATCATTAAAACTAAAAATCAATATATTTGTTTTTAGTCGCCTGACTGATGTTACAACTTTTAGGGTTGATGCATTACTATCCAATGCTTTCGTATTCTTTTTGTGATATCAATCTTATTATTTGATAGCATTATAACTAAAAATCAATATATTTGTTCTAAGTCGCCTGTCTGATGTTACAACATTTAGGGTGGATGCACTTCTATCCAATGCTTTCCTATTCTTTGTTGTGATAATAGTCTTATTATTTGATAGCATTAAAACTAAAAGCCAATATATTTGTCCTTAGTCGCGTGTCTGATGTTACAACTTTTAGGGTGGATGCACTTCTATCCATTGCTTCCCTATTCTTTGTTGTGATATTAGACTTATTATTTGATAGCATTAAAACTAAAAAAAAAAATAACTGTTTTTAGTCGCCTGTCTGATGTTACCACTTTTAGGGTGGATGCACTTCTATTCAATGCTTTCCTAATCTTTGTTGTGATATTAGTCTTTTTATCTGTAAGCATTAAAACTGAAAACGAATATATTTGTTCTTAGTCGCCTGTCTGATGTTACAACTTTTTGGGTTGATGCACTTCTATCCAATGCTTTCCTATTCTTTGTTGTGATATTAGTCTTATTATCTGATATCATTAAAACTAAAAATCAATATATTTGTTCTTAGTTGCCTGACTGATGTTACCACTTTTAGGGTGTATGCACTTCTATCCAATGCTTTCCTATTCCTTGTTGTGATATTAGTCTTATTATCTGATATCATTAAAACTAAAAATCAATATATTTGTTTTTAGTCGCCTGACTGATGTTACCACTTTTAGGGTTAATGCATTACTATCCAATGCTTTCGTATTCTTTTTGTGATATTAATCTTATTATTTGATAGCATTAAAACTAAAAAGCAATATATTTGTTCTTAGTCGCCTATCTGATGTTACCACTTTTAGGGTGTATGCACTTCTATCCAATGCTTTCCTATTCCTTGTTGTGATATTAGTCTTATTATCTGATCTCATTAAAACTAAAAATCAATATATTTGTTTTTAGTCGCCTGACTGATGTTACCACTTTTAGGGTTAATGCATTACTATCCAATGCTTTCGTATTCTTTTTGTGATATTAATCTTATTATTTGATAGCATTAAAACTAAAAACCAATATATTTGTTCTTAGTCGCCTATCTGATGTTACCACTTTTAGGGTGTATGCACTTCTATCCAATGCTTTCCTATTCCTTGTTGTGATATTAGTCTCATTATCTGATATCATTAAAACTAAAAATCAATATATTTGTTCTTAGTCGCCTGAATGATGTTACCACTTTTAGGGTTGATGCATTTCTATCCAATGCTTTCGTATTCTTTGTTGTGATATTAAATTTATTGTTTCATAGCATTATAACTAAAAATCAATATATTTGTTCTAAGTCGCCTGTCTGATGTTACAACATTTAGGGTGGATGCACTTCTATCCAATGCTTTCCTATTCTTTGTTGTGATAATAGTCTTATTGTCTGATAGCATTAAAACTAAAAACCAATATATTTGTTCTTAGTCGCCTCTCTGATGTTACAACTTTTAGGGTGGATGCACTTCTATCCAATGCTTTCCTATTCTTTGTTGTGATATTAGACTTATTATATGATAGCATTAAAACTAAAAACCAAAATAATTGTTCTTAGTCGCCTGTCTGATGTTACCACTTTTAGGGTGGATGCACTTCTATCCAATGCTTTCCTATTCTTTGTTGTGATATTAGTCTTATTATCTGATAGCATTTAATCTAAAAACCAATATCTTTCTTCTTAGTCGCCTGTCTGATGTTACCACGTTTAGGACTGTTGTATTTCGATCCATTGCTTTCCTATTCTTTGTTGTGATAATAATCTTATTATCTGATAGCAATAAAACTGAAGACCAATATATTTGTTCTTAGTCGCCTGTCTGGTGTTACCACTTTTAGGGTTGATACACTTTTATTCAATGCTTTCCTAATCTTTGTTGTGATATTAGTCTTATGATCTGATAGCATTAAAACTAAAAACCAATATATTTGTTCTTAGCTGCCTGTCTGATGTTACCACTTTTAGGGTTGATGCACTTCTATCCTATGCCTTCCTATTCTTCGTTGTGATATTAGTCTTATTATCTGATAGCAATAAAACTAAAAAGCAATATATTTGGTCTTAGTGGCCGGTCTGATGTTACCACTTTTAGGGATGATGTATTTCGAACCAATGCTTTCCTATTCTTTGTTGTGATATTAGTCTTATTATCTGATAGCATTTAATCTAAAAACCAATATCTTTCTTCTTAGTCGCCTGTCTGATGTTACCACGTTTAGGACTGTTGTATTTCGATCCATTGCTTTCCTATTCTTTGTTGTGATAATAATCTTATTATCTGATAGCAATAAAACTGAAGACCAATATATTTGTTCTTAGTCGCCTGTCTGATGTTACCACTGTTAGGGTTGATGCACCTCATTCAAATGCTTTCTTATTCTTTATTGTGATATTAGTCTTATGATCTGATAGCATTAAAACTAAAATACAATATATTTGTTCTTAATCGCCTGTCTGAAATTACCACTTTTAGGGTGGATGCACTTCGATCCAATGCTTTCTTAGTCCTTGTTGTGATATTCGTCTTTTTATCTGTGAGCATTAAAACTAAAAACCAATATATTTGTTCTTAGTCGCCTGTTTGATGTTACCACTTTTAGGGTTGAGCACTGCGATCCAATGCTTTCCTATTCCTTGTTGTGATATTAGTCTTAATATCTGATAGCATTAAAACTAAAAACGAATATATTTGTTCGTAGTCGCCTGTCTGATGTTACAACTTTTTGGGTTGATGCAGTTCTATCCAATGCTTTCCTGTTCTTTGTTGTGATATTAGTCTTATTATTTGATAGCATTAAAACTAAAAACCAATATATTTATTCTTAGTCGCCTGTCTGATGTTACCACTTTTAGGGTGAATGCACTTCTATCCAATGCTTTCCTATACTTTGTTGTGATATTAATCTTATTATCTGATAGCTTTTAAACTAAAAACGAATATATTTGTTCTTAGTCGCCTGTCTGATGTTACCACTTTTTGGATTGATGCACTTCTATCCAATGCTTTCCTATTCTTTGTTGCGATATTAGTCTTATTTTTTGATAGCATTAAAACTAAAAATCAATATATTTGTTCTTAGTCGCCTGACTGATGTTACCACGTTTAGGGTTGATGCATTTCAATCTAATGCTTTCCAATTCTTTATTGTGATATTAGTCTTATTATCTGATAGCAATAAAACAAAAAATCAATATATTCGTTCTTAGTCGCCTGTCTTATGTTACCACATTTGGGGTTGATGCACTTCGATCCAATGCTTTCCTATTCTATGTTGTGATATTAGATTTATTATCTGATAGCAGTAAAACTAAAAACCAATATATTTGTTCTTAGTCGCCTGTCTGATATTACCACGTTTAGGGTTGATGCATTTCGATCCAATGCTTTCCAATTCTTTTTTGTGATATTAGTCTTATTATCTGATAGCAATAAAACAAAAAATCAATATATTTGTTCTTAGTCGCCGGTCTGATGTTACCACATTTGGGGTTGATGCACTTCGATCCAATGCTTTCCTATTCTATGTTGTGATATTAGTCTTATTATCTGATAGCATTAAAACTAAAAGCCAATATATTTGTTCTTAGTCGCCTGTCTGATGTTACCACTTTTAGGGTTGATGCATTTCGATCCAACGCTTTCCTATTCTTTGTAGTGATATTAGTGTTATTATCTGATAGCATTAAAACTAAAAACCAATATATTTGTTCTTAGTCGCCTGTCTGATGTTACCACTTGTAGGGTGGATGCACTTTTCCAATGCTTTCCTATTCTTTGTTGTGATATTAGTTTTATTATCTGATAGCAAATAAACTAAAAACCAATATATTTGTTCTTAGTCGCCTGTCTGATGTTACCACATTTAGGCTTGATGCATTTCGATCCAACGCTTTCCTATTCTTTGTAGTGATATTAGTCTTATTATCTGATATCATTAAAACTAAAAACCAATATATTTGTTCTTAGTCGCCTGTCTGATGTTACCACTTTTAGGGTGGATGCACTTTTCCAATGCTTTCCTATTCTTTGTTGTGATATTAGTTTTATTATCTGATAGCAATTAAACTAAAAACCAATATATTTGTTCTTAGTCGCCTGTCTGATGTTACCACTTTTAGGGTTGATGCATTTCGATCCATCGCTTTCCTATTCTTTGTAGTGATATTAGTCTTATTATCTGATAGCATTAAAACTAAAAAACAATATCTTTCTTCTTAGTCGCCTGTCTGATATTACCACGTTTAGGGTTGATGCATTTCGATCCAATGCTTTCCAATTCTTTATTGTTATATTAGTCGTATTATCTGATAGCAATAAAACTAAAAACCAATATATTTGTTCTTATTGGCCTATCTGATGTTACCACTTTCAGGGTTGATGCATTTCGATCCAATGCTTTCCAATTCTTTATTGTGATATTAGTATTTTTATCTGATAGCAATAAAACTAAAAATCAATATATTTGTTTATAGTGGCCTGTCTGATGCTACTACATTTAGGGTTGATGCATTTCGATTCAATGCTTTCCTATTCTTTGTTGTGATATTAGTCTTATTATCTGATAGCAATGAAACTAAAAACCAATATCTTTGTTTTTAGTCGCCTGTGTGATGTTACCACTTTTAGGGTTCATAGACTTCTTTCCAATGCTTTCCTATTCTTTGTTGTGATATTAGTCTTATTATATGATTGCATTAAAACTAAAAATCAGTATATTTAATCTTAGTCGTCTGTCTGATTTTACCACTTTTAGGGTGATGAGGGACGATGCCTCGGCTTCGTAAGAAGTCATCACCTTCTAAAGCCACCTTGAACCATTTAATTAACTTTATAAAAATTTTTGTTAATACTTAGTTTTTTGGATTTATTTTAATTTCATTGAAAAAAGCCTTTCACTGGTTACTACTTCTTAACATGGCGTCATATTGACTATCGTTGTCATAAAACATTTTTATAAGCAAAACTTTTTTTGAAACAAGGCCGATTTTTACATGAACTAAGTAACAAATATTTATTCAACATACTGAATTGTAACCAAAACTTATGTAGCATGTTACAAACAGATTTACTGGGGACGAGGCTGTTTCATTATGAAAGAAGAGTTCAAGATTCTTATTGTGGTTATAATGTAAAAGTCTGTAAAATAACTAAAATAAATAAACAAATAAATAAAAAATTAATGCAAATGATAAAAGTTGTGATATTACTTAATTTAATCAAGATGTTTAAACCAGTGACTTCTTGGTTAGGGCGAGGTATATATTTGTTTACAAAAAAAATCTCAGCTCTTGCTAAATAAGTATTATAAATAATACAAAAATGATATAGAATATTTATAATTCTTTTTCATATTTTGTAGAGATAATATCATGTGACTGTAGGTATAAACAACTTTGACAGTAGCCGTGTAGTCGACGGCAGCCGTGTTTGTCGGTCTCTCTTTAAAACAATGACCGTTATAAACAACTTCCGGTTTAATAGGGCCCGTTATAATGGGGTTCTACTGTATTGTTATTATGACGTATTAATTTAGCTGCGCGAGAACCTGATTCAGCGAGCGTTAGGCAACCACTCTGAGTACCATCTTCAGAAAGTCTTTAAAATAATGTCGAAATTCCAATTATGTTTTCATTTGCTCATAGATTCTAATGATCCCACCATTATCTTTCTGATCTGAGACGAAAGTGACAGTTCGGCTTCCCTTGCATTAAACCAAATTCCTTTTACTCAAAAGTCATATACATTTTGGGTAAAATAGAAAAATACGCATATCTTGGTACGTATTTATGTATTAAGGGAAATTGGTTATAGGAGTGAATTAAATGCTCTTGTTTAGGAAAAACACAGCAGAGGCAATTTCGTACAGTAGTGTACTTTCTTTTTTTGTAAAAAAATTATTTTTTTTGTATATTTTTGTTATTTTATAACTTTGAAACCTATCAATTTCAACATTGTCATAATACAAAAATTGATAGTACATTTTCGAAGTTCCTGAACGTCATCACATTACGGCTTCCACAAACTTAAAATTAAAGTAGATTTTAAAACAGCCGAATTGTTTACGATTGCATTAAACAATAACAATCAGTGTATACGTTTGACGCCAGAATGCGTTCTTGAGCACAAACCTCTTATTCCACAAATTATAATTAAAATTTTATTCTCATTTGAAAAATTCTTGTATTTTAGTGTAAAGATATATTATTTGTAATCGTTACAAAAATTAGATTCCTGTAAATAAATTATTATTATTGATTTTCTTATTTTAAAAAGTTAATTTCTTTTAAATTCGTCGTTCTTCGTTTACGGTGAATATTAGAAATAGTAAAATAAAAACATTTAAGAAAATATATTTATATAAATTAGATCCCATTATTCTACACAAAATAAAACATGTATATGCACACAAGCATGTATACATAAAACACACACACAAACGAACACGCGCGTGTGCGCGCACACACACACACAAACAAATATATATATATATATATATATATATATATATATATATATATATATATATATATATATATGTATATATATATATATATATATATATATATATATATATATATATATAAAGAATATCAAATGTGTTTTCCTGTTAGAATATTTTTAAGATCAAATAATATACACAAATACAGGAATATTTAATTTATTGAACAATAAACTAAAAGCTTTTCGTTGGCTTACATTACCAACATCTTCAGGAGTTACAATATTAAGAATGATAAAACAAACTGTCAAATCACAGTTTGTTTTATCATTCTTAATATTGTAACTCCTGAAGATGTTGGTAATGTAGCCAACGAAAAGCTTTGAGTTTATTGTTCAATAAATTAAATATTCCTTTATTTGTGTATATTATTTGATCTTAAAAAAATATATATATATACATATATATGTATATATATATATATATATATATATATATATATATATACATATATATACATATATATGTATATATACATATATATATATATATATATGTATAAATATATATATATATATATATATATATATATATATGCATATATATGTATACATATATATATACATCCCGCTATCAATATGGCAGCATTTCATTTTGCAACCATATGGCAGCCACTTGAAAGAGTGGAGTATATATGTTTTTCGTGGTGTATAATTTATTTCTAATAAACATGATACTACTCCATGTACTTTAATTCAATAAAATTTTAAAAATACAAATTTGACTGAAGTACTATCAATACGGCAGCATTTCATTTAGGCATCAATATGGCAGCCAGTGTATATTTTCATTCAGTCTAATAACAGTATGGCAGCCGGTGTGTATTTTTTCCCACGCTACTAACGATACGAGAACCCACATTGTTGCCAGTATGGTGCGACTATCTGGCTAGTCAAATGTTTAGACTCTAAGCCACGACTCTAATCACGTTAAAAACATAAACATTAGTATGTCCCTTCTTCATTTCAGCTGGCCAATTATTTACTCAACTCACATAAGTCCTGGTTGTTAGTTTTCATAAACGTGTACAACTATCGAAAGCTGACGGGGATACAAGTGTGTGCCTCTACAGGAGTAGCTAAAGGGTACAATAAATAGGGTAAAATACCAGAACCCAAAAAAAGCTAGGAAATAATAAATTGGGGTGTTTTTAAGGATGCTGAGTCCACTACTGTGAACAAAATTAAACGGGGATGAACGGGTGGGGCAATATCCCTGGATGGGGATAAATAGGTGATCCTCTATGGGAGTAGCAAATGATGAATTGGAGTATAAATATGAGAAGGCAAAACAAAGGTAGAATATGATCAATCGTAGTGTTTTATATATAGCTGAGTCCAATACCGTCTTCCATATTAATGGGGAATGCACGGATGTGGCTCTACGGGAGTAGAAAAGGGGTGAATTATGGTACAATTGTCAGAAGGTAAAAAAACAATTGAAAATGATCATTCGGGTGGGTTTTAATGTGCTGAGTCTTTCACCGTTATTGAACGTCAATGGGAATACACGGGTAACCCTCTATAGGAGTAGCAAATAATGAATTGGGGTATAATTGTGAGAAAGCAAAAAAAAACTAGAAAATTATCAAACATAGTGTTTTGGAGGGTGCTGAGTCCAATACCGCCTACATTATTAAATGGGGAAGCTCGGTTGTTGCTCTACGAGAGTAGTAAATTGGTAAATTGGGGTAAAATTTTCAGAAGGCAAAAAAATATATAAAATGTTCACTCGGGAGGTTTTGGAGTGTGCTATGTCTTGTACTGTTATCGAACGTCAATGGGGATATACGGGTGATCCTCTTTGGGAGTAGCAAATGATGAATTGGAGTATAAATGTAAGAAGGCAAAACAAAGCTAGAATATGATCAATCGTAGTGTTTTGGAGGTAGCTGAGTCCAATACTGTCTTCCATATTAATTGGGAATGCACGAATGTGGCTCTACGGGAGTAGGAAATGGGTGAATTAGGGTACAATTGTCAGAAGGCAAAAAACCAATTGAAAATGATCATTCGGGTGGGTTTTAATGGTGCTGAGTCTTTCACCGTTATCGAACGTCAATGGGAATACACGGGTAACCCTCTATGGGAGTAGCAAATAATGAATTGGGGTATAATTGTGAGAAAGCAAAAAAAAAACTAGAAAATGATCAAATGTAGTGTTTTGGAGGGTGCTGAGTCCAATACCGCCTACAATATTAAATGGGGATGCTCGGTTGTTGCTCTACAAGAGTAGGAAATTGGTAAATTGGGGTAAAATTGTCAGAAGGCAAAAAATATATATAAAATGATCATTCGGGAGGTTTTGAAGTGTGCTGTGTCTTGTACCGTTATCGAACGTCAATGGGGATATACGGGTGACCCTCTATGGGAGTAGCAAATGATGAATTGGGGTGTAATTGTGAGAGAGCAAAAAAAAACTAGAAAATGATCAAACGTAGTGTTTTGGAGGGTGCTGAGTCCAATACCGCCTACAATATTAAATGGGGATGCTCGGTTGTTGCTCTACGAGAGTAGGAAATTCGTAAATTGGGGTAAAATTGTCAGAAGGCAATAAATATATATAAAATGATCATTCGGGAGGTTTTGAAGTGTGCTGTGTCTTGTACCGTTATCGAACGTTAATGGGGATATACGGGTGACCCTCTATGGGAGTAGCAAATGATGAATTGGGTTATAATTGTGAGAAAGCAAAATAAAACTAGAAAATTATCAAACGTAGTGCTTTGGAGTTTGCTGAGTCCAATACCGCCTACAATATTAAACGGGAATGCTCGGTTGTTGGTCTACGAGAGTAGTAAAAATTGGTAAATTGGGGTAAAATTGTCAGAAGGCAAAAAAAAAATTTAAATGATCACTCGGGGAGGTTTTGGAGTGTTCTGTGTCTTGTACCGTTATCAAACGTCAATGGAGATGCACGGGTGATCCTCTATGGGAGTAGCAAATGATGAATTGGACTATAACTGTGAGAAAGCAAAACAAAGCTAGAAAATGATCAATCGTAATGTTTTCGAAGGTGCTTAGTCCAATAACATCTTCAACATTAAACGGGGATACAAAGGTGTACCTCTACGGGTCTAGAAAAAGTATGATTTGGGGTAACATTGGCAGAAGGCAAAATAACAAGAAAAAATGATCACTAGGTTGTTTTTAGTGTTGTTGTCTTTTACAGTTATCGAACGTCAATGGGGATGCACGGGTCATGCTCTATGCTAGTAGCAACTGGTGAATTAGGGTAAAAATTTCAGAAGGTAAAATAAAGGTAGAATATTATGACTTGTAAAGTGTAAGACTCAACCAAATAAGATTTTATTTTGGTATATTTATCTTTTGGGTGGAATGAACTAGCTGGAGTAAACAGATACTATCATGAAGTAACTATCATGGTCCCTGTCACAAGATTAAAACTGATAATACTGAATGATGTGGTCCTCCTTTCAGAGATCGAAAATAAACATTATACAAACACGTTCATGACGGGTACGATTCCAGGCGCTAATTGGTGACATGTTACAATGTGAAATTTATACCGCCATTTCTCCATCTACTTTCAACATACAACCACACGGGACGTCTCTTTACAATCAGTTTCGTTTCGGCTACAATAGTACATAGTTGTCTTAGAAATTGTCACATTGATTGTTACAATTCTATTATTTGTTGTTATTTTTAATATGAATTAACGAAATGAAACACAACAAATTTATTGTTTTTAATAAAAACAAATGTCCACTAATAAATTTAAACCCTCAATTTAAGTAATTTCTTTATTTAGGTTAGTAAACACGGCACTGTCTTATAAAAGGTATTACTCTCTTTGACGTATGTTTGGAAAAAAAGGGAGACAATTGCTAAATCTATGCCTTACGGGTCGCGTTCCTCGTGTCGGTTTGTTCCAGGTCATTGGAAAAAATTAAAATTAATAAATCCACCGCCGCTAGGTTGCTATTTTAAAATTTCCCCGCCCCATTGAAGGTGTTCAGTGTTCTGTCGAATTTTAGGAAAAGTTCTCCAGTTCTGTCAGTAAACATAGTGTCATAGTAACAAAAATACGGGAGTGCATGTAGACGATTGTATTGTGAATCAGCAGGTTAGGTGTAGACCGGTATCCATCAATCCTCTGGATTGATTACATGTTTTCAAAACCCTCAACAGATCTGCAACTACATGAACGGTTTCATCTTTAACATTATTCAATCTAGATTTCCAGGCGTGCACTGCACGGGATAAAGGCCAAGTACGAATTCAACTTTTTTCTTTTGAATTTCTCATTTAATTATCAGTCTTAGAGTTAGTACACTAACTTCTAATATATCCTTACTTTACGAAAGTACATTTATTCTCATTTAATTTAATTTATCTCATTAGGCTTTCTGCCATAATTTTTAAATTCTACTTCTTTTCTGTTACAATCTTTTAAGAGGTTTTGCAGTTTAAGAACGATTTTGCAGAATTTTTAGACTAATACATCGAATTTTCTTCAAATTTTCTTCTTCAGTGTATAAAAAAAATGAAAATTTCAATTTTAAGTTTTTACTGCTTGTAAAAAAATAATAAAGGATAAGTAAAGGGTTGGCATGAAGTTTATTTATAGTTTTCAGGTTTTTAAGTTTTTAAAGTTAGGCCTATAGTAGAAAAACAACAAATATTGTATCACCTTTACCTCAGGTAGGTAACCAGAAAAATCTACCTATATTGTACATTGTAAATAAAAGAAGGCTTTTATTTGGTCGAATCCCATCTAATGTTAATTTCTTGTTCACGTAGGCCCATTGAACACGTCTATATTTTATAGGTTCAAACGAGCACAAATTACCATTTTCGGATAACAAAATTAAACATTGAAATAATAGTATTTCTGTACTTACGACAGCCAAATGTAACAAAAAAACTGTTTTATTTTTCTTTGAGCATATGCTTTAAAAGGGCGCATATAGTTTTCTAACAAGGAGTAAAATTTTCACGAAGATATGCTATTTTAGTGCCAATACCAATCAGTATAAACATTTCACCATGATAAGGGCAAAACATTTTAAGTATTTATTCAAGGATTCATGTATCGTAGGTGGTTTTGTGCCAATAAAACTAGAGAGCAGTTCAGGCGGCTTAGGCAATGGTAAATATACTTCTTTAGTTCTAGATCTCTAAAGAATATAATATTATGTAAGGATATAGTTCTTCCCAATGTATATTGCATTGTAGCTAGGCATCAGGGTGAAAAACGATTTCGGTAAGCAATGTAATACATCTATTTTATTTATCCACAATATTTGATTTGACATAAGTTATTTTAGGTACAATTGTTTTTGAGTAAAGACCTATTTTTTCTAAAAGTTCATCTTTAACTACATTCATTAAATTTTCCGGATAGTCGTTGTTGCCAGGTTAAAAAATTTATTTAATTCCTCCCTTAGATATGTTCCTGAAGGATGACCTTTCACCTTGATTGTAATGTTACTTTCATCAAGACACGTTGAATGCACCTGAAAATATATCTGGGGATAAGATTTAAGTATATTTTAATCTTCTTCTTTAATTCTATCTTTAACCGCATCCCTCCTGGTATCTACAATTTGATTTATTATTATTATTATTATTATTATGGTGAAAACATTTACAAATATTTTGGCGAATATAGCTGAGGAACCAGTCTTCAAAAACTAGCTGTAAAATAGCGTTATGCAGAGTGACAGAATTAAATTAGTCACTATGATGGTATTTCTTGTTAAACAAACAAGCCGTAAAAGATAATGACTGTTTTGTAGATTTTTTTTCACTTTAAAAAATCTCTCCGTTCTTCGGTCGACATTTTTATAGTTAGTATCAGAATGATTTTAGTTCGTCCGGCTGTGTCTGATCTCAAGACAAAGTCTGCTAATACTCAATCACTTCTCAAAACTGTCTCTTTTGCTTATATATTTTACGAATCCTACCACTAGCAATACCAGTTAATAAATAACTCCTAATTACAAACTTAATATTTCAATTTGAATATTCTCTATTTTTCGTTCATAGAAAATTACTTCAGTTAAGCAACCCTAACCAAGAGCTTATAAAACGTTTTGTAGTCAATCTTTAGACGTTGATAATCATAAATATTTACTACCGATGATCACGGTAATTTTTCACTATACTTTAGATTTACTGGTAATCTCGTTTTATTTTTATGGTAGGCGAACAAAAAGACTATCTACGATCAAAACATTGGGCGTCCTGATAAAGATTACAACGGGCATCGGCTTTTTTTTAGCTATAATTACCGACACTTAGTATGGTATTTACATCGTATGGTATCCCCGCAAGCAAGATTCAGTACAGTAGTCTTGGAGAGCCAAGCAAAATTAATTTGTGTATGTACTGTAATCAATAAAGTTCTACATACGTATTTTATGCATTCTTAATTATAGTATTTGGGTTCATTAGAACTCCTGTTTTTTTCTAGTGTACAGGAAGCTATTTCCGTGTAATCCAAGTTTTCGGTAATCCGACGGTGTCTCGGTCCCATCTACCTCGAATTATCCATGCACTACTGTATTTGTTTCCGTACCAATGATCACCGTACTTGAAACAGTTTTTCATGCAACTCTAAAGTGAGTGAAAATCCCATAGACATTAAAGTTACTTGGGACTAGAATATCGAGGATAAACATAGTAGATTTATTACATTGCTTACCGAAATGTTTTGATTCCTAGCTACACTGCAATATACATTGGGAAGAACTATATCCTGACATATAATCTTCAGAGATGTAGAAATAAAGAATTTTAAATATTTACCATTGCTTAAACCGCCTGAACTGCTCTCTAGTTTAATTAGCATATTAACACCTATGATACACGTATCCTTAAATAAGTACTTAAAATGTTTTGCCCTTATGGTCATAGAATGCGTATATATATCCACGTGTTCTATCTTTGCTACAATATTTAATTTTTTCAAATTATTTTTGAGTATTTTGGATGAAAAAATATATATAATGTTATTATTGATAAAAATTATGTTGTATGGCCTATAAATAACGCTAGTTCTTAGAATCCTCGATGTAAGTAATTCAGGAATTTGTAAACATGCTATTTTAGCATGCTTTCGTGCACTTAATATGGCCTACGCCATATATTCACTAAAAGTTAATACCAATGTATTCAATAAACATATTAATAAAATAAAACATAGACTACCAGCGGCTAAAGTCGAGGATAGAAACAAATGTCTCCGTCTTTATACGACCATTTTGACGTTGGGAGAATGCCATAAATTTACGTTTACGCCGTATGTAAATGAGAGAAAGGGATGGAAAAGATAGAATGCAGAAAGTCAGTTTTTCGGGCCTTCGTCCACGAGAGTACTTGTGGAGTGCGAGCCTTTATCTTGGACCTATGTTTGTTTACACCAGACAGCCTGATATCGTAATATAAACTGACAACACTCGCACAGATGTCATTAGGCTCTTGTATACAGTACAGAGATTAACGAAAGATGATTCAGTATTTATTAACTACTACTTCAACTACCGTCCTTCAATTTCTGTCACAATACTACTGCCGTTGTAGCTCACAGGCACGAAATGTCTAGGTGTGATTTATTGTGTGGTTTAAAAATTTAACTTGCATTTACTTTATAAAAATTGCTTTTGAATATTCTGATTGCCTGTGACTAGTAGGGTAAACGTAGTTTTATGAGATCAGTTATAAAAAGACTAATAATCGCACGATAATTAACATACACTAATTATATCTTGTTCACTGATTTTAACTTATATATACAAGTACTTATATATTCTTGTTCATACTTAACTTTATATACAAGATATCATTTGACACATTATAAGCTTTATTTATGGAAACTGGCATTAGAAATAATAACTCAATTTTGACAGCAGTATTTACACAGCTGCTCAGAACATTCAAGACATATTGGCTGCACAAAGACATCTTACAAAGTGTAACTAGTCTTTCTATTTTTTGTTGCTGGACAAATTCTACATTGTTTATAACAGTTTATCTATACAAATAGAAACAATTTGTAAATTTCTGGAGGTTGCAGTTTTTTGAAATCATCTTCATCGTCAGATGCACTTCGTTGAGATTCGGTATCATGATCTTTTGCTAAATAACTTCTTCACTCTGTTGCACAATTCCCCTATTCTCTTTGATGCCTTCTAAAAGTTGGTCATTAGATACAGCACCTGAATCACTGTCTTCTTCGAGTAACCCGTCGCTGATGGTCAGGCATGATGACGGTAGTTAAATGTTTAGCTTGCAATTTGTAGATATTGGCATAATAGGTTTTCTGGATATATAAGCCGATAAAGATAAGTCGATGAAATGATGTGGGTCAAGAAATTCTCTTTGTCGTTTATTCTAAGTTGTATAAAGGTTGAAAAAATATAAGGTCTACTTATTTATATTTTTTTTAAATTTACGGTTATAGTAGAATTTTTTTCATTAACGGATGGTTGAAAAGTCATTCCGCTGCCCCCACTAACGATACCATCCTTTTTAAAAGAACAAAAGAAAATAACACGAAAAGAGAGAAAATTAATTACCCGAAGAATAATGAAAAAACAAACATAAATGTTTAGATAGTCTAAGTATAATTGGAAAGAAAATATATAACAATTAGGTAGACAGAATACATTTAAACAAAAATTAAATAAAAAAAAATAATTTTTATAAAATTATCAATTTGGGACAAACGGTTATCTTTTTAAGTTGAATGTTTCAAGCATACAGTCTTTAAAATTCTTAAAGCACATGAACAGGCTGCATTGAAACACTGCTCCAAGTTATAAAGATTAGTTTGACAGACATGACGTAAACAAACGTGCTAGAACTGCTATCGGAGTGCCGCCTGTTTATGTTTTCATATCACAAACATTTCTGTAAATAGTTGTAGCATCACTTCTGTCCAAGACAAGGTCGCGAACCCGACTCTTTCTGTAGGTTATGTTGTATAGTTGGAAACATGCCAATTTCGGGCGATTTATTGTCAATGGAATATATAACCCAAATCACCCCTTGGTAACCCCGTACATCCACGACGAATTTTGATGACAATGGACTAGGACCTTCGAAAATCTTCCGAATGCACATTTCTGGGCAATATTTTAGATTCTGGCAAGTTTTACCTCAATTCACACAGCGACACCCGTAGTCCCTTCCCGGATTGTGAATGACCAACTTCGGTGCTAGGATTAGACTCAGAATTATTAAAAACCCCGAGTGATCATTTGATAACAATCTCTTAGCCTCTGACTTTTTACCCCAATTCTCTCTTTGCTACTCCCGTAGAGCCCACACCCGTCCAGCCCTGGTGTCATTCGATGACGGTATTGAATTCAGCATCCTCAAAAGCCCTAAGGCAGTTATTTATCTGAAAATTTCACCCCAATTAATCCCTTTGGTACTAGTGTAGAACCATCGCAGTACATGTCCGGCGACGGCATTCAATTCAGCCTCCTCAAAAACCTCCGAGTGGTAAATTTCAAGTAAATGTTTTACTTTTTTACCAAAAATCATCCCTTTGGCACTCACGTAGAGTCACATACGTCCATCCCCGGTGACTTTCGATTACGCCATTGAATTCAGTACGCCTGTCTAGATGACGTCATTGAATTTAGCATCCTGAGAAACCCGCGAACGACTTTTTTCCCGCGATTCTTTGGCATCCGACATTTTGACCCTAATTCAACCCCTTTGTTGCATGGGTTTAGCCTCACCAGTACATCCCCGGAGACTTTCCATGACGGCATTGGATTCAGCATCCTCGCGATACTTAGGCGGATATTTTCCAGTGAATTTTTGACTTCTGACATTTTCATCCCAATTCACCCCTTTGGTACTAGTGTGAAACCACATCAGTGCATTCCCGGCTACTTTCGGTGACGACATTAAATTCCGCCTTACCAAAAACCCCCGAGTGGATATTTTCTAGTTATGTTTTGACTTTTGAATTTTTTACCCCAAATCATCCCTTTGGTACTTACGTAGAGTCACATCCGGTCAATCCCCGGTGACTCTAGATAACGCAATTGAATTTAGCATCCTCAAAACCCCCTAACCGTAACTATCCCATTTTTACCCTAATTCAACCCCTTTTGTACATGGGTTTAGCCTCACAAGTACATCCCCGGCGACTTCCGATGACGGCATTGAATTCAGCATCCTCGAAAACCCCCGTGCGGATATTTTTCAGCGATTCTTTGACCTCTGACATTCTCACCCCAATTCACCCCTTTTGTACTCTCGTGGAACCACACCAATGCATTTCCTTCGACATTCGGTGACGGCATTGCATTCCGCCTCATCAAAATTCCCCGAGTTGTTATTTTCTAGTAATTTTTTGACTTTTGACATTTCTACCCCAAATCATCCCTTTGGCACTCACGTAGAGTATCATCTGTCCATCCCCGGTGACTTTCAATTTCGGAATTGAACTCAGCATCCTCAAAAACCCCCGAGTGGTTATGTTCCAGAGATTTTTTAACTTTTGACTTTTTCACCCCAATTCACCCCTTTGGTACTCGCGTGAAACCTCAGTGCATCCCCGGCGACTTTCGGGGACGACATTAAATTCCGCCTTACCAAAAACCCCCGAGTGGATATTTTCTAGTTATTTTTTGACTTTTGACTTTTTTACCCCAAATCATCCCTGTGGTACTTACGTAAAGTCACATCCGGTCCATCACCGCTGACTCTAGATAACGCAATTGAATTTAGCATCCTCAAAAACCCCCGAGTGGTCACTTTCCAGCGATTTTTAGTCCAATTCAAATATATACATTACGTAGTACGATTGATATCTATGTGGATGCCAGCAATGTTGCCAAGTTTGTGGCTGCCATAATGTTAGGGAATGGTTGAAATATACAGTAAATTTATATACAGAAAGCGACCATGCTGCCCCTGGCGGAAATGTTACGAACTTGTGATATACAAATCACGTTCACTCTGCTATCAATACGAGCACCGTTTGGTTATAACAAATTATTTTTAAAAAATTCAGAACGACAATAGAACTTCCAAATACAGTATAGCTCCAATAAAACACTTCTTTTTACACTTATTGACATGATTTTTATTTCGATTATTGTCAAAGGGTGTTACATTATCATGGATTACTATGTGGCAGCCGTATACGGCTGCCACAAATACCCGGCTGCCAGTTTGAATGCAAAATGACCAATGTATGGTCTCCGTATTGTTAGCAGGCTGTATATATATATATACATATATATATATATATATATATATATATATATATATATATATATATATATATAATACAGTATTAAAATATATATATTGTAATAATATATATATGTATACATATATATGTATATATATATATATATATATATATACATATATATATATATATATATATATATATATATATATATATATATATATATATATGTGTGTGTGTGTATATATATATATATATATATATAATACAGTATTAAAATTATATTAAATTAAACCAAAATAAGTTTTGACCATTATTGTAATTTCTACAAGAACTGAAAACGCACTTTGCCGCTATAGAGGTTAAACCATTGTTTAATATAAAATCTAATATAGAATACAAATCTTCAGAAACTCTGTTTCATGAATATAATTCTTAAACCACATTTTGGAATAAGATTTTAATTTTACATTGTCAGAAATATAATCTCTTTAAATGTAAAACTGTTAGAAAATCTATAGTCGTTTTATTCTCGGGTGTCCACTGAATATTAACATATGAATGAAGCTACATTGGCGTTGTTCCAGGTGCCCTTTAACCCACGGCAAGGATTTCTGTTACTATGGATACAACTATACCATGCGAGTACCCTGATTGCTGTTCTGGATACGCAAGATTTTTAAGGACGCAAAGTCTGGATGGTGTTTGTCAAAGAATAATTAACGAAGTAAAAAAACAATAACTTATCCTTGCAGTAAACGTTGTTTCCTAAGAGCATATTTACCCTAAAGTAATACGATAATAATGACTTTTTTACACCACCCATATTCTAGGAATGTAATGTGTTCAGAAAAGCTCTACAACTGTCCACGTCCTCAATCAGTTTCAACAATGCATCTATTATTGAATTATTAATCAAGTTTACCCAAATGTATTTGCTATTATAAACACACTAGAAAATTTTAACGTGGGACAGAAACTAGTGTATCCCTGAGTAATAAAAGAAAATACACAGGTCACAGATTTGTTATTACCTAAGATAACTTTTAAATGTTGGCTAAAAACAGGAAAAAGTCAATTATTTTACAACGATGGCAATTTAATTATATTATTTAGAAACTGTGAAAATTTACAATTAAAAATGTTAATGGGATGAAAAATTATTATTTCTTCTTTTTTAAAATTTCTATCGTCTAATTCAGAGTTTCTAGTGTTTTTTTTTTTTTTTTAATATAGGCGTAATTTGTTTTTTAAAATACGTTACGTTTGAAAACACTATTTCGTAAATGTATGTTACTTTAAATTCAATCAAGAATTAATAGTTCTGCTATAATAGCTCATATCGACCTAATCGATAGTATACTACCACAATATCATAGAGATTGGACCGTAGGTACTAATTTCAACAGGCGGAGCTCACCTGGTTACTGGAAGAGTGTCTAAAAATTATTATTCAGCTCTACTAACGTGAACTTTAGTTAAACCACATTAGTGTTGTTTCATAGGTTAAGTACAATTTTACGTAGAAGTGTTCGTATTTAAACAGCGGAAATCTAATTATTTATTGATTATTTACTTTACTGTTTATACCTGCAGCCCACATTATGTAATTGCTCATGATCACTTGGATTATTTTCACTAAAGGGCCCGTTTTCCTGTGACATTACGAAATTTATCCACTTTAGAGCTGACTCCACTTTAGCGAACACGCTCGGCCACTGGCCGCATCTATAGGGGACCATGGATGCGATGCCGACCAGCTTGTTATTGCAGACCAAAGGGCCCCCGCTGTCTCCTTGGCAGGTGCCTCTGAATGGGGAGTGGTTGCTTGCACACAACGTACTACCGTAGCACGCCCTGATTGCGCATTGTTTGAAAGGGACGATCTTCACTTCGGCAAACCGTAGGCTTCTGCTTATATACGTCGAATTATCGTCGTAATACTGGTCTCCCCATCCAATGATGAAGCAGTCTGTTGACCTATCTTGTGGCTGGGGAAGTTCAATACTGGACAGTGTATTGCTGAATATCAGCGGCCGAGTCAGTTCCAGAAGGGCGATATCGAATTGGGAGAAACACCTGGAAGGACACAAAGAATAGAATAGAATGAAAATGCACACTTTAGGTGGAACAAGATAATCTATAAAGCACGAGGAATAACTCAATAAGTTTATTTATTAGTCACACAACACTCGGTAAAGTGATGCGATACACTTTCGATTTAAGAAAGTATGTAAAATTAAATTTATCTTCTCCTTACATTCTTCTCTAGACAAATTAAATTTATTTTCCTCAATATTCTGTGATTATATATATATATATATATATATATATATTTGAGTCTTAAAATAAGCTTGAAAATGAGAACATGTAATTAATTATTCTCAACAGTCGACTCACATATATACAGAGTAAGATTATTATTTAAGTACATTCAAGTGTAAGCGATAAGTGAATAGAAGAAAACAGTGATGCAAAGCTTTATATGTGCAAGGATTATTTATACCATTACTATTATTTAGTCAACAATTAATTCACTTAAAATACAATTTATTGATGACGGTTTATTGAGTGAATATCGTAATTTGAAGAGAATAAGCTATGATATTCGTGATCAAACGGTATCTTGCATTTGAACACTTTCTTATACTTTACCCCACTGGTTTTCTCTTCTTAGCTAACGTCTACTCACTTTTGGTTCTGGCCCACTAAACTATCATCACCATAACTCGTGCCCCGTAGTTTCAAAGCCCTTGGTATTTTGTCTTAACTATACCAGACCCACAATTAGCCCCTTAGATATTGCCCATGTCGTCACCATCCTCTGGAATTTTTCCACAGCATACTTACTACTCTTGTCGAACCTCTACGCCGTTTGGGATTGTCCACTGCCCTTTCTTTCCTCAGACCCCGAGAAGTTTGCTCCTTGCCCTTCCCAAGTCTCTGGGATTGTGCCTCTGTTCTCTCCAGTCCTGAAATTTTGTTACGACCTCCTTCTCTTGTCGAATCTGCCCAGCTCCTGGGATTACCCTGTTCTACTTCTTACAGGGCCTAGGGGAGTTTGCTGCCTAGTTTCCCCAGCCTCTGGAGTTGTTCCCCTGGTCTCGCATCTCTTGATAAAAATTGTAGTTATGGAATATCTAAACGTAACAACAAATTACAAAATGTACACTCCAATGCAAACGCTCAACTTACCTTCTATAACCGTTATACGCCTTGTACTTTGGATGGATATAAATTCTTTTTACTGAAGATAACGAGGGAGCAAGTTTCGGGACTGTACTTCCTGCGTAGATCCTAAAAACCTTTTCATACCGTCGAGTAACGATGCAATTCCGGTCATCGACAGGACTTACTCCCGTACTGTACCTAGTGACGTGCACTTCGGAACAGTTGCGAATCCTAACGCAATGTGCTGAAGTCATCACATACCTCTTGCTCACTATAGAGGAAGAACAAAACAATTTCCTCTGTAAAAAAATTATAGTAAGGTTTGTAAAAATTAATTCACATATCATTACAAGTAAAATTTCTTTCATTCTTATTTGTTAAATTGTTTGGGAAATATATATAACGACAGTAAAAAGGATTGTTTGTTTGAAGTCATACTTCAAAAACAAAAATATCGCGTAATAGGATAGCATCTTAGGATGGTATCCTAATAGGATACATGTGTTCTGCGGATGGAAATGACCCTTTTCACCAATGAACGTTATGTTTTTTACATACTAAAGGTTTAAGTGAAATATGTTTTATTGTAAACATACTTTAGAGAACAGCACTCTAAGATGTAAGAGACTCTTCCTCAATATTGATTTATTGGCAATGAAGCATGTCAAGGCAGGAGCGAGATTTCAATGACTAATATGACTCGCCTTTATCATAAAATTCAAGCACTATTCGCCTGGCAACATTATAGTCAAAATTGATTATTTCAGTAAATTTTTTATTTCTTTTGTAGGTTTTCCTCGGTGAAATAACAACCTTTTTATTAGGCGGAGAATTCTTATCTTCAGACAGACAACTTTGAAATGATCTCGAACTAACCCCAGTCATCAGTGACGCTATTATCTTAATTAACGTTTTCACAAAATTGTAAACGTTAACAATAACGCCTTTTGTTTGGCTTTGCATATCGTCTTACACAAACTTTCAAGTCGGAAGTGTTTCACAGGAGTTTGCTAGAGACAGTTCATATTTAAATTTTTTTCAAAATAAATGAAGCCGTAGCACAAAAGTAATAACATACGTCCAGAAGTTAACAGTTCATAGCACTTAAAAATATAACTTATATATAACTATATATATATATATATATATATAAAACCTTTAAAATTTATACAGTACTAAATATCACACAACACTTTAAATACTCCAAAAATTACCAAAACTTATGACGAATGTGTTGAACAGCGAATCTTTGATAAGAGAAGGATTAACAGCCCGACGCTTGAACTAGGCAACACTGTTTGCTCAGGGTTGCCAATTAGTGCTCAGGAATAAAATTAGTGCCAATATAGGTTAGGAATAAAATTATATTTCAATTAGTTAGGAAACCCAGGGGGAGATTGTTTATAAGATCTTGCTTCCTGAGTAAACAGCGCTGCCTTCTTAATGGTATATGTGGAAAGAACAGTGAATTATATAAACTGGAGAAAATATAGACAAATAAATTAATAAAATGAAAGTTAAAAAATTAAATTTAGACATTGCATTAAGGAAAATAATTTCATAAAAATCGAGAAACAATAAGTTACGCAAATACAAGTAGAATGGTTTGAAGATTATAAATAAATAAGACGGTTACCATGACAACAGAGTTCCATTGGTGGAAAATCCAAGACGGAAGTGTGATGTACAGAGTTTGGTTCTTGTACAAGGAAGCGTTGTACAAGGAAGAATTTTCCAGAAAGAAATGGAAAATGCCCACGAAACAACCATTTTTGGAAGATACTTCACCTTTTTGCAGTACACGTTTGTATAAACAATTTATTTTTCTTTTTAATAAATCCTTATTTCAAAATATATTAACTTCAAGTCAAAATTAAATAAAAATTGAATAGCAATAAGGGAAATAAACCTCTCTTAAATACCTAAATTAATTTATAAAATATTCTAAAGTAACTTTCCATTCAATCGTTTGTTTGAAATGGGAAGTAATGTTTTAAGTTGACATGATATACCAAATAATTCATTCTTGAATAACTGATAGAAACTATCTATTAACATAGTAGATAATTATGAAAAGGAGTGAATTAAATGAAAAGTGTATTAAATGCATAGCCTAATATAAATAACTAGGATAACCTTAAAGTGGTTAAATATTAACAAGATTCTGATATTGAATTAAATGAAGTTTCAAGTGAGCGACGTTCGACCATACCTCGCAAAGCTGGATATATACGTGGCAACAGTATCCAACAAGCCACAAGCCACCCGGTCTATTGTAGTGGACGTTAACGTGGTTCGACAAACACTGAGTCAGCGGTCTCTCTCCACCACTCTAAATTTGAAGTAAACACATAATGAAAACCCTTCGGATAACTTTGACCTTTTGGGAAGACAGATTTCATTTCAATATTACGTCAGCCACTTTCTACAAACAGTATTACAAATTCTCGACTTCAAAAAGGTGGTAAATGTTTGGGCAAAAGCAGGATTCCACTTCCTGCTTATATTACAAATACTTTTGATAATATTCTACTTTTCTGCTGGGTTTTATATTCTTATTTAGAGTATCATAATTACCTACCATTCTTAGCATTGCCACACTACTCGTTGACGCGTTTCGGAGACTCTATCAGTCAGAACGTTTAAAGAACTGTTCTGCCCTGCAAGGGAATCGTGTTTTATCTAAAGAGGGATGTAGTTAGATAAGATTAAAGACGATTCTTATGCAAGGGAAGAACAGTTCGTAAAACCTTCTGACTGACGGAGGTCCTTCGAAACGCTTCAACGAGTAGTGTGATAATGCTGAGAATAGCGGGTAATTATGATACTCTAGTTAAAAATATTATAAATTAATGTACGAATTAATTACTAGCAAGCAATCGCAGAAGACACCTTTAGCAGATGGAGTGCAATCATCTGTAACAAAGGTACATTTATTGCATGGAAGCTTTCTTAGGTCACGGAATCGTTTTCTTAACTTGAAATACCTTAAACCGTTGTGTGACTAATTTTTAAAAAACATTGGTCGTTGATTGGTTAAAAAAGAAATTAGGGATGTGGGTATGGAAGAGAGGTTAAACGAAGAAGGAATAATTTGGGAGATACAATTTGTCGATGGAAACGTTTGGACGGGTTCTACCTAGGGTCATAAGTAGTTTATAGATTCGGTGTTTGAAATTAACAGATTAAAAAATTAAGTGGGAATTAATTGTTAGGTAACAAGTAATTTCTTGTGGTATTGTTTTAAATATTTGAACTGCTGAGCGAATATAGCAGCCGTCAGTATACGAAGGTTACCAAAATGTGACCGGAATAGTATTGCCGTGGGCGGAACTTCACCGTGTCTGTCGCGCATCGTAGATAGCGCAACTCACTGCCAGTTGAGTACTGCTTCTGTTACCGATTTGCGTTGCTCTATTTTTGGTTTTGTCGATTTGATGCAATGGCTGTTTTTGCAAGCGCTGGTTTGTTCTTGTTTTATTTTCTATGATGAAAAGTTAAGTACACAAGGTGCAGCTGTGAAATTGTGTTACATGTCCCTTTTCATGCGTGGAAACAAGAAACCGTCGAGCGTAAGCTAAATATCTACTCGAACAAGGTCGAATAAATCGTTGTGTAAAGCAGAAAATGAGAATTCAAGAGTCACCCGAAGAGATCAAAAGTGATTCTAAGGGGAAATCCTTTAGAAATTTGTCCCCTAACTCAGAAAATTTCCTAAATTTATTAAATTAAAATATAATTGTTAATTTACAATACAGATCTAAGTAATACGTAACAGGTTATAATATAAAATTGTTATAAACCATATAAGGTAACCAAAAGTTTAAATTTAAATTTATTTTATTCAGATGAGCGTTCTATAAAATAAAAATTTAAAAACGTTTTTGAAAAAAATATATCCTTTATGTAAAAATAATTTTAAAAAGTCTTAAACTTTATTTAAATAACAAGGAAATAAATATGACACACTTATGTAAACTATTTTTTCAATAATGAATGAATTACAATAAAAAATATTGGCAAAAACAAGTAGTCCATCTGCCCAAGATCAGTTTGGTTTGTAAATTATTGTAGTCTTGATTGTAATTTTGTAACAAGACCCTCTGATGATGGTAATATGGTCAACGAAATGTACTAGAGGGTTTTATCTTTAATAACTTGTCATTATAGTTATTTTGATTATTTGTCTGTAGTACTAGGGTTTTGGTCTACATGATTGTTGTAATAAATTATTGTAATATATCGTGCCTCTGTATTCTTGATATTGTATAATAATAAATTAAACTTAAAGATTATTGTAAATGTTGTACTTGTATTGCTTGATTTTTAACTGCTTGTATGCTATTTACTGTGGGGAATGTATAAAAGCTTTAATA
This sequence comes from Prosapia bicincta, assembly GCA_036971475.1. Classification (NCBI taxonomy): domain Eukaryota; kingdom Metazoa; phylum Arthropoda; class Insecta; order Hemiptera; family Cercopidae; genus Prosapia; species Prosapia bicincta. The sequence continues at coordinate 8,289,859 of JBAIZL010000005.1, forward strand.
AAAAAAACATATTTTATAAGAAGTACAAAAAGTTTACAAATGGCAATCTGATAATATATTTACACATTTATAAACATAAAAATAATCTAGTAAGCAAACAAGTCCAAATAAAATTTAAAAAATTATATTTGTTCAACTTTTTAGAAAACGTTACCCCAATATAGAGCTGTTTTGTTTTGCCTTAAGAACGTTTATGTTATGTAACCCCTTACCAGTCTTATGGAGTTAAATAGCCTGTACTTACTGGCACAAGGAGAAACGCCATATAGGGGAACACAGCATTGTCTTCTACGTGCTCTCCCCCTATCACTTTGGGAAAGTTGTGTATCTCGTTATATTGCGTCATTTGTTCCATCAAGCGAAGCTTTCCCGACGTCTCTCTTGCGGAACCATGGGCTCTGTGGTTTGGTGCCAGAGTCATAGCAAGAAACAGGAAAAGTTCAAGCATACTTTGTACAAGGCGGTCCTTAAACGAGTATACAGAATACGCGTTATTTACACGTTTGTCTAGGCGATATTCGACGATTCCAAAGCCACTCAGCTTTACTATGATTAAAACAAAAGAGAAATCTTTGTGAAATATCAAAGGAATTGTCGAACAATACAGTCAATAAAACTTGTCCATTGTATTGCCCTGTCGTAACGACATTTTAAGTATTGTCTCCACAACAATAGACTGACTATATAAGGCCTACTACGCTTAACTTTATCATCGTTAAACTTTTTTCGCTTCATAATGTTTAAAGATGTGTTTTTCGGGATTTCAAATATAGCTTTAACTCAGTTTTGGAATGCAAAACGGAAAAACCCCCAGTCAAGTAACTGGCCAACAGCCACGAACACTTGAATGCAAATTCAGTTGATCTTATACCGAATACAAAACTTTACCGGTTAAGAAGAATTTGTTTTAACTAATTGAATGCTTTTTTTAAATAAAAACACGGTTAATGAGTGAGTCAAAGAAATATGATTTATTAGGAATTTGGCACCGTTTCGGCGACTGAATTGACGTCCTCATTCAGGCCTGATTTCCTCCTTTGTATTATTGGAATAGACAGACGTTCTATGTTTGAATTAATTACAAATGTAGAAGGGAAGTTGTCTTGTGTCTCTAGTAGGTTTGAAAATAGTACAAAGGAATTCACACCTGAATGAGAACTACAACTTAGTCATCGAAATGCGGCAAAATTCTCAATAAATCAGATATCTTTGATTCACGCATCAACCATGTTTTTATTTAACAAAATTCTGTGAGTGTAAACATCATCATAAATTGGTCTTGGTTTCTAAATAGTATTAGAAGTGCCTAAAGATATTTTCTCTTGAAAAACTAGAATGAAACTATTATTTTGTTAATCATGTTTACATTCACAGAGATTATTGTTAAATACGCCCCGTAAAAGCGATTGACTTGCGATTCATATACAAATACTTATTTATTTAGAGGTTTATCATTAGTATACATGGACAAAGGTGCTGCAAGTCAATGAAAGCGTATATGAGCGGATTTCATAAATATACTAAGCTTAGGCCTATGTGACAGCGTTATTTTTTAATAGAGTGCAGGAGGAATAAGGCCTGTAGACGATAACGTACCATTTGTTGAATCGTTGCCTGTATAAATAAATAGTTCTACCTGATTTGGTAGTCAACCGCTTTTATTTACCTATATCATTTATTATTTCTATATTAACCTCAATGTAGAGATATCAAATCAAATATGTTCATCAACTGATGCAAAAACTTCAGTAATGATATTATAATTTAATAATATAAAGTTCAGAATGTAGCTTAACCTAAGAGTTGTACAGTTGCAAACATCTTTGTATAAAATTATACACCGACATTTAATTTATTCGCATATACAATATATTTAAATGTGTATGAATTGGATTTGATAATGTATTTAAACATAACCTCCAAATAACCTTTTAAAGAAGACGAAACTAATTGTTGAGGTTCATTGGGCCTGTGATTAACGCCCTGTAGATTTCAGATGGCTTTTTAATTTTCAAAAATCTAACGTATAATAATTATAGAATGCTTTCTACGTCACAAAAAGTGTCTGACGCGCCTGCATATATTTTAACTTTAAACAAATGTATGTATTGATATTATGATGGCGTTTCATTGTAAAAGGTAAGTTCCATTTAAAAGATAACTCACAAGGAAAACTGTTTAAAGATCAGTAGCTCACATGACATACACTTAAAAACTTTTTACTAGTGACAGACAGCTGATGTACCTACGTCAATGTTTAACTGAATAAAGTAAGGAAGGCCATATTACCTTCACAAAGCACCTGTCAACAGCTGTTTACAGTACTTAGTGCTACGAGAATAAAGACTTTACATAGAATATAAGCGCAATGGTATTACCAGACAATCTTTTTAACGTTAGTTTAGTCATTAGAGTTCAGGGTCGCTAGTGTCGATCATCACCCAAGTTAGTATACATCGAACGGTGTGAAGATGAACTGCTGGCTGCGTTATTCAGAGTTCGTGCTGGGAATAAGGGTAGGGGGTAGAAGCACGAAGTCAGCGGTTCAATTTGACAACTCGATGGTTGCGATCCAGAGATTCAACTAGAGCCAAATCGATCGATTTTGATACCATTGCGCTCACGGACGCTAGAACTAGAGTCTAATTCTAGTAACCGTGATTGCGCTTACAATAGTTTTGTTTCTATTCTACGTGCTCGAGAGAAGCACAGATTTATAATGTATCTATAAATATTTTCAATCAATGTAACCTTGGAATCAGCTGTTTATGAAATCATATGTTATCACTTGCTTTAAACTAAATGGGACGACATAACTATATTGCATACCTTGCCCGTTTTTTGAAAAGGTTTTATCTTATGTAAAGCTAAAATTAATTAATTAAATTTAAGTAATATAATAATATTTGAAAAACTTTAATAACTCAGTGTCATCCACTACAAGTTTAAAAAAAATATATTTGAGCTTGAGTGGATAAATAAAAAGTATTTTATTAACGATTGAAAATTTGAACAAGCAATATATATATATATATATATATATATATATATATATATATATATATATATATATATGGTGATACGAGTACCTTCACGGATGGAAAAATATGATGAATAGTTACTATCTGGTGTACATCCGTTCATTCTGCAGTTCATAAATTCGCCGTTCGACGTTTCGCTAGAATCTCATCCAACATTGACGAGGTGAAACCAACATCATTACAAGAGCGAGTGAACATGACTCGCTCTTCTACTGTTGTTGGGTTCACCTCGTCAATGATGGATGAGATTCTAGCGAAATGTCGGAACTGCGAATTTATGGACTGCAGAATTAATGGATGTACTCCAGATAGTAACTATTCCAAATCATCATATATATATATATATATATATATATATATATATATATATATATATATATATATACATATACATATAAATATATATACATATATATATATATATATATATATATATATATATATATATATATATATATATATTTTAAAACAACATAGGTTATTCAAACCGGTTATTATTAAACAAGAAAACGTTATATATATATATATATATATATATATATATATATATATTTTAAAACAACATAGGTTATTCAAACCGGTTATTATTAAACAAGAAAACGTTATATATATATATATATATATATATATATATATATATATATATAATAGCTAAAGTAAAATACTTTACCTATTGAAATATATAAAAGAGGCCTATACCTTGCATTATTGTATTTTTCATTCCTGATGATGTTGGTACTGTTTACCAACGAAAAGCTTTTAATATAAATTAATAAATGTTCTTGTATTTGAATAACCTATGTTGATATATATATATATATATATTTGTCTGAATTGTAAATTCAATTATAATTCTTGTATTTGTATTTTGACTTTTGTTCTTTATATATATATATATATATATATATATATATATATATATATATATATATATATATATATATAAGGAGAGTTTGAACTAATAGAAGGAACTGAATAACATTGTTTTTAGTTTTCATCTCACGGATGATTTTAATTATACTCCCAGAGAGACTGTTTTTCCGTTCCCTTCAGGAGAGTTAGTGCCTACTATTTTTCTCCTTCAGTTCTTGTTTGGAATGTTGTATCTCTCTTTTCTTTTTTCCTTCTCCTTATTCCTTCTTTCTTGTTGACCAAATTAGTATCTCACTGCTTTAGCCCCTTTGACATTTTCTTCCAATGTTAAATAAATTAAAGCTCTGCTTTACTGATAAGTTTATCAGTAAGGCAGGATTCTAGTTTGTTATAATTCTCTTGTTTCCTTTAATGTATTGTTTTAATATATTTCTTTATCTATTAATAATTCTATGTCTTCTTTACAGTGTCCCGTGTTCTATAGAATCATCAGCGCTATTTAAACCTTGTCCACTGGTCTTCAAAAAAGTGTCATTAAGTCTCCATAACATTGTCGTAAGTTCTTCAGCCAAGATGTCCTGAGACGGCCTGGACCGCTTGTGTCATACGATTCATTCTGTATAATAAGTGTATGCAGTTAATATTTTGTGTTACATAAAATATATACGAAACATTATAATTTTCTCTTTTTGATATTGTCTATGATTTCTGTTTGTCTGTTCAGGTGGTTCTCTACAGGTGTGTTTTTGTCTTTGGCGACCCACGTATAAGCCGGTAGGTCGACATTTTGAAAGCCTCCAGTTACTTACACACGTCATCTATGAGTGTCCATGTTTCAGCTCCTTACGTGAGTATAGTGAACACATTATGTAATATTACGAATCCTTAAGGATAGATCGATATCATAAATCCTACGAAATGAGTAACACTCATAATAATAGTCTGTATTTATTATTTTTTGGTACCATTTATATTGCGTATGTCGTTGTAATTTTGTAACAATTTAAATAATTATTTTTGTGTAACGTCTTGTTCTTCATTTTATACTGATGCCTAAAAACGAAAAGAACTTCGAATATTTAATGCTTAATTAATAAAAATGATACTTTTAATATCATCTCAAATATATCTATTTTGTTCAGTTTTTTTAATTGTAACTGTTAATTGTTACAACACACTGTTCATACATTTTGTTTTCCAAGCAAGGATAAATTTTCGGCAAAGTTTTGTGCTGATGTGAAGTGGAGAGACCGGCTTCTAATAAAACTACCCTTCCCCTACCTATAAACTGTTACATCGGGTGTAGGGGTGGGTTGGATTCAAGTAATATATCCGGGAAGTTTATCGGCCTGCAGAAATAATAACCAACGTGCGAAATAGATTTTTACCTAATTTTTTTATTTGATCAAGTTTTCAAAGTTCCCGTTGGAATGGCCTTAATGGTTCGAATTATCGTCAATGGTTCATTATTCGTTCAGTCCGAAGTTATATTTGGCGCCAGGGTTCTTTACAAGGGTCTAGCTTCTCCTTAAAATGTGCACATTTACAAACTTAAAATACTAATCAATCAATTACACGTCATGTTAGTTGTTAATTTATAACTAAAGGGTGACTATTTATGAATTAAGTCCATGATAAAATGCATTTAATAAATTTAATCATTTATTCGCCTTTTTCTTGTTTTTAAAAGTATTTTAGTGTTTGTAGGTTATAATTATTTCCCCAGAAGGTTTTTTTGGCTACGCAACTAATTCTTTCAAAATACTCCATTAGCATTTTCGTTTTATTTTAATAGTTCTCTATATTGAAGAGTTATTCAGCACATACGAGAGGGAAGAAACAATCAGTTCCTTTATTCCACACTAAAGTCGTTCCATTTATTTCCTGTTGAAACAGCTGACATTTTCCCTCCGAGCTAGTCTTCTAGTGAAATATATATAAATGTCTTAAAATTCAGCGTTATCTTGAATAAAAATTTTTTCTAGAGAGAACCAATCATGCATTTGCCTCTTGTGCTGTTTAGTGGTGTAGAAGTATACCCTCTAATAAGCACTCCTGCCTGCACGAACCATGATTTTCCTACACTCCTAGTTACAGCTAAAATTCAAATTTTCATTTTCAGTTGAAATTAAACTAGACCTCGATCTATGTCAACACCTCATAACTGTACAACCCATTCGTTACGTTAATTTCCATATTGAATGAAATTTATTGTTTTTATTTTTACCTGGTTAATATTTTGGTTAAATTTCCTTCAAAAGTGAACCTTACTTTTGTGTAAAGAGTAGAAATCGTAAAGTCAACTATTTTATGTTGATATTATTCTTAAGGTGAACGTAAATATTTATTCATGACTTCATATTTGAGAAATAAAATGTTGCATTATAAGCCTCAAAAAACTTTGTGTTCTTGGGATATTGTTGCAAATTGTAAGCATTTCGCTGTTTTGTGTTTCTTGTTGTGACGCTTCACCAAGTATTGCCTTTATTTTAATTCCTTCTTCAAAATTACTTTGCCATTGTAACAAATGGGAGCAACTGCCGCGAAGTTTTTAATTTAAATTAATAAAACTTACTACCCTAAAATAACCTTTTCTTATTTAGGTCCTTATGTACATTTCGATTGCAAAGTAATCATATTCAGAGGAACGTATTACAAATTTCCTCTATTTTTGTAACTCATTCATCGAAAGATCGAATAGAGGAATTATGTTATACATTGATCGGAAGATTATTTCTTTGCAATTGAATAGAGGTATTTTGCAATATATTGCTCGGAAGATTATTTCTTTGCAATACAATAGAGGTATTTTGCAATACATTGATCGGAAGATAATTTCTTTGCAATAGAATAGACGTATTTTGTAATACGTTAATCAAAAGACCATTGCTTTCCAATCGAATAGATGCATTTTGTAATACGTTGATCGAACGATTATTGCGTAGCTCTAGAATAGACTTATTTTGTAATTAAATGATTGAACGATTATTGCTCTGGCATCGAATAAAAATACAGTAAAGTCTCGAAGTTCCGAGTCTAGATTTTCCTAGCTTCCGTTAAATTCTAGTCCGGCTTCAAGTCTATTAAGTAACAGGGTTAATCGGCTAAGCCGCCGGCGTTTACAAAAAGTTAAACTTCAGCATTAGAGGTTTCAATTAAGAGCTTAAGTGCTAATTAGCTGGATAGAGAGCTATTTAAAGAGTTTGAACCGAAGTTGAAAAGTTTTTAAAAGCAAAAGAATTTTACTCTGAAGTTTATTTTACTGTTAGACTACGCACTTTCGTATCCCGATGAAGATTAACTGTGCTCTGATGATATCCGTGATTTTATCTTCCCACAAATTACGATCCTAATCCAGTTGATGGATCAGTGTGTTCTGGAACATATGAAAAAAAATATCATGTGTTATCTTTTACAATATTTTTCGAAAGCGACTGGAGGGGAAGAAGGTATTGTAGGCTTTCTAAAAACATTACAGTCAAGGCAGTTGTGTACTGGATATCCGAATCATGGAACAAAATAAAAGGAGAAACATCGAGTAAGTCGTGTAATATAATCTCGAGTCATAATCAAACCAATGTTATTGATCCACAAGATGAAACAGACTTGACATTTCTTATCAAGATAGTCACGGTGAAGGAATAGCTCCCTAAGAAACTGCACTACGCTATAGTAAAAAACAGACACTATGGCAACAGATTTGCTTCTGCTAAGACGTCTACGCGACACCTTAGCACGAAAACTATCTGGTAAGCAGACTCATTAACCTTAAAAAAAAAATGTAGCAACTGTGATATAAATGTATTCCAAAGCTACGTTGATTTATGTAAGTACAGTAATCATTAAAGTTCTATAAACGTATTTTTTGAGATATTAGGGTTCTTTAGAACTGTTTTTTTTTTTTTTTAAATTTATAAGGATTTATTTCCGTATAATTCGAGTTTTCTACAACCTGAGGGCGTCTCTGTCCCATCTTTCTCGAATTATCAAGACTCTACTGTATTTTGTAATACATTAATCGGAAGATTATTGCTATGCAATCGAATAGAGGTAGTTTGTAATATATTTGTTGAACGATTATTGCTTTTCATAAGAATAGATGTATTTTGTAATGAGTTCCTCTAAAGTTTATTTATTGATTTGCAATTGAATAAAAGTATTTTGTTATACATTGATCGAACGATTATTGCTTTTCATAAGAATAGATGTATTTTGTAATGAGTTCCTCTAAAGTTTATTTATTGATTTGCAATTGAATAAAAGTATTTTGTTATACATTGATCGAACGATTATTGCTTTTCATAAGAATAGATGTAATTTGTATTGAGTTCCTCTAAAGTTTATTCATTGATTTGCAATTGATTAAAAGTATTTTGTTATACATTGATCGAACGATTATTGCTTTGTAATCGAATAGAGGTATTTTGTAGTACATTCAATAGAGAGGCACTTTGTAATACATTGATTGAACGATTATTGCATTGCAATCGAATAGAGGTATTTTGTAGTATATTGGTCGAACGATTATTGCTTTTAATAAGAATCGAGGTATTTTGTAATGAGTTCCTCTAAAGTTTATTTATTGTTTTGCAATCGAATAGAAGTATTTTGTAATATATTGATCGAACGATTATTGCTTTGCATTAGAAAAGAAAGTATTTTGTAATAACGTCCTCTAAATATTATTGTTTTGCAATCAAACAGAGTTATTTTGTAGTACATTCCTCTGAAGATTTTTCTTTGCCATCTAACCATACATAAGGATTTAAATAAAAGCGTTTGTTTGTGGTTAAGGTATTTTATTTATTTAAACTTGCCACAGATTTTTAAAAAAAAATACCTACTTCTAAATCGTATTCTAAATTTGATTATTGTATATTTGCAAAGTTATGCATTTCTACTCCAACATTCCATTTCGCTTGTCTCTTTGAATGTACTTTCGACAGTGGTTCTGCATTTGAATGGTTCCGACAGGTTGCATTTACTCTTTTACATTTCTTGATAAAACTTTATTAAATACATTTGAATAATGAATGAAAAATTGAAGATAGATAAGCTTTCGGCTTCTCTTTATTTATTTATTTTTGAAATGATGACTTCTTTTGGCTGAATATTACTGTCTTACCGGGAGTAAACCCATCTCATCCGTCACTTCACTGGTCGCAAATCATACCTTAGTTTAATAAGTGATGACGTAATTTCATACAACAGCTGGTTTTATGTTTCAGTGGATATATACAGGAGGCTGCAAGGCTTTACCGAATCCGACTAATGACATCATTAATAAAGTCGATAATTTAAATGAAAATATTTAGAAAGAATGGATGATAAAAGAAAGGTACCAAAAGATACTGACAAGGGGGTTGTTGTCGCAACCAGGTTTTATTATATACTCCGTGTTCCTCAAAACTTTCTGGATCATCAGATAGTTCTTCCCAAAATTACAAGTGGAAAAAATGTTTTAAAAAAATGTTAACCTAATAAGAAAATTAAAATAAAACAATTAGAAATCATGTTTTGGTTGGATTTAAATTTGATTGAGTGTTTTGGAAAACTCACTAGTTTGGTTGATATTCTAACAATAAGATACACTACAAACACACATACTAAACAACATAACTGAAAGGAAGGGTCTTTTATCCCCCCACCCCACAATTCCCGCCTATAAAACCATAACCGTCCATTCTGCCTCCGCTAATTTTGTAAATAGGTGTAATAAACCATAAATTTGAAAATTAATTTCCGTCTCAGTGTTGGTCGTAGATATTTTAAAAAAGTGGAATAATTCGTCAATAATCCGCCAGAATGCTTCGCCGGTTTGCTGAAGGTTTCAGTGTTTACAAGCCTCTTTTCTTACGGTAAGTTTTACCTACGATGGCATACATTTAACAAGTTTTGAATAAGTCAAGGCGTTTTTAGTTTTGTGTTTGTTTTATAGTGATGTCGCTAAACATTTTAAAATATACTACTTTCATTTAAAACAAAAACAGATAAATGATGTTCGAGAATATAACGTCAATCGAAAGAAAAAAGTGCAAGATTGACCTCTCTCTTAGATATTTATGTCTCAACATTAATCCTGCTTAGAGTTCGTCACAACCTCTGAACATCTCTGAGAAGATAAAGTATAAAGTATTTACCATTTTAAAGCTACAATTAGACAGATAGAAAAACTATGAAACAATGTATTATTTGTTAATGTATTCGGTAATTGGGTTAATTAATTAGAGATAAAATTTTTAAAAAAAACATGTATACATAAATAAAGTTGTAAAGATTTATTACAAACATATATATATTATATATATATATATATATATATATATATATATATATATATATATATATATATATATATACCTAACAACACTGTTTCCTTGCATCCACTTCTCATTTACACTCTCATGTACCTAAAAATGAAATGTTACTTTATATATTTGCGAGTCAACTTTCGAGAACTTTTCCTTACGTGCTCTCATTTTCAAGATTCTAAGAAGACTGTCAGGTGTTCTAAGTAAGATTCTTGTTTAAGTACATTAAAGTGTAAGTGCTACACACACACACGCATACACACATACACAAACAAACACACACACACACACACACACACACTGAAAGAGTCTCAAGGGAAAAGATTGAGGTTAGCCCAAATGTTTTTCAAACATGATGAAAAAACAGTAAAAATTAAAACAAATGCTACACACAAGGCCAGCAAGAGCGGCACTATCTGATTATGTGAACAAGGCCGGTCCATAGGGTCGATTTTGTTCACATAACAGAATGCTAGCATATATGCAATGTTTCCCTTTCAAATAGATTAATGAAAAAAGTAATAAGTTGTAAATTAGATTAATAATCAAACGTAGCAAATGTAACTATAAAAGTTTATTAAATGAATCACCGAAGCTAAATAGAAAAATAAGATAAAATATAATTATGTTAAAAGATAATTCAATGAAAAGGATATAATTGAAGTTATGTACTAATAGAGTAAAAGAAGGAAAGGTTGTGTAATTGCCCCAAAAACAATAAACTGTCGAGGGAAGAAGAAATATGTCTAAAGTAGCGCAACTCACGAACGGAAAGGGTTAGAAATATCAATCCAGTTTGTAGCAGCAACTCAAATTATGATAATGGACCATGGTTTAAGGAATTATCAAAATTTACACCGCAGGAACACTTACGAGGTCTAGCTAACATCGGACCAAAACAAAAAGAGAAAGTTTAATAGGCATCCACCTTTGCAGGTCTGGACTGGCTTGTCTAAATTAAATATTAACGCCTTGTCAAAGGGGTGGGGAATTGCCCGACGAGAAAGCGAGTCGAGGAGAAGCATAGACGATTTGAAAGGGAACGGACGTATTTTAGCGAGACACCTGGGGCGTTTACAGGATGATGTGCCGTGGCTAAAGACAACAACTAGCCCTAAATGGACTTGAGGATGGTCTGCTTTAAGAGCTTCCGCGAGAACGAACATTTTATTATTTTTGTAAAATGTAAATTAAAGTTGAAAAGTATTAAAGAAGGCCCTTAAACGGATCTAGTGCGTTTGCTACTGACCCAAGGACTCCAGGACCACATCCGAGGGACAAGAGGAACTATCACAGTGAAAGTTTTGGGGCAAGTCTAAATTTTAATAGTACAAACCAATTTTTAAAAATTTATAAATTTTCTAAAGAATAATTACCCGATTTTGAATTAACAGTAAAATCATAAATTAAGAAAAAGTCAATTAAAATTAAGAGAATATATAAGCAATTGACTTATTTTTAAAAAGCTTCATAAAAGGTGGTCACAAAATAAAATATTGTTCCAGTAATTAATATCAAATATGGAAAGCAAATGATTAAAGTTACATTTATTTAACGAATTAATTAGTCTATCCACTTGATATTCAAAATAAGAAATAAAGTAATGTATTTAAAAGTTAATGTCATAAGTAATAAGAGAACCATGAAACAAAAGAATATGGTGATTTACTTTATAGTCACAGTTTAAAATGTTCTATCTCCATATATCCGATATGAAGAAAACAGGATTAGATAATTGGTTAAAAATAAATCAAGGGAAATCCTTACTAAAGTCCAGCAGAATTATGTGTGGGAGCACAGAAATAATTAATACACAGTATTACTAAGAAATAATTTCACCTGTTGATTTCATCAAAGGGTTATATGGACATGCAATAAAACAAATTAATATAAATTATTTTCTTGTCTAATTGAATGTTAGTAAATTTAAAGGTGTAATTTAAACTTTACGATACGACCTGTTCAAGGATAGACTATGAACGTTAATGAAGGTGAACAATAATTAAGCAAAATTTTAACAAAGTTTAACAAAATGTAGAAATAAATTAAAAAATCAGTTAAAATGTATTTAATCTAAAAATAATTGCTTATTAGAAAAGAAATGTAAAATGAGTTAAATTTTAGAGAAAAAGTAAACATCATGTAATAGAATCGATATATAATATTTCAAATTTAGAGAATTCAACAATTTACAACAAACAGTGATTGAATTTATTAAAACCATCCTGTGGTGAAAATAATTAAATAAAATTCATAGAATTTTTCCAATTAATAAAAAGAGTAAACATCAAATAAATCACATAGGATTAAGAAAAAAGTTCGTTACAAATAATTATGACCAAGGTACAAGAAATACATTCACTCTTAAGTAAGGTAAAAACCTTGTGGTTGGTTTTTCAAAACAAAGTCCAGGAATTTATTCACTGGCAGATCGAGCTAGACACACCACAAGTACCAGGAACTGGTAAGTCGGGTGAGATCATATTTTGACCGCAGTCGAACTCGAGGGTGAGGGCTCCCGCCGAGGAACGGGTGTTTCGGGAGAAAAAAAATTTCTCCACGCTAAGGGTGTGGAGGTCGAGAAGGCCGCGGCAAAATTGGCGACAGTGACAGGATGCGATTTAAGAAAGCAAAATAAATCGCATCCGTTTTTTAAACAAAAAGAAATTAAATAAATAATTAAAGGAAGAAAAAAAGAAAAAAATTAAATAACTAAATAAAATTTAAGCAATTGTATTTAATAAAATTAAATACAGGCGTCGCAAAGCAGAGGGAATACATTGGAACGGATCATCGGGCTAATATACATAAAAATTAGAAAGAAAGAAATTCATAGTAAAAAGAACTGAAAAATTAATTGATAGAAATAAAATACAACAATGTCGAAGTCAGAGACCGACAAATTATTAGCTTACTTCAAAGTGGAGAACGAAAACGAGAAACAGAAAAGAGAGACAGAGAATACAGCTAGAGAAAAAAGAGAGGAAGAAAGAAGAGGACATGAAAAAGAAGTGAGAATGAAAGAGAAGAAAAAAGAAAAAGAAGAGAGGATAAAAGAGAAGGGAAAAGAAAAACAAGAGAGAGAGAAGCAAAAACTGCCGCTAGAGAAAAAAGAGAAGAAGAAAGAAAAAGACAAGAAAAAGAAGAGAGAATAATGGAAGATGCAGCTAGTCGAAAAAAGACAATAAGAGAAGAGAATAAAAGAAAAGGAGTTAGATAATGCTTTAAGGGAGGCGGAAAAGGAAAACGACAGAGAAGAAAGGAGAAGAGAATTAGAAGAAGAAAGAAATGAGAGACAAAAAATACTAGAAGCATTCCAAATTGAAATCGAAAGTTACAAGAAAGAAGCGGTAACGAAAATGAACGAGCTAGAGAGCGCGTTAGTTGAATTTAAAAGTGAAGTAGACTATAAAGATAGAAAAACAAATGAACGAGTAGTAAGAATAGACAAAAATGTAGAAACAGTGCAACAAAAAATGAAAAGAGTGGAAGAAAAAATGAGAAGGGTAGCGAAAAGGGAAAGGTTACACAAATTTTTATGCCTACAGTTCTCAACCATTTTATTGAGGCGACCTATAAAAAAATTGAGTTTTCGTGAAATGAAAAAGAAGACGCCGATGAGTTTTCTTAATGAGATCGAAGCACTCTTTGCGGAAATTGACAGTACAATGGATGAGGTGACCAAATTGAAAATAGTCGAGAAATATCTAAAAGGAGCTGCGAATGCATGGTGGAGAGCGATAAAAATGGGGACAGAATCATATGACGAATTTAGAGATGAATTTGTTAGGCATTATTGGAGCTTTCACCAACAAGAAAGGGGTCAAATAAATCTGGGGCGATACTACCAAAATGGCCCGTATAGCATGGCAGAGTATTTTGTCATTATGATAAACCGCGCAAAAAATTTACATCCGGTTATCCCTGAGCAACGCCTGATTTTCAGGATAATGGGACATTATAGAAGCAATGTTCAGCTTGCAAGCGTAGGAAACCCTATAAACAATATCAAGAACGCTATTACATTCTTGCAACTAATTGACAATGTCTTAGAAAGTTAAAGGAAGGAAAACGGGAATGGGAACCAACATACTACCAGGGGTTCACCACGGGAGGTCACATCTAACCAAAGACCTAACTCTATCCGGCGATCCTATGGTGAATACAAAGAGAAACCTAAAACCAAGAATCCGCAAAACCCTAATCCTTCCTTAGCCATCCCGGGACCTAGTACTAGCAGGAAAAAAAAAACTAGGAAGTAGGGTCTCTAGTCGATATAATAAAGGTAGGTTCCCCAAGCTAGAGATCCAGCATAACAACAAGAACAAAAATATGCCGGTTTGTCATCATAACAAACAAATAAGCCTGGGTAGACTTTCCATGAATTTAAGGGACGACTACTAGAGGAGGAGGAAGACCCAATACATCCAAATAGGCAAATAGATCCGTGTCCGGCTATTCAATGCTACATAAACGGACATGAAATAACGGCAGAGATTGACACCGGAGCTCAAATTTTGGTGATTCAGACTAGCAAGTACGTAGCCTTAAAACAACTTGGAAATAGGTCTACGAACTCCCAGTGGAAAATGTTGGTCTGGTGACAGCAATGGGGTCCTGTTTAAAGAGAGTCAAACAACAGACAATGCTGCCAATAACATTGAACGGAGTGACCATGGATCTGGTATTTTTAATTGTAGACTTAATTGTAAACAAAGTTCAGGAATTTATTCATTGGCAGATCGAGATCGACACACCACAGGTACCAGGAACTGGTAAGTCGACCGCGGTTGGACTGGAGGGTGACGGCTAACGCCGAGGAACGCGTATTTCAGGAGAAAATAAAATGCTCCACGCAGAGGGTGTGAAGTCGAGAAGGCCGCGGCAAAACACACACACACACACTCACTTTCTCTCTCTCTCTCTCTCTCACACACACACACACACACACACACACACACACAAACTCTTTTTTCAGACTTCAAGTGCATATTTGTTTACTACTTCGAGACTGTGTTGGTGAACTCATTATTTCATTGGTTTCAATTACGGAAAAGTTTAATTCTTTCACAAAATGTATTTTAAAAATAATATTATAATGTTTGTAGCAGTGGGTAAACGTAACTGTCTGAATGACGCAATTACTATTTTAAATTGAATAAGAGAAACCTAACATATAAAAACATTTTAGAAAATTACCATAGTGAGAAGTTGGTTTTGATACTTGAAATACCATAGGAATATCCTAAAAACTTGATTTAACTTGAACATGTTACTAAAAGATTTATTTCCAGAAATATTTCCAACTATAACCTTGCTAATAAGAGATCATTTTATGAGAATTATTGAAAATATTTAGGTAATTTTAAATAACTGATTACAATGCAACCGTAATATTTGTGTGCAATTACCTGCTTCTTTCAGTGCCACATTATTCTGTCTGGATCGAGCTGTACCTCGTAAATATATTTGATTATTATTATATACACAATATCAAGAGCTTAGTGGTACAATATATTATAACGAAAATATTGGAATGAACCCCAATACCACAAAAAAATAACAAATAAAAGAAGTTACTTAAGATTAAGATTAAACCCTTGAGAACGATTGGTATCACTCTAGTTTGTAATTTCTTGTTTGCTAGATTGTAATTTTGTAATAAGACCCTCTAACGAGGATGACATGGTCATCGACAAGTACATAAGGGTTTAACCTGAAGTAACTTGTTTTATTTGTTATTTTTTATTATTTCTGTGGGTATTGGGGTTCTTCCCAATATTGCCATTGTAATATTATTATATAGTATATATCAATAATAATATACATATAAGTAATAAGAATTACGTAAAATGTAAAAACATACACCAACTATAGAAAAACTGCATTTGCTTAATGATAAAAGGTATCTTGCTATTCCTACAGTTAGTGTTGTTCCAACTGACTTCTTGAAAGAGTGCAATTTGTTTAAAACCCGTTCGTTAGTAAAATACAACATCTACATCATTTCATCATACACAGTGTATATGTGTTTACGGATTACTGCCTCTTAAAGGAATCAGACCTATTCATAACTAGAATAAAGATTCCTTGTACAGCTGTTCCCTCGTGAGCTGGCGCACGATCAATCGATAGAAAACAAAAAGCTAGAGAAAATTGGGGTAAAGCAAAAAGGTTTATGGTAGAACACACACCCTTTTTGCGTTCGGACTAAATAATGGCCCTAAATTGCCTATAAAGAAAGAAAAATGTAATAAAATTTGTAGAAAATGTTATACTAAAAAAAATAATGTAAATAAAGACGGAATATTTTGTTGCAAGAGATCCCACGATTTGAACTCCCTAGATTTCTTTGCATGGATACACATGAAGTCACTGTATGATCAAAAATCGGATATTGAACACGAACCTTTACACATGATTGCTGCCCAAGACATAATCAATATTCCAAATCTTAGTGAAGGCAATGGCCTCTTTAAATCGTAAGGCTGAAATGTGTATTAACAATAAAGTTGGATATTTTTAGCAGCTCTTGTAATACTGGTATCAATGTAAGTTGATAAATATCAATGTAATTTTATGATTAATAGTGTAGGTATTTAAATAAATTTTCGATATGTAATACAATTATTAGTAGAGGGTTGAGTCTACTACAACCCCCCGGTCAGTGGTGCTCGATAATAAAGATACTATCAATCTTTGAAGTTAATTCGCATAAAAACCAAGTTAGACTCTTGTTTAGGTATATGTAGAGAAAGTGGAAAGTGAATACAAGAAAACAGTATTGCAAAGTTATATCACTTTTAGAATAATTCAAGACCATCCGAACTTTAAATTTTGTAAATTTGTTAAAACTTACTGAGACAGAAAGTCTTTTATCGCTCCTTGGCGATCTTCATCAATGTCATCTACTTCTATTAAATACAAATACCTTCTATTACGTACTTAATGTCTTGCTTATAATATTTGCAAACATTAACAAGAAACACGTATGTTTTTCTTTTTAAAATACAGGTTTCTTCATCCAAACAATCAAAAGGCTATAGACGTTAACGGTCATCCAGCGTTCATTTCAGATGATTGTATCATAATTCCTCTGGAGATAGAATAGCTGTGAATTTTATATTTATGTTTATCTTGTAATATTCTAGGTCTTCCATCTTTGTCACGTGATCTCTGCGTCAAACGTTTTGCGATATATATATATATATATATCTAGTGACGGTGAGTGTGAGTATGTGTCCATTAGCCTGCAAATACAATGTATATATATTCCAGGTCTCCCATCTTAGTCATGTGATCTCTACGTGAAACGTTTAGCGAGATATTTATATATTTAGTGACGGTGCGTGTGAGTATGTGTCCATTAGCCTGCAAATTCAATGTATATATATTCCAGGTCTCCCATCTTAGTCATGTGATCTCTACGTGAAACGTTTTGCGATATATATATATATATATATATATATATATATATATATATATATATCTAGTGACGGTGCGTGTGAGCATGTGTCCATTAGCCTGCAAATACAATGTATATATATTCCAGGTCTTCCATCTTAGTCATGTGATCTCTAAGTGAAACGTTTTGCGATATAGTTATGTATTTAGTGACGGTGCGTGTGAGTATGTGTCCATTAGCCTGCAAATACAATGTATATATATTCCAGGTCTTCCATCTTAGTCATGTGATCTCTATGTGAAACGTTTTGCGATATATTTATATATCTAGTGACGGTTCGTGTGAGTATGTGTGCATTAGCCTGCAAATACAATGTATATATAATCCAGGTCTCGCATCTTAGTCATGTAATCTCTACGTGAAACGTTTTGCGATATATATATATATATATATATATATATATATATATATATATATCTAGTGACGGTGCGTGTGAGCATGTGTCCATTAGCCTGCAAATACAATGTATATATATTCCCTGTCTTCCATCTTAGTCATGTGATCTCTAAGTGAAACGTTTTGCGATATATTTATATATTTAGTGACGGTGCCTGTGAGTATGTGTCCATTAGCCTGCAAAGAAAATGTATATATATTCCAGGTCTTCCATCTTAGTCATGTGATCTCTGCGTCAAACGTTTTGCGATATATTTATATATTTAGTGACGGTGAGTGTGAGTATGTGTCCATTAGCCTGCAAATTCAATGTATATATATTCCAGGTCTCCCATCTTAGTCATGGGGGAACGTTTTGCGATATATATATATATATATATATATATATATATTTATATATCTAGTGACGGTGCGTGTGAGCATGTGTCCATTAGCCTGCAAATACAATGTATATATATTCCAGGTCTTCCATCTTAGTCATGTGATCTCTAAGTGAAACGATTTGCAATATATTTATATATTTAGTGACGGTGCGTGTGAGTATGTGTCCATTAGCCTGCAAATAAAATGTATATATATTCCAGGTCTTCCATCTTAGTCACGTGTTCTCTGCCTCAAACGTTTTGCGAGATATATATATATATATATATATATATATATATATATCTAGTGACGGTGCGTGTGAGCATGTGTCCATTAGCCTGCAAATACAATGTATATATATATATATATATATATATATATATATATATATATATATATTCCAGGTCTTCCATCTTAGTCATGTGATCTCTAAGTGAAACGTTTTGCGATATATTTATAAAATTAGTGACGGTGCGTGTGAGTATGTGTTCATTAGCCTGCAAATAAAATGTATATATATTCCAGGTCTTCCATCTTAGTCATGTGATCTCTAAGTGAAACGTTTTGCGATATATTTATATATTTAGTGACGGTGCGTGTGAGTATGTGTCCATTAGCCTGCAAATACAATGTATATATATTCCAGGTCTTCCATCTTAGTCATGTGATCTCTAAGTAAATCGTTTTGCGAGATATTTATATATCTAGTAAAGGTGCGTGTTTGTATGTGTCCTTTTACCTGCAAATAAAATGTAAGAATAAGAAGGAAAATACGAATAAGAAGGAAAATAGGTTGTATAAGGAAACATTATATCAATTTATATATCTTCAAAATATTTTATAGATTATCAATTCAAAACATACTTACAAATTTAAAATACTAATAATAAATTACGCTTTGGAACGTGTTTCTCATCTATGTACCTTCTTTTTCATCATAGTAATATATTTAGGCTTCTAAACTATATTTATGTCAAAAATGGATTTCTTGTCGTTAACATATTTGTTAAGTTCAATTTACACGCCTGACTAAAAAGTCAAGCATTCCCACGATTTTTGTAAAGTGTGTGGTATAACGTATTTAAAATAAATTAGATATAAAACGCAGAAGGAACGGCGCGAGTCTCACCACAACTGTAAAGACTACGCAGGGGCGAGTGTGTCGTGCGGGCATGTTTTAGTACAGCGCCTTCAGGATTTGTGTTGCTACAATGTATACCTTATGTATACTATTTATGGTCTTTCAATGTGGAGGCAAATACTAAGTATCAAGGTTTAACGTATGGTAAATAATAGAGAGTTGCATTTACAACGTTTTTATATTCCCATAGTTTTAAACTGAGTTTTATTTTTCATTTAACCGTTCTTTCCTTTTCTTTTTTCCAACATCAATGTTTATATATAACCCTACTTTTATAATATACAATGCTGTACTTCAGGCTTTCTGTATTGATTAAGGAATGTGCTTATAATTTTATTCGTTAAATGATGGTTAGCTTAAAAGTGACATTTCATACAACCAAAACCTTTAAACGTTTATTTAAATTACATGTTTTTTTCAAAAAAAATTATTATTTATATTACTTCTGCTAACCCTAAATCATTAAGGCTATTCTGTGGAGAATTGTGAGGGTAGGTATATGTAGCGAGGCTAAATAAATGTGAGGGACAAAGACGTTATGTTCCATTTGTTAATTTTAACATGTATTTCTATCAAGCAACAGGGAACAAAAAGGCCTAATATTTGCTAAGGTGTGTATATTTGGTTTTCTCACCATGTTGTAATTATCCGTCACTTGATATTCATATTTAAGGAACGATGAGGCAAGGAAATTAGGTTCCGACAATATGCTTTGGTGATTTAGGTGTTGTTGTATTACAACTTTTCACATGTAGGGTATGCTACTTCATTTATTGTTTATTAATTAGTAAACATGTTCTTATTGCATATTTTTTTATAAATTATTAAATGTCTATGAATTTATACTTCAACAAATCTTACTACAGTTATAATTAGTTATATTTATTTATTTCGATTTGTTAATTAATACCTTCTTACACAAGTCAGAATCTTTATAAGAATTTTTTTTAAACCTAAAATAAAATCGTTAAATGAAATTTGTGTTTAGTAAATTTGTCAACATGTAATAAAGGGGGAAAATATTACAAAATGTATACTTGTTTTTATAGCTGCAATGACAATATTTTATTAAAACTATATTTTAATAATAACGTTGTTGCAATGAAGTTACTCACTTCTGTCGTCTAGTCAGAATTTTCAAATTTTATCATTTATCGGTTAGAACCCAGGATTCAAATTGACTGAGATATTTAAATTTCTCATAAGTAAATATAGACATCTTAAATACAAACCGAATGCTAAAGGGTGTGTCGAATTTTGTGAGTTATTGATGACGTTAGTTAAGAAACATTTACGTTGCTAAAGGTAAAAGCTAGTAGGCTTGTACTTCTAACAGAAAAGTTTTATGACGGACAAGTATCTATTAATCTAAAAAAATAATGATGTGAAGATGATTATTCAGTACATCCCAGATGAACTCGAGCACTTTTACAATAACCTTTGCAAATGGAAGACGACTCAGAACGACAATGACAATGACGAAGACCACGATTAAAAAGGAATTAACGATTTTCATGAGAATTATTTATGATTTTGTAAAACAATTGTTTATTTATTCACTGTTATATACAAAATGCATATAGTATACACATGCACAATGTTTTAACATTATTAAAACCTGTGATTGGAAATTATGTAGACAATATTAATCATGAAATTTCACAAAATTCATTTTATAAGACTAATGAGAAGGGAAAGGAAATAACTTTGTAGATTTATAATTACTATAATATGCACGAGAATGTTAGGATGGTAAGAATTGCCCTGAATATGTATCAACAAAAATGTTCTTAACAAATTACATGGTTCATTTGGCTGTAAAGTCATAAATAAACACTATAAGAAGTTTTTTCACATTCTAAAAAGTTAAGAGAAACGCCCTTTTTCCCTTTTCCTAATCACCGATTCTTTAATGTCAATGCGTAATTGTTCGTGTGGGAGGTTTATGTATAGTATATTTGTTACATAGTGTAAAATTAGGTAGTAACTAGAAACTATGTAGTACATGTATGTCTACATAATGTAGAACAAAGTCTAACCTCAGAATCTGTTATTTGAAGGTAGGTTTCCATTATCTTAAATATTTATATATTACTTGGTTAGATATGCTACAGAATATGTGATTGAAGTACTTTGGTTTTTGTTTTTTCTGAAATGTATTTGTCCTCACTCTCATTCTAATATTTATTTCGACCCTCCTATATTATTGATTTAGTTACTATAATAAAAATTATAACAAACTATATTTTTGTATTTGAAAATTGTTTACTGGCGACATGAAAAAACTGTATCAATGTTCCTGCAATTAGAAGAAGCCTTATAAAAAACGCGTTAAAGTCAATTCTTACCTAGGTCAACAAAGAAGAATTTCATTTTAGTGACTTGTTAATAAATCTATACAAATGATATTAATGTTTATATACATATGATAGAATCACAATATCATGTGGAGAAACAGAAAGCAGCATTAATTATTCAATTTAATTAATGAACATTTGGAAAAAGTGTATTAACATTACGTGTCATTGACTACAAGTTTAAAATGTATTTGAACAATAGTGGATGAATAAAAAGTATTTTGTTCACGATTGAAAGTATGAATTATATATATATATATATCCACCAACGTGACGCCATGGGCAGCGACGGTTCGGGTTTTGCGTAATTTTGAATGATTGAACCCACTCCTTTCTCGGAGAAAATGTGAGAGCTTAGAGCTAACGAATTATCTTAAAATTTAGGTACAAAAAGACTTAATGCTACAATTTAATTTGGGTTTGAGGGAAGGTGCAAAAAAGAAAGGAGAGGAAAAGATTGCAGGAGTGATGGAGGTTCCAGGAGTACTTTGGACAGTCACATAAAATAGGAGTTTACCCAGTCGAATAACTGGGAGTCAGCATGTGAAGGGAGAGTTAAATTCGGCCTTGTCAAAGGGTTTGACCTAGACAGAAAGGATGAATTTCGAAAGGCTATAGGAATTTCGAATGACGATATTGGAATGGAACGAGGAAGGTTGGAATATGGTTCTATGATATTTCGACTGGAAAGATTCGAGGCGTTCCTTGGAGTTAAGCCCATGGCTTTTGGAATCACTATTCAATGCACATCGCTCCTGGAATCACAGCTCTCTTATACAAAATGATATAAACTTATACTTATTTGGAATACATAAATAATCGCTTCTGTCTTCTTCTTTAGTTACGTTAATAAAATTTGGTACCGGCTTTGACATCTTAAATTTTGAAAACTGGAAGCTTATACATTTCTAGGTTATATCCGATAGTGCCATTACGCCCGTCTCGTTCAAAGACTTTTGGAAAACTGGGGCTACTGCAAGGGCACGCCAACGGAATTTCCCACCCTTGGTTATTATTTTGAATTTTTTGATTGGTGCATTGGATCAGGCGATATCAGACCATGCTTACGTCACATGAGGTGATGTCAGTTAATTACCCTGAGTTACTAACTCGTACGATATTTTACATTTTTACCCGCTAGGGGCGCTACTATCTATGCTAGCTTCACAATGTGCACCAATGAAACAAAAATTTTCTTTTATATTGGGACGATATAATTATTAAATAAAAATCAAATATATAAATGAATTTAAATGTAACACCTTATTTTTAAGAGTGTTACATTTTCTCTTGTCGACCTGAAAAGAAAATTTTTGTTCGACATTACATCTTATTTCTACTTCAACATTTTATACATGAGTGTGTGTGCAGTGTGTGTGCAGTTCCCTTTTACAATTGAACAAAATTTTATACGTACTATAGTAAAAGTATAAACAATCTATTCAATAACGGATGTTTTTGTTTACCTACATTCTCCACTACGAAATGCTTGGTATTCCCCCTAGCGCTTGACAAGTTGTACAACGGAAGCATATCCGCTTTCTCACACATAGGCTCTTTTAAAAAACTACCGGTTTCACAGCGTTCTACTGCAAAGACATTCTACACATTTCACATTTTAAAAACTTTTAAAAATATCACACACTTTAATTACCTTTATTAAAAATCTTTTTCTGTGAACGTTCTGTTTCACAAACTTTTACGAATACAAATTTATATCTTTTCAATTTTAAAATTCCTTACTCTTTCAATTCCTTATTAATTTTCATTCAAATAATTTCTTTATAAAAAAAAAAATCCTTCAAATCATTTATTAATTAAATTTTCTTTAATATTTTCTCTTTTTGGGTCAACGAACCTAACCATTCATCTAGCTGTATTTATCACAGTCCTCTGCTTGGGATCTGTAAAACTGCTTACTCCCTGTGAGCCACAAATTACCGCATTTAAATGACGCTACATGTATTTTCACAAATATTCTCTCTCAATTTACAAACTAAGACTGTACCATTGCTTTATTACTTCTCTCTGTTATTTTTACAACATTCGTACATCTTATACAAAAACCTTGGATTTCAAAACCCATATTTTGAATCCAAATACATTATTCTTAAATCAAATTCCATACTTTGATTTAAAAACCATACAGCTAGTTGTTGACACAACAAGGACTTTATTTACTTCATTATTCTTATAATTTTCTTTCAAACACAACTATAACAATATAATTTTAAATTTCGACTAAGCTCTTGCATTAAAAAAATAAGAAATGAAACTAAACAGAAACTAGGAATGTACTTTCATATACAATTTTTTGGTCAAGTGTTTTAGTCTCTTCGTGTAGTATTGTGTATTTTAAGATTTTGTCTTCTATCTCGTGTAGTAGTATAATTGCATGTCATTGGGCCCAGCACGCGAGCGCAAGGCCGACCACCAAACGCCCATTACAGAGCAAGAATTTTGAAACGAGCCGCTCGCAGCCAAAACCACGAACGCTGTGCAATGCTCGCCAAAATCTGCCAGAGAACAAGTCACTGGACTTAACAAAGAAAAAACCTAACTTGCTGCGGATTTTACCCTTAACGGGTAAGTCATCCCGGGGGAGGGGTTCTTTTGAAAGACATCTAAACGGCGAAATGACCATATTAGTTGTAGGAGAGTGTAAGAAACTTGTTTAAAAGAATACTCAGTTTGTTTGCAAGTAAGTTAAAAAATATTTATTTTTTAATTTTAAAATTTAAAATTTAAATTTACATCTCACAGTCTGTAACTTCTTTGACTTAAAATATCCTTTGTGTTGGTTCTCACTCACTTAAGAAACCATACTCTGCTTATTCTATTTGACATTAAAGTTTAAATTAAGATTTTACGATTTTAGTTTGCTTATAATCGGAATATACCAAAGCGTAAAACTTTGCTCTACTTAACGTTCAATCTTACTTGTCAAAATATAACCATTTCCAACCTGAAGTTCTTGTTCTTATCTTTTAATTAAAAATTCTCTTTTCCCTTAAGTGACTATTTTAACAACCCTTGTCTGCTTGTTCTAATTTTATTTCAGTATCCCAGGTTATTAACCTTAAAATTTTAATTGTCAATATTTGGTTTTGTTTACTTAAATTTTTACTTAAAATTTAATTGTTACAGTTTACAAATTTTCGTTTTAACCTTTTTGATTCAATCAAAGCCTTACTCTTCAATACACTCCGAAAGCTCCCTACTTTTTCATTTTGTTCAACTAGTTAAAATTTCTAAACACACTACTTATTTATGGCAACATTCTACATAGCCATGTAAATGATAAAATTTTTCCTATATCTCTATCAAATTTAAATGACCTTTTAAAGTTTAATATCTGATTGCTTTAGCAGGTAAAGTTTTACTCAATTTTACCAAACAACCTAAAAACAATTTCATAAATTATATCAGATTATATAAAACCCAATTATCAAGCACATACTGAAACAAAAATTACATATAAAACATATAGCCATATCTCCCACAGGATTATCAAAATATTTACTGAACAACAAATCAAAATTAATAAAAATTGTTAAAACATCTGCTGAATAAATTCAAACACCTTCCCAATTGAAATTACAATACTTAAATACATATTTTAATTAAAACGTTTACTGAAACATAGTTAAAACCTTTTTAAACATATCCTCAATCATTTACAAAATCTACAAATCTATTTAAATTTATTTAACCCTTTTAATAGAAAATATTTAACCCTTTAGTTATCATTTGATCAACCCTTTCGGCATGAAAATCCACATAATTTAATTTATTAATATTTATTGAAATATAGTTAAACCCTTTTAAACTGATCCTTGATCATTTACAAAGAAATTTACAAATTTACTAAAATTTATTTAACCCTTTTAACAGAAAATAAATAACCCTTTGGTTCTCATTAGATTAACCCTTTCTGCATGAAAATTATAAATACTGAAATTTATTATTACTTATTTAAACATAGTTAAACCCTTTTAATATAAAATATGTAACCCTTTTACTAGAAAATATTTAACCCTTTGGTTACTATTAATTTAACCCTATTGCATGAGAATCATAAATACAGAAATTTATTTAAATTTATTTAAAATTTATCAATGCAATTTCTGAAGGAAATTGATTATTTAATAAATTTTAAGTAACCTTTGCTAAATGGTTACCAACCCATTTGCCTAAATTATACAACTTATATTTAAACCAATTTGCAAAAATTTCATTTTTCCTTCTAAGTTTCCCTATCACCAACATATTGTTTTACATACATATAAATCATGAAATAAACAAAATACACTTATAATTCATAAAAGAAAAAACTTATTTTAATATATCATTAGCTAGCCCCACTCACAATTTTTAAAATCTCTGGTTTAACTTAACCATTTTGTTGCACTTTTTTAAAATATTTAAAATCTACACATATCAAAATCATAACCCTTTATTTTTACTCAAACCTTGGTTTGATTTAATTTATTTAATACACATATGTAATTTCACCCTTTTCTAAATAAAATCAACAATCTAAATTGAATAGCTTCAATTAATGATATAACCCTTGTTTATTTTAAACGAGAACACTTTATGTCAATTTGTTTCATATGAAAAATTTCATAATGACCCCTTCTAAATAAAATAACAATTCAGTTTAATTCAATTATATGAAATAGCACTCCTGTTTATAGGAGTACTTGAAACTAAAACATGGCCTTCAAATCAGCTGTTGTAAACAATTGTCATTGTCCGCCATCTTGGATATTTACTTTTAGCATATCATATTTAATTTTTATTACAACCCATCTCTTATTTAATTTCCTTACACGTTCATAAGATTTTAACTCTTTAAATAATTTAAATCCCTTTATTTGATTTGTTTATTTAAAACCCTTAACCCTTTACACTATTCCTAACCTAAAATTTTTATTTCCCTTACTTTCATGAAATGCACCATATTTTCTGCTTTTATGGCATCGCCATCTTGAAACCCCCTCTTCAAAACAAAGCCACCAATATTTACTTCTGAATTTCAAAGTTTACTGTTAATGGTTTTAAAATTTATTTAAATTTTATAACATTCTCCCATAAAGAAAAATTTTTCAAATTAAACATTTCTAATTTGCAAAGGAAAGACAAAATAGACCTAACCTGAAATCCACCACAAAGCACGGCTTGCCCATTTCTCCCTCTCTTCTTCGTCTCTCCCTTTGTTCTCCAGTGGGGTGGGGGAGGTCCGGCTTGGATGTTGTATCTTTCCCACGCAGGTATACTTGGATGACTTCCCACGAGTTGCCGCCATCTTTGAAACCACCTTCCCTTTGTGTTTCTGGTACGCCTCATGTAGATCTGCTTGCTCTACCCTTTGTTTGAAACTCTCCCATCTTCTTTCTTCGATGATTTTTGCACCTCTTTTAAATTTTAGACTGTTTCTAATAAAATTTTTAGCTTTAAGCCCTTTTTTAACACTGTTCTTAACTGGGCATTTTATAACACAAGAAAGAATAAAAAAATTTTAAATCGTTTACCAAGTTAGTTGAATTATGTTTAATTTAGTTTGAAATTTAGTATCACTTTTTTTAAACTGTTTGCTAGGTTATCACTGTTCACTTCGCCTTGCCTTTGTAGTAAGGCTGTAACACACACATTTTAATACGCTCGCACATTATTGATGGAATTTAATGGGGAAACCTCTTTCGGCGCGATCTTGAGGCCGAAAAATCCCCATTTTCGGAAACACAACGTCACGACATTCCTACGAAACGAAATTGCCTTAGCCACTCATCGTTTTTAAGCAATTAACGGTAAAATACTACTGTTCATTCTTTACCGGAGCTAATCCCTCACACGTCCGTACGCTTCAGAAGTAATGGTTTCGCTGGGGTGTAAAAGGACGCTAACTTTTCTTTTCCCACGGGGAAGCCCCCTCTCTGCTGCTCTGTTCCCATGAGCCTCTCAACCAATAAGAAACCTTATCGATTTCGTCATGATCGGCGCGCGCATCTTCTTTATACTAAACTCAACGGCTCGCAGAATCAATAAATTGGATCGATTCTATCCACTTTTTCGTTCTAGCCGTATAACTCTTTAAGGGTGCCTTTGCTGAAGTTTTCTTATTCTTTGTTATTGATTTTTCTCGTCTCGCTTTATCTTTGGAAATGTCGATGGTAGCTCTAGGTCGATTTTGACCATCTTCCCCTTGCAAACGGCCTTAAATTAAAGTTTCTAACCCTTCTTACGGTGGCTTGGTTTGTTTTATATAAAAGAAATTTAAACACTTTATGTTTTATATTTTATCTTTTTGCGGTATGTATTCCAAGAGAATACTTGCCCGTCACAAGATCCCCCCTCAAAATTGAGAAAAATTTTTGAACGTATCTCCAAAAAAAAAATTTACTTATACAAAAAAAATTATTTTTCGAGATTCATTTGTTTTCTTAGTTTATTTGTGGGTGCTAGCTAATTCTTAACTATCTTACTTATCTATCTACTTGTCCATGGTCCTCTTCTATCTCGTATCACTGAAACACTTTTAAACACTTTTACAATATTAGTAAGTACAACCATAAGTTTATGTATTTATATAAATTTCACAACTCTCACTTTTCACTCTCAGGCTTTACACAATATATCTGACTTTGTTTTCTCTTTGCTTCATTACTTTAAAAGTTTAAAAATTTAAAATTCTTTATCTTAAATTTTCCATTTCTTACATCGCCCTACATTTATTCCCTCTTTAGTGGCTTTATTTTATTATTTTATTTATTTTTTTTTCACACATATAAACATTTTACATTTCCCATAACTACGATTCAAAATATCTAACCAACTTCTTACAATCTATACCTGCAGTTATTTACTTACGCTCCTTATCTTAAGTGATGAACGATGTTCGGGTATTCCCCTCTCACTCTGGGGCGCTGTCTTTTATCAGCTGGCGTCTTGCGTAACTTGCCTACGCATTAGTCGGTAACTCCACACAGCTGTGACCTTGTGTACTAAAGCTATTTCCTTATCGTTTTTGCCTGGGTCAGTGCTCCTACTGTATACAACTTTGGATCAATATTTGTTGCACTGAGGCAACCTACATTTTTTATCTTGAAATCAGGTCAGCTATCAGGTTTCTTTGTTTATTATTAGTCTACGTACAATTTTATATCTTTAATATCGTACCTTCCCCTTACTTTATTTGTCATAATATTGGCCACTTCATAGGTCTTACGCCCTAGTTTCCTGGTTACTTTAAATGGGCCTTCGTAAATCAATAGTAACTTTTCTGTCTCTTTTCTTTGCACATTGGAGCGGTTATGCCTTGTGATTAACACTAGGTCGTTGACTTGGAAGTGCGTCTCCTTACAGGTTCTATTTGTCCTTGCCGCTCTGTAGTCTCCCGTAGTCCTAATTCGCTGAAATACTTTCTGAAGCATCTCCCTCCTACTCTCCACTACCGCATTCCTACAATCCTCAGGGATATATCCTTCCCATACATATCCTTCCCATACATGACGTATGAGATTTATGGATATCTGCTGCACCAGGGGTTTCTAGAATCAACTAATAACAAAGACAATTTAAGACAAGAGATAGGATGCAATAAGTTTAGTAAAGTAGTAAACAAAAATATTAACAAAAATTTATTATGTTCCGACGATACAAGAGGGGAACAGAGAGTAAATATAATAAAATCGCCTAGTATAGGCGGACCAATTAACGACGGCAAATTAACGTTGAAGAGCCGACATTGGAGGGTCTGATAGTTGATAGCGAGCAGAGGAGGCTATTCATGTGCAAGGGTCAGGAAGAAGGGTCCTTGTGCGAGTTAGGTGGTGACAAACTAGAATGTAAACAAACTGTAAACAAAAATGTAACTCAAAATTTAATAGGTTCCAACGACACAAGCGGGGAACAAACCATAAAATTTAAACAATTGTAAACGACAAAAGTTACAAACGAGATGACCAAAAATTTAGATAACAAATTAAGCGAAAATTCAAGAGAGATCGAATTATTAAACTGTGAAAGAACGGAATCAAGTAAGCTAACGGGATTAAACAAAGCAAAAAATGGGCTAACCAAACCTACAACAAACAAATTAAATAATGGCGAGGGAGGATTCGACGAATTAAATAAAAAGGGCTACAAGCCGAAACAATTAAAATTCCAACAAATTAGGGAAAGAACTAATTGTCGGGAGACTTATCAGTTATACGATTCAGGAATTCCGAAGCATTTTAATTCTAATCAATCTTGTTTAAAAACAAAGTCCAAATTGTTCGCTAAAAATAAATTTAAAGATAAATCTCAGAAGTATCCAAATTAACAAAATAAACCAAGTAACAATAAATTAAAAACAAAAATAAAATACAGAAGTTATGCACAATGGCGTAACGCGAAGCGCAGTAAGAAAACCGGAACGCATAAAAAATATTTTAAACTGAATACGGTTAAGTTGAAAGATACAAATAATAACTGTATATTAAATAAACAAGAAATGTCCAGGTTACAAGACTTGATAAAAAGTTATTCAGATGTTTTTAATGAAGAACCAGGTAGATCTAATAATTATAAACATGCGCTCAAAATTAAGGAAGGCACAACTTTTGTAATCAGGAACTATCCGATTCCAATGAACTTCCGCAAACAGGTTCAGGAAGAAATCCATAAAATGCTCCGATATGACATAATTGAGAGGTCAAGGACGCCGTATGTTAATCCTATGGTTGTTGTCATAAAATCAGACAATACGGTTCGACTTTGTTTAGACGCTAGGAAATTAAACGAGATAACTGTACCCGATTATGAAAGAGCACCTAGTATAGATGACATCCTAAGAAAGGGAAGGAATAAGCGGTATATTTCGAAGATCGATATGACATAAAGTTTTTGGCAAGTACCATTGACACACGAGTCAAAGAAATATACCGGCTTTTTATTCGACAATAAGGTGTACAATTTAAGGTCGTTCCATTCGGGTTACGGAATTCTCTAGCAGCCCTAGTAAGAACAGTCGATTTAACACTTGGCGTTGAATTAAGCGACAACATATTAGCCTATGTTGACGACCTATTATGTCTATCGGAGACGTTTGAGGAACACCTCGAGCACTTGCATATAATATTTTCCAAATTCAGGGAGGGAAATTCAACAATAAATCCCAATAAGACATTGTTCTGCCAACAGGAAGTGAAGCTTTTAGGGTACATGTTTGACCGGAAAGGGGTAAAAACTGACCCAGATAAGCTACAAGCGACTCGCGATTTTCCTACTCCTAAGAACAAGAAACAATTACAATCATTCTTAGTATTTGTAAATTATTATTCGCGATTCACGAGTCAATACGCCCGAGAAACTTCACCCCTGTTGAAGCTGTTAAGAAAAGGACAACCCTGGGTATGGGATATAGAAATGCAAGATGCATTTAAGAACGTAAAAAACCTGTTTGTGGATGCAGTTACTTTGACACATCCGGTGGAAGGTCGGGGAACGTCTTTACAAACTGATGCTAGCGATAACGCTATAGCTAGTCAGCTGTACCAAGAAGATCAACAGGGCAGATTACAGGTAATAGGCTTTGTATCGAGAACACTGAAATAGGCGAAATTAGGGTATACAGTGTGGGAAAAGGAGCTTTTGGCAATCGTACATGGCCTAAGGAAGTTTCGGCCATTGATAGTGGGGGCCCCATTAACTATCATTATAGACAACAAAACACTAAAGTTTCTTTATTCATGCAATTATACCAATGCACGCATAACTAGGTGGGTTCTTGCGATACAGGAATATCGGCCAAAAATGAGACACTGTCCGGGTAGAGAAAACGTTCCTTGTGACACTATAAGTCGGATGTATCAAACTAATATGGGGAATAATAGCGGGCAAAAGGGTTTAAAAGTAATTAAGATAGGACAAATTAAGATAGAATGCCCTACAATTATACAAAAAATGTTTAAGGAGATGAGGCAAGTCCAGGGGCAAGAACCTGAGCTTCTTCATATAATAAATCAAATAAACCATTTTAATCATTATAAAATTTGTAATAATGTATTATGTAAAGTTGTAAACAATAGAACGAAGGTTGTGATGCCAAAACAAAATATTGTTCCATTTATAGAACATGTACACAAACAGTATGCACATTTAGGAAAAAATAAAATTGTTAAAATGGTAAACAAACATGTTTACATTAAGAGTATAAATAAACAAGTAATGGATGTCGTTAGGGAACGTGGTTACAAATAAAATCCGAGGCATCTATGACATTAAAGCTATTAAAAAGTTTTATGACGAGTAAAGGAATTCTAAAAGGTGAACTTTACACTTATCATGAACCAAAAAACATAAACGCTAAATTAGAATATTGCTTCAATAATAGAACCAGTACGCGAGCGATAAGCGAAATTAGGCAGGAGTAATACTGTACAAAAAGATTGCAAACTTGGTCACAACAAGAATATTAATTTGCAAGTATTAACGTTTTAAAAGGAGGCTAAATCTAAACTTTAAACATAGCTACTTATCTGTAAAGGGACAAATGTAAAGCCGAATGTAAAACAAACTATTTAATAACTGAACCAATATTTCAAACATTACAAAGTATTATTCAGGAAGTCTGTGTGTACTGAGCAAACATTGGCGAGCTACCTCCACTGCTTAGATCAAACAAGCCGGTTAAATCAAGAAGCGACGGAGAGATAGCAGGCGAACTTTAGTAAATTGTACAACAAATACGCTGTCAGACCTTGCCAAATAAAACAAGAAAACTTGTGTACTGACGATCAAGGTCGCAACGATGAGAACTTTGCATTAAAAGCAGAAGCAACGGAGACTTATCAGTTGGATTTCGATAATCTGGACATAAGCCAGTTTTATAAACTGTACAATATAAAACTAGAGAATTTGATAAATTCAAGGAAGCAATGAATCGTATTATTTTTTACTTTGATAGGATGTTTACAAGCCAGCTCATTGACCTGAACAGGTAGAATGGAATGTGGAATTCACGTAACAGTCAGCCGGTATGAAGAGGGGTTCTATCGGAAAATAAACAAACTAAGCTAGATAAAGTGTACTTCCACAGCTGACACAATAACAACACGTGATACTTAGGATGTAAAAGGAGATATGTTTAAAATATAAAATTGTAGAATTAGTTAGGTTGTTTATTTACAAGTAGGCTTGTTACGCAATCATTGTTTTTAAAGCCAAAACTGATAAAGATTAAATTGACCTGGTAGATAAATAAATAAAATGACAGCCATTAGTGTGGTGGACAAAGTGTTAATAGACGAAATAAAATTTAGTATAGACAAAGTGACTTATAATTTACTAATGGAATGTGTTTGAAGTGTTTCAGGTTGAAAACTTGTCAAGGGACAAGTAATTAATAATAAGGCAATTTTTGTAATAGCATAAGATAATTTAAGTAGAATTAAGGTTATGAATTGGTAATAAATATTTTGATAAAGTAAAAACATTTTTGACCTTTCAAGCGGCGAAATTGTAACGGTCTGACATTCCGTGACAAATAGGAAATAAATAATTTCCTGTTTTTAAGTAATAAAGTTGATTTTTAAATTAATCAAGTTTGGAGTTATAAAAACAATAAAGAGTGAAGAATTAAATAAAATCATAAATAGAATAATTAAGCTAAATTAAAAAGTATTAGAAAATAAAGTTGTAATAACTAGCTAAATTTGACCATCGGGAGTGAGGCGAAAATTTTCTAAGTGCTTAAAAAAGCTATCTTAAGAACCAAACCATGTAGAACTTTCATCGACATTTTAAAAGAACCAGAATAAGCCAGAATAAAGATTAGTGAAAACAAAATTTGAAAAACTTAAAAAACAAAAAAGTTACAGCAGTTTAAATAAAATAGACATTTTTCAGTGTTCCAAAAATGATAATCAAACTCTGCAAGCTAAAACAGATTCGTTGCCCGACTTGCCTGTACAAGGAATAAATCCAAAGATAGCAAGTATTGCAGGCGGGGTGAGGTAGGTTAAATTCACCGCTATATATACTAGGTCTCTAAGACCTTAGAGACAGTCTGAAATAAATTTTTAATACGAGGTGCCGCGGAACGCTATGCTGGACCGCGGATAGGACCGCCATCAGGCCAGATGGACCAAACCTCAACGCTTCCGACGTCTAGGACTACCAAGGGATGAAGGCTCCAGACTCAGCCTCCAGCACGCGGGAATGGAGGAAAACCACCACCGACGAACCAGGGATGGCGACTTCCGATGTCCAAGGACCAGGGAATCTAGACGAGGGACTCTAGGACCGGCAGGAACATCTTTGGCAAGTCATTTTCTCTATTCGATACCAATTACGTCAAATTTAGTCAGTTAATTTTATTAAATTCAAACAAATATTCAAGCTTAAACAATGAATTCACTCTTTATAAAATTTAAATAAACTTTATGCTTAATAAAATGAATTTATGTGATCAGAATATTTCAAATGATAAATACTAAACTTACTAAGGGTTTTGGCCATGAGCCATTTATTTTCAAGAAAATAAGAATTTTTTGATCATTATAAATTTAAACATTATGTGTCATAAATACGAATTTACCAATTCAATATAGAAGATAAGCTTTTGTTATGTGTAATTTGGGAAATAATTTTATGTTTATGTAAATGTAATTGATATATATGGAAATTATAAGATTTTAAAGTATGAAAAAACAAGTTATTTAGTGAATTGTTTTGTTAATATAATTGTGTTGTATTTGAAAGGATAAATTTTCTTTTTTATTTAAATAAATAAAATTAAATATGTTATAAAAATCAACAGTATTTGCATTTGATCCTGTGTCGAATAATCAATAAAAACTGTTTAGCTTTTTCCAACTAATATGAAAATGATTATTAAATCAGTAAACAAGTTTAATTAAATTTCATTAAATGATAATAGTTAAAACCTAATGTTTTTAAAGAGTTTCTCTCAACTAACTTCATTGAGCTAGCCTAAAGATTAGTTGGTTTTTTGTATAAAAGTCCAGAGATTTATCTACTGGCAGATTGTGTTTAAAAGGACACAGAAGCCTTTTAAAATAGATAATTTAAACACGATCACATTTTGCACGTTCCCTTGCTGTCTCGGCAGATCATCATCAGGTGGTAAGACTGTGAATATTTTGTGTATTATTTTAAATGTGTTTCTTTCCAGCTGACTATTGAAATGACATGTGTGAGTTTATCTAGACCATACATAATTGATAAACCAATTTTGGGGAGTTTATACTTATTTTAAATAGTAGTCAGCGGGAATAGGCTTGTTTTGGGCCTGGCCCTATGAGCGGGAAATATACGCGTAACTCAGGGATTTTAGCACGGTTTAACAAGGGGGGTGATTGGCAGATGTTTGGTTGTTTATAAGTAAGTTTTTTAAACAACAAAATTTTGGTATTCTGCAAGAAAGGGATATCAACAAATATAGGGGAGGGACGTTGCAACACACACACATACACACACACACACACACACACACACACACACACACACACACACACACACACACACACACACACACACACATATATATATATATATATATATATATATATATATATATATATATATATATATATGATCTTACCAGATATATATAAATCGAATATTTCTACTCATTGTATTACAAATAACCATAGTTTTCCAGACATACAAAATATGAATTTAATCAAACATATTAATAAAGGTTTGAAAATGAATGTTGTGGAAAACCTATATATCTACCAGTATAAATTAAATAACATACTTATTAAAGAACAGTCCCAACTTAAATCTAAACACAACACAATTTTTCATGTTTTAGATAGAATTTAAGATTTTATCAAACAGATAGTTCATTTAATGTAAAACAAATAGATTAAAGGAATAAGTTATCAGTGGTTTATGTACATAGTGCACTCAATTAGAGTAATGTTTAAATAGTTTTACAAACCATGTTAGTAGCCTTTGAGAATGCTGGAACTGTACACCGGCGAAAAGCTTCAGCAAAATTGTAAATGTTGAATAAAATACATCTTGATTATGAACTTTTTTAAGTTATTAAATAATTATAATAAATCAAGAAAAAATAATCATCTTTATTATAATATATATATATATATATATATATATATATATATATAGGTATATATATATATATATATATATATATATATATACATATATATATATATATATATATATATATATATATATATATACATATTTAATAATTGTAATTAATTATTGAAAAGTAACAAAAATAAAATTCTTCTTAGTTGAATTGAATAAGAACTGACTTTAAATTATTTTATATTGCTCCTTCTAATTACCAGAACTTGTATACAGCTTTTTTATATCACCGCCTTTTTCATACCACTACAACCACTTTCCACATGAATTGTGACTTAGAAGCAATGCTACAATCCTGTCATTGTTGGTGACGATTAGAGTATACAGGAGTTTTTAGAACAAAATGCCTTCAAAACGCGAGTAGAATTTCGCAGCGCTTTGTTACAACGTGGGTTTTTAATACAATGGAGATGCGCTATCACACTGAAGATGTTCAGCTCTGCCGCCATATTGTTTTTTCACTTTGGCGCCAAACATTTTACCCTCTTCTCTGTACATTTCTCCTAAGCTAGCAAAGTAAGTTATCTGAGCCACGACGCCAAAGAAAAATTTGGAGGCTGTAGTTCCATGAAGTTGATTTGCCAGGAATTCAGTTATTAGTCTTCGAATAAAAAACAGTTAGACAAAGAGTTTTACTAAGCTTTTTAACTGTGTTTAAGAGTTTTGTTTCTAATTTACCTTGTAAGGCGATATTCATAAATTCAACTACCACAATACTGTTTTATTGAATTCACTCATAGCTTTTTTTTACTTAAACGAGAATTTTACTTGGTACATTTGTGAGTTGACTTTCGAGAGCTATACCTAACTAAATTTATAGAATACAAGATAAAACATTCAGTTATAGTGCGAATTAAATGAATTTTATATACAGTGTCAGTTTTAATTATGGGTTAGATGACAAATGACAAAATTTAAAAAAGGCTACGCTTTGGCGGTCAGTAGGACTGGTCGACAGAAATGAATCCTTCATTGCAACAATGTCATTATTAAAATATAGTTTTAAAGAAATATAGTCATTGAAGCTATTAATAAAAGAATATAGTTTATATTTTCCACTTTTATTACATGTTGACAAATATACGGAACACAAATTTTATTGAACAAGTATAATTTAGTACACAATATCAAGAGCACAGTGGTACAATAAAAAAATATTGGAAAGAACGCCAATACCACAAAAAATAATCAAAAATAACAAATCAAACAAGTTACTTAATATTAAACCCTTATGTAAATTTCGATGCCCATGTCATCATCATCAGAGGATCAACTAGATCATTCTAGTTTGTAACATCTTGTTTGGTAGATTGTAACTTTGTAATAAGCCCCCCTGATGATGATGACATGCTCATCGAAATGTACATAAGAGTTTAATCTTAAGTAACTTGTTTCATTTGTTATTTGTGATTATTTTTTGTGGTATTGGGGTTCTTTCCAATATTTTCATTGTAAGTATAATTTAGGTTTAATGTGTAACTAGAAGAAGCAGGTAAGTGGATACAAATATTACAGGTTGAGTTACAGTCATTTATATAAACAATATTTCAATATTTTCAATTATTCCCATATAATATAGTTTCGTAGTAAAATTATAGTGGAAAATATTTCTGAAAATAAATGTTGTAGAAAGATGTTCAGATTGATTCACGGGCTTAGGAAATTAGTAGTAGTTAAATATAAAGCACCAAAACCAACCACTCACTAACTATGTGGAACGACCGCCGGTACAGTAGTGTACAGCTAGGGGAAATTACTAAATTAAATGTATTCTGAATACAGTACACCTAATACATCAATTAACGTAAGCTATGAAAATTCTCAACTTATAAAAGGCAGAGCGTAAAACACAATAAGGGCTAAATAGAGACACTTTGGAGGCCCGATACACTTACCTTATCTGCTTGGTACGTAAGCAATCTATCCTGGTTCGCTTCTTTGACATTGAAATTTGCCCAGTTGTACCATCACCATCTAGGCAGAAGGACTGGGCACTGGAGTTGTGAGGTCACGCACCGCATTGCAGCATTACCTACTACTACTATAGTTCTTGAGAGGTGCTTACTGACAGTCGTACTAACCGTCTCCTAACAAAAAATCTTTTGGCGTTCGTACGCGTAATTGACAAGTAAATTAAACTTGCTAGCATATCGAATATTTTTGTGATTGGCGGATGTTAGTGATAAGCCTCTAAGGAAACGTCGACCCTTCCACCAAATCGGAGGTCCCTTTTTTTTTTAAAAAAAGAGGCTCCCACAAACATAGACTATATACGTCTGTGCTACGGAGAAACCCATAAGAAATATTGACATTATTTACAAAGGTTTATTACAGTATTTACATAAATATACATTGTATTCAACTATTTTGGGATGTGGAAAGATTTCTGCAGTTAGTAATAGACAGATTAGAGGAATGGTAAAAAAGTACATGCTTTAAATTC